>CASBWL010000334.1:0-117842 GCA_949130495.1 Sambucus nigra | reverse complement strand
AATTATCGATTGAATGGTTACATATTCGGTGCAAGGGTGTACGAGAAAAATACAAATGTATAGAAATCGAGCATTTCATATAAGGTTCGTACTTATTTTCGAGCGAGCGTGAAAGGGAAAAACCTTATTGAAGATGAAATGACTTACTATGGTGTCATTCAGAATATATTTGAATTGGATTATATAAGCTTCAAAGAAGTTGTGTTTTACTGTGATTGGGTAAGGGTTGAGGATAAAAATTCTTTTAAAGTTGATCTTGGTACCAATTTGATCATGCTCGACTTGTCCAAGTTGAAGAGCAACGAGCGCATGAGGGATAAGCCGTTTATTTATAATTTTGAAAAGTTCAAGCAAGTGTTTTACTCGGAGTATATCAACAACGATCCGTTATCAATCATCCAATACGTACCAAAGCGTCTAACCAGTAGTGTGGATAACTTGGCTGCTCCTACCTAATATTAATCCATATTAGGTGATAGCTCGAATTTGCAACAATTTTTAGATTTTTAATAAGTATCCCAATTTTAGTTTAAGGCTTTTAAGTCATTTGGACTTGATCAGTTTCTGTGGATGTGAATCAAAATTGGTTTTTTGGTTAGTGAATATGTTAATTTGGATTTTAATCAATTTACGCATTAATTCATAGTCCGTGATATGACCCGAATTTGAAAGAATTTTTAGATTTGTAATAAGTATTCCAATCATTTGTATTCTTATAATGATGTTAGTTATATTATTTTAGTGCTTTATTATTATCGAATGAATGTTTTATATTTTTATTCATTTGAATTTGATCATTTTCTCATATACATGTTTGGAATAATATCAATTTTTTGAAGAAAATGTCTTCTTTAGGGCAATGGGGCAGCAGAGGCAAGGAAGGGTTATCTGCCACTAGGTCCCCAAAATGGGACAAATTGATGTCCCACGTCGAGAACAAGATAGCCTTATAGGCTAGGGCCCTCGAGTTACTCAAGACAATCATCGGTCTGGGGTACCCGGATTGGAAAAAGGTGCCCGTCGAGCTCATGAAGGCCATTTGGGGGGCATTACAGGTACTTACTTACTTTATCTTTATTTTTATTTTGTATTTGTATTTATATTTATATTTTATAATTAAATACAACTAACACTTGCCTTTTTTTTATTTGTATTTTTTTGAGAGGAACAATTCGGCCTGGTCCCTCATATACGCGACTCCATGTTGGAACAATTGAGAGATGAATACCAAATGTAGAAGAAAACCATGCGGGTACAGTACTTTGTCCAAGATCGAGAGTCCATATAAAGGATTAGGGATACGGTATTGCTAAAGGAGTCATCTCATTGGCAATCTGGAAGCATTTTATCGATAATGAGATGTCGGATAGGCAGTTTCCCTCTCATTAATCGGGGAGGATAAACCGAACCAAAAAGTTCAACGTGCACTACTCGGGGCGTACGTCTTACGCCGAGGTGGAGCACAGGATGGTAAGTTTTTAATTTTCTTTCATTGTATTTTTATGTTATTATAATTTAGCATTATTTTACATTACTTTCTAATTTTGCATTATTTTATTTTAGGAGACGGGGAGTGACCCTGAGGGTAGGCCACATAGGCTCGATGCCTATGTGGCAATTCAAAAAAGAAGGGAAAGGATAAAGAGGTATCCCTGAGCGTGGCAGCCACACTTGTAAGTTATAAATATATCTTACAATTGCTTACTTTTTTTAATTACTTGAGAATTTTTTTTATTAACTTATAACTAGCCGTGTTCTTTTTTGTCGCCTTAGGCAATGCTTAAGAAAGTGCATAACTCCCAGTCTGATGCCGACAAGGAATCTTTGGCTACAAACGAACTAAGCCAAGTGTTCGTGGTGGATCACAAGTTGTGAACAAGGGTAGTGAGCTCTCGGGTGGGGAAGTCTAGGCTCACCGGGATTGAGATGAGCAACACCGAGTTGGCTCGTAAGGTGGACACCCATGTCGATATGTTAAAAAGGTTGGAGGAGACAATCCAAAATGTGTTTGACTACATGAAGAGTTAGTTGGGGTCCAACTCATGTAAGGGCAAGGGGAAAGCAGTAGACGAGGATGCCAGTGGTCCATCTCTCTCACCCTCATTGCCAATACACCCCCCCCCCCCCACCCCACATATACCCACCTACTTGTCGGACCCATATGATCCATTCCCCACCTTTCCCCATGTCAACAATTAGTTGGCCGATTGTATTTATAATAGACACATGGGGTGGCATGCCCATAGCTAGGGGGTTGAAGGACCCGAAAACATAACCGAGTAGTTTGGTGTATGGACGTCCGTTGCAACCAATTGAGGCCAGGGTCCATGTCATGCATATTGTGCACGAAAAGAGAATAAATCCTTGTGGTTGGATGAACAATCACTACACCAAATCCTGCGAATGGTCACGCCCAGTTGATCACGGCCCAAGTCCGCGACCAGCGGGTCACGGTCCAAGCCCGCGACCAACTCAATTTTTGGCATGACCATTTCCATTATTACACTGAGTCATGGATGCTTTGGAAGTGGTCACGGCCCAAATCCCTGACCATTGTGGGTCACGGACTTTGGCCGCGACCAAGGTGTGACCATGTTGGCGCCAAAACCGCGCCAAAACTCCCTCCAACTTGGTCGCGGATGGGTCACCAACTTGGGTCGTGACCATAGGCAGGACTCGCACAAAATATACACACTGAGGGTCACGGCTGGGGTCCGTGACCATATGCAAATTGATGAGGGGGTTTCATTTAAGGGTTTCACTGGTGGTGGGTCTCGGCTGAAAGCCGTGACCAGGTTCAAACTGTAGAAAGAAAGAAAAAAAACCGTTGGTCACTGCCTTCATTTCCTCAATACCTGACCCTCTCATTTATTTCTCCCATACGCTGACCTCGCTTTGCAAACGGCAGTGGACGACTTTGTAAATTGAGGTCGTCCCAGGAAATGGCGGTGTACGACTTTGCAAACGGCGGTGTAAGACTTTTGTTGGTCGATTGTCCGGCTATCGTAGTTGGGGGGCCGTCCGGAGAGGTGGACGGCTGGGATTAATCGTTTCCACCATTCTCTTCTCAACAAATTGGAACTTCAGTGTAAGCCTGTAATCTCAAAATCCTAGACCTATTTTGTTATAATTTCTCCTCTATTTCTACACACAAAAATATATTCTGATATCCACTTTTATTTTAAGTTCTTCATTTCATTTGTGGTTTATGTGTTATTATTCAGTATATGCATTTTCATTTTTTTGGTACACCAATGTCATATATTTTTTCCACTGTTCTGATCTTTAAACGAAAGGATTTTTTTGGATTTTTTTTTCACCGTGCATTAAGATATGTAAATGCATCACGTTCGGAGGTGTCCGTTATGTGCGGAAGAGATGGACTGAATGGATCAATAATTGAAGTCGTGCAAATGTGGTTATCAAGTTTGTGTTTTTCAGCCCTAGAGGGATTTGTGTGATAACAACCATATTTGAGCCATTATATTATTGTACTCCATATTTTTATTGATGATACTTTGTTGAGGCCAACTACTACTGTATAATTATATGAAAAGGGTGAAGTTAATTAATATTAATTTATGACATACATTGTGATTTATGACTTTCGTGTAAAAAGTTTATTTAATTTGCTGAAAGTAATGTTATGTTAATTGCATTTGGATCTACGAATAATGTTTTGGAAAGTGAGTAGCTTCAATCATGTGCATAATAATGAGAGTTTAACAAATTTCAGGTCCACGTGGGTCTGGAAAAGGTACCCAATTAGCTATCATCAAGGACGTGTACTACTTATGCCATTTTGGCAACATGTGATATACTGAGGGCATACAATTATGTTTTTTATTTACAGTATGAATTGAATGATATTGTTTGTTCTTTTTTTGTTTACATGTTGCAACAACTTCTTCTTATCGGTTCTAATAGTGACATTTGTCTATCTATTCCTTTTTAGGGATAACTCGTCTATGATGTCTTGGCTGTTGGCATAATTGATGAAGCAATGAATCCACCATTCAAGTGGTCAGTTCCACACAAAATTTGCACTTCCCAAAGTTCATGGTGTTGATGATATAAGTTGAAAGTTCTAGATTAATTAATAATATTAGCCAGTGTCCCCCAATTGAACCTACTTAATGCTTTTTTTTTGCACTTAAAAAATATATATCATAAGCACTCGTGATATATACATTCTGCTTCCGCATATTTATATCATAAGCACTCGTGATATTCTGGATCTCTGCTAATAAACTGATGTATTGATAGTGTAATAGTAATAAGCTGGGTTGGTTCTTATATATACATTATGGTAGTCCAATGTGCTTATACATAGTTGTTTATTTGGGACTTGAATATGTTGACACAATTGGTATTGAAAGTGTTGGCACAGTTAGATACACTAGTATTGAATAAAAAATATGTTATGGTATCATTTGAGTAGTTTCTAGCTGATTTTGTGTCATTCAACATATTTTTGTAGCCTACCGATAATTTGGTTTGGCATTTATATGTGTAGTCTCCTGATAAACCGATTTGTGAATCCTGATGATAAACTAGTGTGTTGATATGCCCTAATAATAAACTAGCATACTAATGATCATACATATTGTATATTTTAAAATACGTCAAATTGATTTGGGAATTCATGATGTGAAGAATGATTATTGATTATAGATCATCTTGAACAATTTATTTAGAAGATTCGTTTGTATGATGAAGAACTATTATTGATTATGATTTGGTTTGAAATTCTTTGTAAGCTTTGATGATTTGACCATGTGAGATACCAGATAGGAACATGGGTCATATATATTCAATCTAAAATGAAAATGGATATAAGAGGTTCTTGAACTTTTTAGTCATACTATAGGGAAGAATCTTAGTGGAACTAAGTATCTTTCCACACCTCAGTGGCACCACAATGAATACGTAAACTACAAGTTAGATTTTTATTATCAATTAGTGATTAAAGTATGACAAATAGTTTGAGGTTGCCTCCATTTTTTTAATTTTTATTGAATTTTTATAAGCTATTTAATCTTTGCAAATCTTACTTTTTGTCCAATCATCTATGCATTAGGGATTTGGATCAACGGGGATCATGGGTTCCATGGTTTGACTAAATTTGGAAATTGACTCTCTCATATCTCTTAAGTTTTTAGTCACTTACAACTCTTTTTGATCTAAGGTAACTCCTGTATCTTCTATTTTTTGTGTATGCATTTGTACATTGCGTGTGTGTATTTATGTAATGTAAAACTATTGTATTTGTATATTGAAATTGGTATTTGTTTATTGAAATTGGTATAAATTAAAATTGGTATTCTAAAATTGGTATTTGTATATTGAAATCGATATAAATTGGTAATTGGTTTCTCTCTCTAATTGCAGCAACGACGACCCCCTTTCCTCTTCCTCACATATTCCCACTATCATCTGTCTCCCTCTACACACATTTCAGTACATCTCTCTCTATATATATACATCTCCCTCTCTCTCTCTCTCTCTCTCTCTCTCTCTCTCTCTCTCTCTCTCTATATATATATATATATATATATATATATATATATATATATATATATAAACATGGCGTTAGGCTTAGGCTTAAAATATGAGAATACAACGATAATTTAATTATGAGGACTAACGCTTAAAATATGGCGTTAGAGGGCGAAAACTCAAAACAACCCCCGAACGGCCCCGTGAGTGGCACCAACACGTCGCACGTGACCAATATAACTCGTAAGAATTTACGATGAAATCACGGGACTCCCGGTTTGAGAATACGGCGATAATTTGCATATTTCTAGACTTAAGCAAAGCACGGCGTTAGAGGGTGAAAACCCAAAATAGCCCCCGAACGGCCCCATGGGAGGCACCAACACCTCCCACAGGACCAATGTAACTCGTAGAAAATGACCGCGCTATCATGGGACTCCCGGTTTGAGAATACGATGATAATTTGAAAATATGAGGACTTAGGCTTAAAAACATGGCGTTAGTGGGTGAAAACTCGACACAACCCCCGAACGGCCCCATGGGAGGCACCAACACCTCCCACGGGACCAATGTAACTCGTAGAAATGGAACACGCAATCACGGGACTCCCGGTTTGAGAATAAGATGACAATTTACATAATTTTAGACATAGGCTTAAAAACATGGCCTTAGTGGGTGAAAACCCGAAACAACCACCGAACGGCCCCGTGAGTGGCACCAACACCTCGCACGGGACCAATATAACTCGTAAGAACTTACCGTGTGATCACGGGACGCTCGGTTTGAGAATATGGCGTTAATTTGCATATTTCTAGACTTAAGCAAAACATGGCGTTAGTGGGTGAAAACTCGAAATAGCCCCCGAGTCCTGCCCTGGTGGCTGGACTCTCCTGATCTCTTGCTCTCAGCCATGTGAAAGAGGTGATCCTGGCAGTGTAACAGTGCAGCGTTAACCACATCAGAGTATGTGGCCAACGATAGATTCCCCAACAAATGCTGACGGATCCTCCAAGTCAACCCGTATGTAAACTCCTGGATTTTCTTCTCCTCTGTCGGTATCTCATCCGGAACAATATTCAACAGATTTGTAAATTTGGACTCATACTCGGCCACAGTCTTTCCCTCCTGTCTAAGATTCATTAGCTTCCTCCTCATTTCCGTGTGAACAGCTGACGGAAAATACTTGCGGTAAAATCGCACCCAAAACTCCTGTATCGTGAGGGTATCTCTCTCCTGCACGGTGGTAATAGAATCCCACCACTGCAGTGCAGATCCAACTAGCTTGAAAGTAGCTAGCACCTGCTTCTGAACTTCGGTGCACTCAAACATCCTCAAGTGCCGCTGAATGTCTTTCCTCCACTGACTTGAAACCACAACATCGGAGCTACCTGCAAACTCCGGCGGGCATGCTTTCTGAAAAGCATCTCGTACGCGCTCCCAAGCAGACGGGAATGCATGTGTCTGAACTGGCGCGGCTACTGGAGCCTGAGGTGGTGCCTGCTGAACCACGGCTAGTGCGGCATTTACCGCTTGGGCTACAATGGCTGTAACCTCAGCGGCATTCATCGTGCCCTGAACTGGTGCGGGCTGTGGTTCTGGCGTTGCATCCCTGGGAACCCGTTGTGCACGTCGTGGAGGCATCTGAAATAAGAGTAAGGTCTATAAGTTCACAGTTATAAACCCAAAATAGCTGAAGAGCGAAGCATACATAAAAGAATACAACAGTCCTAAAATATAGGGCTCTACATCAAAGAAAGCTCAGCGGAAACATAATAAGCCGTACAGATCCTAAAGGACGCTAGAACCTAATGCTCTGATACCACCTATGACACCCCGACTAATTAAATACTGGGTAGCTACTCCTTTATTAAATTAATTCAAAATGCCAAGTTGGTTCTGTTAATAGCATCACTGTCGAAAACATTTAATGATTACTAACCACCTAGTATTTAAAAAGTAAGTTGTCAAATTTTAAATTAAATCTTATTAACATGCGATAAATGAAACATAAAGGAATAACATCACCATACACCATAATGTCTAAAAGAATGACCAACAAATAATAATAAGTTTGGAGGAAAAATACTCCTCACAACAATCCCAGAACTGAATAAAATAAAACAAATCTGAATCCTGAATTAATTACAATCCACAATCTGAATAACTGAAATATAAATGTCTCTAAAAGAAATGGGCGACATGCCCTACAAATGATGAAAACTGAATAGAGAGTCAAGACAAAAGAAGCGTCTACTACCAAGGCCCTGTAACTTCCACAACAGCTACAGCTCGTCACCTGAATAGAAATACTATGCATGGTGTCCTTGTGGCTGAGAACCTAAAAGGTTTGTACAAAAAAAAAATAGATTTGAAAGCAAACGGGTTAGAGCCCGAAAGTGGAGAGTATTTTAAAAACAACAAATGCTTCAACAACATTAAAATAATGAATGTAAAATACATGTTAGGACGTGCACTCACATGAAATTCTCACCTCTCGACTAATTGTGCACTCCTAACGTACCGTACCCATCTAAGTGACATTCCTCTCTAACTAAACCATCATAAGTTATAACCTTTCTACTTGACTCACGATTTCGATTCCCAATGTTATCAATTAAATAGGAGGTTTTACTTAAACTCGGATTCTCAATTATTAGCAAAACAATTCACAGCAGGTTTTCCCCTTTAAAAAGTGGATTTTATTTTTATCAAGACGTTATTACAATTATACTCGCAATTAAACATAACAAAGTCCTTTTCATTTAACCGTATATTATTCACGTCATAAATATACAATACAAGCACCCTGAGGCTAAGCTGCGGTGCACACATACCCTGCTATCCATCCCGGTACATCACGTACATAAGGATTACAAATTTCGAATCTCTCAGGAATTGTTAGAATAAGCACAACACACAAAAATGGAGGCGAACATAATTCAACATACCCATGGGTCACGTACATACCTACGCTCCATAGTCAGCTGACTTATTAACTCACAAATAAGTCATTCTAGTATTATGTTCTTAAGGTACCAATCTAAATCCGGGCACACAAGGATTAGATGGCCCTAAGCGAACGTAAACCTCCCGTGATAGCAAGTATGGTAGGTATGTCATACACATAAGTCATATACATATATTAAGCATGCACACATCTTAGTAATTTCCATAATTTATTACTGGTATACTTCTCATTCTTATACCAATACACGTGTCCCCGGTTTATATATACACATCATCCATTATCCTCACGTCGTAATTAGTTATTCGCGTCCTAACCCACAATTACCATTTGGTTCAAATCATTCTTCTATATTTTACTCCCCAATATGTCCCGAATATCCCAACTATATCAATTAGTCATCAAGGTAAGGTTATCTCTACCATTAAACAAGGTTACGGGACACTAGAAATCAAACCAGGCCAAAAAGGCCAAACTGTCAACTCGTTAGAAGTCTCGTTCGAACGAAGTGGGCATCTAACGAGATCTCGTTCGAACGAAAGGCATCGAATGAACATCCCCCTCGTTAGAAGTCAAACTGTCAACTCGTTAGAAGCTCGTTCGAACGAGCTCGTTCGAACGACCTGGGCAGGCCTTCTAACGAGGTGACAGTTTCGAGCCCAGAATTTCTAAATTCGTTTTTCCTCCAACTTTCTCTTCTCAAGACTCATCCAAACATTATCCAAACAGTGTTTTAAGGTTTCTAATTATTTATAAACATACTTAGGTCGTATATTAACATCTATATGGGATCATATCATCCTAAACCACATCAAATCATCAAATCTCCCCAATTTTCCCCAATTCTCATGAACATGAACCCTAGAAATTTGCAGTCATCAATAGACATAATTAAATCCGTTTTTGTGATATAAAAGATGTATTTCTATCATCATAATTACCCAAACATACTTCTACATGCAGTCTCCTTATAAAATGTAAATTTCTAATTCCAATTCAATGGGTTTTTATCAATCTCCCAAAACAATGTAATTATCATAAATGTCTAAGCATTGAAGAAACATTCATTGTAAATAACGTAATTAAACCACTTGCCTCTGAACTTTCTCTGAATTTGATGTTGAATTGATGAAGGTTGATCTCTCTCTCTCTCTCTCTACCAGTTTTTCTCCAAAGATGACAAATGGAGGTGGAGGTTTATTTTTGGACTTTTAACTTCTTTTCTAAACTTCTCCCGTAGCCCACTACTTAGTTTAGTGCTGATAATGGGTTGGTGGGTTTAATCATAAATAATAATTAAACTCTAATTTTTGTGGGTTTTAATTCCCTAAATTTCTAAATTACCAAATGCCCTTTTAAGTTACCGGTATGGCCCAATAATGCCCCAGGACCCAAACTAAACCCCCGGCTAGTGTTTTCTGACTATTTCGACCATTTCGGACACGTTGGCGCACTCAAAATGAACATACGGTTGATAAAAATAAAATCCACTTTTTAATTAAAATATTTATATTCCTGACGCGACTGTCACACGCTTCCCAACAAAATTTCCAAATTGTCGTATTTCAATTTCACGACAAATTCAATATATTCAATATTCATATATTGCCATATATACACATTATAATCAGATACCAACTCACATCTCGATAGTATTTTATCCGGATTAATTTTCAATTAATACCCATTTAATTCAATTAATCCCATAAATAAATATCACCAAAAATACGGGGTATTACAAACTACTCGTTAGTGGAGATAAAAAGTGGATTAGTGGGTTAAAATATTTTTTATTTTATTCCTATAAATCTGAGTCCTCTTTTCTGCAAAAAAAATTATTTGGAAAATTCTTTCTCTATCTCCCATCACAAAAAAATTTGTCTCTATTGTCCTCTTTCTTTTATTGGTTTTCTGGTGTCGAGGTATCCTGAGAGTTCAAGATTGTTCATTATTGTTGGTGATAGAATCTGATCGTTGAAACCTGTGAGATGTTTGTTTAAGAGGCTGACACCATCGATATTAGTGAATAATTTCACCTTAAAGAATTTGTGTCAAACACAAACCTCGATCAATAAATTCTTCCAATTTTATCTATTTCGAATTTGATTTTTTTCGTATATTATGTGTATAATATTTCCAACATCTTCCATAATATTTTGATCCGTATATATAAAATGTCTCTATGGAATGTGTCATCATAACATTATTGTAAAGAATAATGATATGAGTACAAAAATCTCCACAAAATATGATGTGGATTCCACTCTTTCTCTCACCTACCTATTAAACATTCTCTTCTGGTATGGGGTCCCGCTAGGGCACCAATAGACTATTATAGAGATTTTATGAAGTTACTTTGTACCCATAGCACTACTCTTAGGATCCGTTTGATTCAAAAGTAGTCAAATGTGGGGATGGCAAAAATTTTCATCAAACAATCATTAGGCAAAATTAAAGTCAATCTAATTAGTTTGTTTAAATATTTTTAAACATTTTTTAAAAACATTTTAAAACAGTTATTAGAACATTTTTATAAAACAATTTTAAGGATATTTCAAAAATAGTTTGAAAACTGTTTTTATAAAACATTATTAAAGCAGTTTTTCAAACAAGTTTTAAAACATTTTTTACAACATTTTTATAAAGCAGTTTTTAAAATAATTTTTACAATATTTGAAACAGTTTTTTAATTATTTAAAACAGTTTTTAAACTTTTTAAAATAGTGTTTTTAACAGTTTTTAAACAGTTTTTTAACAAAACACTTTTATAAAATATTTATTTTAAAATAGTTTTTAAAACATTTTAAAAATAGTTTTAGAATACATTTTAAAATAATTTAAAAACATTTTAACACATTTTTTAAAACAGTTTTATAAAACAAAATTTTTACCAGTTTTTAAAATATTTCTAAAAAAATTTTTACGAAAAAGTTTTAAAACAATTTTTATAAAATATTATTAAAACAGTTTTATTAAAACGATATTAAAAAAGTTTTTAAAATTTTTTGGTATAAAAAAAATAAAAAAGTATTTGAAAGAAGTGGAAAATTAGTTGGCAAATATTTCTCACTTAAAGAGTAAAGCAAAATTTGCCAACATGTTATATGTAAGAGGTGTTGTACATTGACAAATAGCTTATAGATAAATTTTGCTATTAAACACACCAAATTATAGACAAAAGTCATATTTATCAACTTATTTGACATTTATAATGACAAATATCGCTAACAAACGGACCCTTATATTAAAGAACAACACTAGACATAAACGGTTTGCTACCCAAATGTCCTACCCACCGTATAAGACAAAAAAGAATGCCCCACCACAAAACTAAAAGTTAAACTTAAAAAGAAAAAGAAAAAACATAAGGAACCAAAATTAAAATTATAAAAAAAAAGCAGTTATTCTACTCTCTCTCTCTCATATCAGTACACACTTTTGGTGCCAAACCTCACACAGCAACAAAACCCACAAGTGTTGTCTCTATTTTGTGCCAATCTTTGATCAAACTGGCCAAACTCTCCTCCAAAAATTTCAGCAATTAACAGGTACTATCCCTCTCTTTATGTGTGTATATATATCACTAATTTTGTAGCTCCAATAAATCTGTAAAAAAATATTGTGATTAACATTAATTTGCTATTAATGTGAGTGGTGTAATTTACTATTAAATCTTTGCTATTAATGTGAGTGGTGTTAATTTACTATTAAATATGTATATAAGCATTGTTATTGGTATTTTTTTATTAATGTTATTGGTAATTTTATTCTTATTGTTATGAAAAAAAATTTAGGACCACAAATGATATCGTATGGTGATGAAATGGTTGATGTTTTTGCTAATGACGAGAAAATTGAAAATGAAACAGTTGAGGCCAATAAAATAAGAAATCCCGAAGTCGGAATGGAGTTTGATACATTTGAACTATTTTTTGACTACTATAAAAAATATGGCAATGAAAAGGGATTTCTAGTTAAAAGAAGATCATCGGGAAAAAGTCAAAATGGAGGGTCCACCTTTGTTGTAGTGGCATGCTCTCATGCCGGAAAACCAGAAAGCAACACAAAAAATATTTTTAAAAAGCGCCCTGTTGCGAGAACTAATTGCAAGGCAAGAGTAAGAATTTTACTTTGTGCCGATGAAAAATGGCGGGTGTCCGTTGTAAACTTGGAACATAATCATAGGGTGAGCCCCGAAAAATCAAGATTTTATAAAAACAATCGGGTCGTAAGTTCTTTTGTTAAACGAAGGCTTGAAATGAATGACAAAGCGGGTATCCGACCATGGCGGGTATCCGACCATGCAAGACTTTTACTTCATTAGCAATTAAAGCGGGTGGGCACGATAATTTTCCTTTTTTATATAAAGATTGCTACAATTTTAATGATAAGGTGAGGCGATTAAGACTCGAGGAAAGTGACGCTATGGCTCTTCAAAGCTACTTCATGAAAATGCAAACTAACAATGCCAACTTTTTTATGTGATGGATTTCGATGCCGAGTGTCGGATAAAAAATGTATTTTGGGCAGATGCACGGAGTAGGGCTGCATATGAAGAGTTTGGGGATGCTATCACATTCGACACTACGTACTTAATAAATAGATATGACATGCCATTTGCTCCTTTTGTTGGTGTAAATCATCATGGCCATTCAACATTATTTGGGTGTGGATTAATATCTAATGAGGATGACATTTACTTGGATTTTTAAAGCATGACTAACATGTATGAATAACCGTCCTCCCTCCGCAATTATTACCGATCAAGACAAAGCAATGAAAAAAGCTATTGAAGTTGTCTTCCCGGATACACAACATAGATGGTGTTTGTGGCACATAATGAAAAAATTACCCGACAAATTGCGAGGTTATAATCAATATGAATCAATGAAGTATGCAATACAAAATGTCGTTTATGATTCATTGATGCCCGTGGAATTTGAAGAAAGTTAAAAAATATTCATTGAAAAATTTCAACTTCGTGATAATGAGTGGTTGAGTGGCTTATATGAAGAGAGGAACCGTTGGGTCCCTACATTTTTGAAGAATACTTTTTGGGCGGAAATGTCATCGACTCAAAGAAGTGAGAGCATGAATGCGTTCTTCGATGGTTATGTGAACTCAAAAACGACACTAAAGCAATTTGCCGAACAATATGAAGATGCATTGCGAAGTAAAGTACAAAAGGAGGAACAAAGTGACTACAACTCCTTCATCCCATGTATTACACGTTATGCAATTGAAAAGCAACTTCAAGATGCTTACACAACTTCAAAATTAAGAGAATTCCAAAACGAGTTGACTGGGAAGCTTTATTGTGAAATATGTCGTATTAGCGAGGAATGTGGCTGTGTTAGATATGACATTTATGAGGATATGGTTGGAGAGACAAATCGACGTGCAAACTATTCTGTGTGGTTTAAGGAGGATGATTGTGATATAAAGTGCACTTGCCAATTATTTGAATTTAGAGGAATCTTATGCAGACATGCTATTACCGTGTTGATTAACAAAAAGGTTGAAGTTATACCCGATAAGTACATTCTTCGTAGATGGCGGAAAGATGTTAAGAGGAAGCACACAAAAGTGAAAATCATATACTCTAATTGGGCGTTCCACCCAGAAAATGAGCGCTTTGACAAGATGCGCAATGCCTTTTATGAAGCTGCTAACTTGGCTACCGATAATGAAGACAAGACAAAAGTGGTAATGATTTGTATTAACGATTTGATCAATAAATTAAATAATTTTAATGTCACATGTGATACTAGTGAACAAAGGCTCGTGAAAGTTGACCAAATGTCAGTTCCAATCAATATTCATAATCCCGTGATCGTTCGTGGTAAAGGTCGACTGCCCTACAAAAGGAAACAGTCTACGGTAGAGCAAGTTATTAGAAAGAGGAAGGAAAAGAAGAAAATAGAAAATAATGTCAACATTAATTTGGATTTGCAAACGGTTAGTTGTTTTTATTTTTTATTGTAGTAATATATTTCTGATCATGAATTAATTTGAATTTTTTTAAATATATTTGTTCTTGTGTAGGCTGCAGAAGCATTGAATGTGTGCGATATTGATGTAAATGTTGGGAATTTATGATAGCCAACAGGGAACTACCTCACACTTGGTTCACATCATCCACATCTGGGAAGCAATTTTGAAGCATATCAATATCAATCCATTGTTTCTCAGATTCAGAATCCTTTTTGGGACAAGGCATTTGAACAACATTCACAAAATATTTGATGTCCTTGTAACTGTTTTGACATCCACTGAATTGCTCATTGTTTTGTAACTATTTTTTGGGATGTAATTATGTATATGTTGTGACATCGAGTGTATTTTTTGGGATGTAATTCTATTTTTTTGGAATGTAATTTTGTATCTAAATATGTTTAACATCCACTGATATCTTGTGTATTTTTTGGGATGTAATTATGTTTTGTAACTGTTATGAAATGTTAATATTTTTTTATGATGTCTTATGTATCAAGTTTATTTTGCCTTCTTAATAAAACTTCAGTAATCTCAATGGATTGGAACAATAAAAATGGAATGAAACAGAGAAGCAGAACACGGTTGAGCTGAAATGGATGAGTTCAGGCCTTTTTTTTTTCTCTTTAGTTTGAAAGCTTGATGGTTCCTGATTTTTTTCTTTTCCTTTTTCAGTTTAACTTTTGGTTTTGTGGTGGGCATTCTTTTTTGTTTCATACGGCGGGTATGAGATGTGAGTAGCAAACCGTGTATGTCTAGTATTGTTCTATATTAAATCAATACTTTTTGTTATTGCTTGTTTCGTGAAAAATGAACGGTGAACGGTGGATGATGCTGATAGTATTATGAGATGTTGACAAAAAGCACCTGGATAAGGAAGTTTTGTCTTGAACAATGAAACTTTGAAGAAAATTGTGTCCGTCTAAAAATCTCCCTTTATAAGGTACCATCCCAACAAACCCATCCCACTCCAAACCCATCACAGAAATGGCTTTCAATCTTCATAACCCTCTTGCCCTCCTTTTCACTCTATCTTCCATCATTGCCTTACTTTTACTCTTTAATTTCTCCTACGTTTCTGAAGCTCGAACAGGTACCCTTATAGGCGGTTATCAACCAATAAAAGACTTAAGTGACCCCACAGTTGAAGAAATCGGAAAATTCGCTATTAATCAGTACAACCAGCAAACCAAAGAGAAGCTCAAGTTTCAAAACGTGATTAAAGGTGAGACCCAAGTTGTTGCGGGTACTAATTACAGGCTTGTAATTTCCGCAAAAGACGGGGCTTTTTTGAAGAATTATCAGGCGGTGATTTCGGATAAGCCGTGGCAACATTTCAGAAATTTAAATTACTTTCAAAGTGCTTGAAGGGCTGTTTTGGATACTTATGTTACCCTTAGAAATGTGATATATGTGTTTTTGTTTTAATGATGTATGTCCTGTAATAACTATGAGTAGTGCTATTAGTACAAAGTAACTCTACAAAATCTTCATAAAAAGTAGTGTTATTAGTGTTTTGGCGGGAGCTATATCACAAGGTAATGTTTAATAAGTAAGTGAGAGAATAAGTGAAATTCATGTCAGATTTTGTGGAGTTTTTTGTATTCATATCATTATTCAATAACTATACAATATAGTATTATGAAAATAAGGCAATAGCCAATACCGATATGACCTATCACTATATCGCAAATCTGTATTGCTGTATCATTTCTGAAATAAAAGTGGTGTGTTTGGGATTTCATCCGATTTCGTTTGATCGAAGAATAATGTTTTTTTTATACAGATGAATAATGTTTTTATCTGTTAGTTTATATTGCAGATTCTAAGGTGCTGCTTATTTTTACTTTTTATGTCTGAATCCGAACCATTCAGATTTAAGATGTATTAAATAGTGCTTGTTTTTTAAATGATTACGAGGCTAACGACTATTTTTGTCTCTAAATGATTATGAGGTAGAAGTCTGAATCACTCTAAGTACATTCCCTTAGAGGTCCATTCAGACAAAAAAATATACATATTGTTCAGATTCAGATTTTAGAGTTAAGATTTAGACTTCAGATGAAAAAACAAACGCAATTTAAGTGCGTCTTGAAATTTCAATATATCATTTTGCATAGGAACGATATATTGATTAATGAATACAAGTACAAAATATACACTGAGGCGCGATATTTCAACTGATTAATGAATACAAACAACAAAATAGTACATATTTGTTGAGCTCCCACTTGTTAATAGCTCTCGGCAGCTGGTGGTAGCTAGTGGTGGATATGCGTCGCGGTGTGAATGGGTTTTGTCGGTGTATGGTTTGTGGTCCCTGATGGGTTTTTGCCCCTTGTTGGAGTGTGACTGGGTGTTGACTCTGCCCCTCCCTTTCCTCCTCTTTCCTATTCGATTCTAGCCATAGTTCAAAGTCTCGATCTTTATTTCGATATTGGACGCCCGATTTTCAACTCGATTGTGGTATCAGGCAATACGCAATGATACGCTATTTAGAGAACCCAAAATTTTTTTAAAAAAATGTAGAAATTTAAAAAAAAACAAGATTAATAATGTGAGACACTCAGATAAATTCAAAACCATCAAATAATATGCATATCATTGTCAAATTGATTATATTGATGCGCGTCGAACTTGTCAGATTTAATATTTTATAGTAAATTAATATCAAGTTAGAAAAACAATCTGATGACAAATAAAACTTCATTAAGAAAGTTAAATAGAAATTAATTAGAAATGATTACGTTGTTTACATTATTTTTATCTTCATATCTAGCTGTGACATTGATCATGGTAAGGACGTAAGTAAGGGTAATGTTTATACAAAAATGTTACAAATGTTATGTTTTTACAAAAATTACAATTATTATTGTTTTACAATTAATAATACATTTTTAAGGAATACTTCTACTTTTTTTTTATAAAAATGGAACCAATTTATTTTCAACGCACAACACATTTTTTTTTATAGAAATTATAAGCAATAGTAACAATTTAATTACAATGTAAAAAAATAATATTAAAACTGTACAATAATTTTTTAAAATTGGACAATTATTGTTTAGTCACTAGGAGCTAAGTACATCTTGCACTTGTTCACCTTATTATTTTATGTTAACGAAAATTTGGACTAATTTTTTAACATATAATAAGAAATTTTTAAGGAATACTTCTAAAGTTTTTAAAAAATACTACCAATTTATTTACAATGTTACAACACATTTTTTTATAGAAATTATAAGCAATAGTAACAATTTATTTAAAATGTAAAAAACTTAAAATGTTCATTTTTTTAAAATTGGACAACTAACGTTTAGTTCTAAGGAGCTAAGTACTTTTTGCATTTTCTCCACCTTGTTATATTATGTTAAAAAAGTTTGGACTTATTTTAGTAGAAAGATCAAAATAATTATTAAAAAAAGTACTAGCTCATAAAATATGTACAATAAATTTATAAGAAAGGTGTATTAGTAATTTTTAAGATATCATTATCTATTCTTATGAAAAATGGATATCAAATTTAACTTTTATTTATCTTGTAAGAAACCGTTAATTTATAATTCTACAAAATAATGAACTTTTAAATACAAGTTAAGTGAGCTATAAAGATAAAAGATGTGAATTGAGCCGTAACCTATTTCACACACACAAAAAAGGATTAGCTTAGCTTAGCTGTAAACTACAAAAAGTGAGCTCTAAAGATAAAAGAGGTGAGGTGCGTTGGAAACTATTCATTAAAGTTATCTTAAGTGTAAACCACAAAACCCTTAAACGACAAAACCCATCTCCTAAGGCTATCTCCAATGGGACGGGAGTAAAAGATGTAAACCTACATTTTTTGAGTTACATTTTTTGGTTTGGTTTTGTAGTGGGAATGTGTAGTTTTGATGTGGCAACCGAGGGCCCCGTCCTTGGAAAGATGAGGCTTATCCGTCCAAGGGTTGGACGGGCAACCCTTAGCCATCCACATCCGTCCCAAATTCGACCGTTAAAATCCTCCTGTTACAAAATGCACGTTGGAATGTTTACACTAAAATAATTATAAAATTACCCCTATAAATACCATACTTCTTATTTCATTTTTTTCACACTTAAAAAATCCATTTATTCTTATATCCCAAATACAATACACATTTTTTTCATATAGTCAATTTTATTTTCCAAAATGCACGGATTCAAAGAAAATGGTGTGGCAAAATTGCGAAACCAAATGAAAATCCACCTCCTCTACCAAATATCCCAATCGCGTATAGAAATTTATTTAAGGTGTATGACGATAGTACACCACATGCGAGAGACGCGATTGTTAATCCTAATGTGCATCCAAATGATAGTCAATTTCACATGCGTAGAAGTGTCCAAGGTCCGATTGATGTGTATGCCAAATTATCCGTTGTTTCTGAAGTGCGAGCTGTCATTGAAAATTTCGATTTGAGTCATTTGTTCAGGGAAACTTTTCCTAATTCGGACAACCAAATGACCAAACCGCTAATAAGTAGGTGTTCAAAGATAACACATACATTTCACCTACCATCTATGGAGTTGGGGATTACCATTTTCGATTTTATGCATTTATTCGGCAATATTTGAATATCATGCTACGCAATTTATTTAATTTTATTTATTATTTATGAAATTTTCACTATTTAATACTTTATAATTTTTTTAGATGAGTTCTAATATAGAACGATTCATGATGATGAGTTCATAGGTCATAATACCATGTTTGATGCCAAATTTAGTCTGCTGACATGGACCCATCATTTGAAGACACGTGTCAACCAATGTGGCAATTATAAATACTTCTGCCGATCAACTCACTGCCACCGAGCTACTCAAGCTCCACGAGCAACTCATACATTCTGAATAATTCAAACATACCGATCAACTTAGACTCCCCGAGCAGCTCAAGGGCTCCGAGCTACTCGTAGGCCTCGAGCTACATAGCGTTCCGAGCAGCTTAAGCGGTCTGAGCTACTTAGCGTACAGAATACTCAAATCAGGATAATCAAAGAGGCGATTGCGCATTATATGCTCCTTATTATTGTACAGATGTATATGTTCACTAGATAACAACGCATTGTCCTTTGACATGTACAACCTCAAGGCTATAAATACATTGTAAACTCCTCATTATGGGGGATCGGAATTTCTTGAGAAAACCACTTGTCAAGAATTCTAGAAAAACAGTCAGCAATACAAAAACAGTGGATGTAGGCCATTTCCTGAGGCTGAACCACTTTAAAAATCTATTATCTCATATTTACTTATTCATATTTATCTGTGATTAAAATAATTAGATCAAATCTAGTTTTTTACATCAACAAATTGGCACCGTATGTGGGAAACGACTGTAATTAGCATTTTTCACCAAAAAAACTCATCATCAATGGATGATAATCCAGAATCCAGTAATCGAAACACCGGTATTCCTCCAAATCCTTCTGCTCCCCCAAACTTTTCAGATCTGGCGGGTATAATGGCTAATTTGGCCCAAGGCCAGACGGCCATGCAAGAAATCATGCGACAGCTTATACAAACCGTTCAAGGCGGGGTGCCGGCTCAATCAGGACAATGAAGTGTTCAGAGAAATACTTGTTTACCCTCTTCACGAACTAGGCAAACGTTACTTCCAAAGGAATCTCGATCCAGATGCACCAATTCATATCGTACTAAGAGATATAATAATCCTTCTTATCATCCTGGACGGACTTCCTCGGTACGAGCTACAGACACTCAACAAAACATTACTCTATCTCCAGAGAGGACAAGTGCTCTTGAAAGGTTGAGTAGAGTCTCTCCTTTTGATCGTTTGGGTCCTAGGAAGAATAAAAGTCCCCCTAGGATTGTGTTGAGGAACTCTCAACGACCATCTGATTTAAAGGAAGGCTCTACCCAATCACGACCAACTGCTCGACATCAAAGATCTCAAGAAGAAGATTCAACACGATCAGTTGCTCGAATCAGTAGGCTCGAGGAGGGAAATGATGCATGGAAGGGCTCTATTCAGAGGTTAGAATACATATTAGGGGAAATGGCTAAGGCCAAGAATCCTCTACAAAGAACTTTTGTCCAAGAAACACCATTTGTACAGGCAATTGTGGAGTTTCCCACACCATCAAAATTCAAAGATCCTATGGTGACGCCTAAATATGATGGAAAAACTGACCCTGTCCTTCATATAGAACAATACCAAGTTGCTGCTGATATCTATGCAGTCCCAGATGAGATGAGATGGAGGGAATTTTCAGGAACTCTTACCGGATCTGCTTAGATGTGGTACAATAACCTTCCTCGGGGAAAAATTATGACTTTCTTTCAACTAGCATAACTCTTTATTGGAAATTTTTATTTTGGAGCAAAGCCAATCAATCGAGTAGCACACTTACTAAGTGTTAGCCAAATGATAGGTGAAAGCACTAGGGACTATATTACTCGTTTCAATAACGAGAAATTGGAAGTAATTGATAACGAGGAGAAGACAACAATTACTACTCTGATGAGTGGACTGTTGCCCAATAAATTGTACTACACTTTAGCCAAACATCCGCCCAGGACCATGGCAGAACTAATGGCAAAACCAACAAAAATCATGAATGCCGAGGAAGCCATGGCTGTGAAGAAGAACGCAGACACTAAAGAGACCAAGGTGGAAGATGGTAAAATCGAAAAGAAGGATCAGAAGAACAATGGTGGTAACAGGCAATCGAAAGCAAAGCAAACACTGGAACAGATGAAGAAATTTGGAAATTACACTCCTTTAAAGGTAGATATAAATCATATTCTGGAGGAAATCAAGAATAGCGAGGAGCTAGCCTTGCCAACAAAAATGAAGGCAGATCCGGACAAAAGAGATAAGTCCAAATATTGCGAATTCCATAAAGACCATGGTCATACGACCAAACAATGCATAGCTCTTCAGAATGAAATTGAAGCACTCATCAGGCGAGAAAAATTGGCTAAGTATGTTAATCGCCAAAATGGTGGAAAGACCAACGACCGAGGAAGAAGAAGATCTAAATCTCCTCGTCAAGCAAAAGAAGAAAAGAAAAGGAGTCATGAAGAAGATCCAGAAGATGATCAAGATGATCCCGATCTCCCCAAAAGACCAAGACAACCAGAACGTGAGGTATTTTCAATTCGTTTTGGATCATTTGATTGTAATGTTATTATAAGTGGAGATACAGGAGGTGGAGACCTTACTACGGAGAGGAAAGCTTATCTCAATGAGGCTCAAGCTTGCTTTTACATTCAACGAATAAATATTGCTGAAGATGATCGCCCGAGGAAGGTAAATAAAGATAAGTTGGTCATTGGTTTCTCTAGGAACGACCTAGCAGATGTGCTACATCCTCATGATGACCCATTGGTGATTAAAATGAGAATGAAGGAAGTAGTGATTTCATTAGTATTAGTGGATAATGGTAGCTCGATAAATATCATGTTTTACCTATATTTTGATAGTTTGAATTTGAAGTTAGCCCAATTAGAGCCTTATCATAGGCCTCTACTTGGCTTTAGTGACGAGAAAGTTTTTCCACTTGGGACAATCAAGTTGGATATGCTCATTGGTACATGGCCTGCTTGTCGAAGATAAAGAATACGCTTTTTCGTAATGGATAAAAATGTCCAATCAGCTTATAATATCATCATGGGAAGGGTAGGTTTGAAGAAGTTCGAAGTAGTACCATCCACTGTACATCAATGTTTAAAATTCCCAACCAACTTTGGAGTAGGAATTGTGAAAGACGACCAAAAAGTAGCTCGGGAATGCTACTATTCATCTGCCGAGCAAGAGGAGTGTGAAGAATCTAGGAAGAAGACTACTACTTATCATGAAGATGAGATAGAAGATGCGGAGATTGAAACTTTAGACCCAAGAGACGAGTCTCATGTCGTTAAAGGACAAGTCATGGAGGCTACCAAAAATATCATTCTGGACGACGAGCATCCAGAACGAACAACTCAAATCGGTCAATCACTAGATGTATCAATAAAATAAGAGCTGATAGCATTTCTAAGACGTAGGAAGCAGACTTTTCATGGAGTCACGAAGATATGCCAGGGATAGACCCAAATTTCATGTGTCACAAGCTCAACTTGAACAAGGAAATCAAGCCAGTAAAGTAATGACGAAGGGTATTCAGTCCCGAGAAGAATCTAGCCATACAGGAAGAAGTAGAGAAATTGTAAAAAGCCTCTTTTATTGAGGATGTCAAATATCCTGATTGGCTAGCAAATGTGGTAATGGTGAAGAAGAAAAATAACAAGTGAAGGATGTGTGTGGACTTCACTGATCTTAATAAAGCCTGCCCGAAGGATCATTTTCCTTTACCTCGAATCGATCGGTTGGTGGATGCTACATCGGGACACGAATTGTTGAGTTTTATGGATGCTTATTCTAGTTACAACCAGGTCAAAATGAAGCCTGAAGACAGGGAGAGTACCTCTTTTATCACCCCAAGGGGAACTTATTGATATAATGTTATGTCGTTTGAATTGAAAAATGCAGGTGCAACGTATCAGAGACTGATGAATAAGGTGTTTGCAGAGCAGATCAGTCATAACATGGAGGTTTACGTTGATGATATGCTGACGAAGAGCAAGAAAGCTGCTAATCATCTAGTCGATCTAGGTTAGATCTTTGATCAACTAGAGAAATATCAAATGAAGTTGAATCCCACCAAATGCATATTCGGAGTACGAGAAGGCATGTTTCTCGGATACATTGTTAATCAACGAGGGATTGAGGCGAACCCTGAAAAGATCAAGGTTCTATTAAAGCTACGATCTCCAACCACGAAGAAGGAAGTGCAAAGCCTCACAGGGCGAGTAGCAACACTTAATAGATTTGTGTCACGAGCAACTGAGAGATGCCTCCCATTCTTTAAAACACTCCGAAAATTTTTTGAGTGGAATGATGAATGCGAGAAGGCTTTTCAAGAGTTGAAAAAATATCTACGGACACCTCCATTGTTGTCCAGGCCAGTGATGGGAGAAAGCATATACTTGTATCTAGTAGTCTCAGAGAATGTTGTTAGCTCAGCATTGATAAGAGTGGAAGATGGAGTACAAAAACTAGTCTATTACACCAGCAGAGCTTTCCGAGGAGCAGAAATTAGATATCCAAGGTTGGAGAAATTAGCACTAGCACTAATTGAAGCAAGCAGAAGAATAAGGACATACTTCCAAGCCCATACTATAGTGGTGTACACCGACATGCCATTAAGGCAAGCTCTGCATAAGCCGGAAAAATCAGTAAGATTGATGTACTGGGAAGTGGAGCTCGGTGAGTATGATATAATTTATGAACCAAGGTCGTCGCTCAAAGGGCAGGAAGTAGTGGACTTTATCGCAGAGTTCACTCAAGAAAATGCCTCTGAAGAACAGGAGTTGAATGCAGATCAACCTGTAGATGTTACAGGATCATCAAATGTAAACCCCGACCAACTTACGTCGGTTGGCAAGAAACAAGAAATGCCAGTCGAGCAAGAAAAGATGACTGACGAGCAACGAGAAGTATTGGAGGAGGACAAAAGGAAGTACCAGATATTCCACCGAGGAACTCTCTCTGATAAAAATTTTGATGATAAGTTACCCATATGGAATTTGTATGTGGATGGCTCTTCGTGCACTGCGGGCAGTGGAGCAGGGATTGTTTTGAAAAGTCCGGATGAGATTGATGTGGAGTATGCTCTATGCTTTCAATTTAAAGCTTATAATAATGAGGCCGAATATGAAGCAATGATCGTGGGACTAAACCCGGCCAAAACCATGAAGGCAGAGCAAGTCATTATGTACAGTGACTCTCAGTTAATTATAAATTAAATTCTGGGGGTGTATGCAGCAAAAGGAGAATTAATGATAAAGTATCATGCCAAAGAAATGGTGGTGGTATCAAGTCTTACTGCAGTTCAGTTAATTAGAATACCAAGACTGGATAACGCAAGAGCAGACGCATTAGCTCGATTAGTATCAGCCACTCGTACCGAGCTACGAAGAACAATCCCAATAGAAATCCTAGTTGGTCGGAGCATAGACGAAGATCTAATGATGAATTTCATTGCCCTCGACTTAGGACCATCTTGGATGGATCCCATCAAGGCCTATATTGAAGATGGGACGCTACCAACTGATAAACTTGCAGCCAAGAAACTAAAGTTTAAAGTTGCTCCTTATGTATTGACCAGTGGCATTTTGTACAGGCGAGGAGTTATAGGAGGGCTACAAAGATGTGTCCATCCCTATGAAGTGAAAGATTTGATCGAAGAGTTTCATGAAGGGTCTTGTGGATCCTATGTAGCTGGTTGGACGCTCTTACGAAGAATAACCACGCAGGGGTACTACTAGCCAACAATGAGAGCTGATTGCGCACCTTATGCTAAGAAGTGCGACAAGTGCCAACAATTCTCGTCCATCCGAAGAACTCCCACTACACCAAAATGACAAAATTGTCACCTTTCAGCCGGTCACCCTTGTCAAGGTCATTGACCGTGACAAAAAACACGCGTTTTGTGTTACGGTCATTGACCTTGACACAACCGTGACAAAGAATTGTCACGGTTAATGACCTTGACACGACCGTGACAATGTTTGCAGCAAAAACCCTTTCCCCCTTCTTTTTTCCCTCCCGCCGTTCCCTCCCTCTCTCTCTCTCTCGACGCTGCTCTCTCTCTCTCTCTCTCTCTCTACTTTCAGGTTTAATTCTCTCTCTCTCTCTCTCTCTCTCTCTCTCTCTCTTCCATTTATATATATGTTTGTGTGTATATATATGTGTGTATGTGTGTATATATGTGCGTGTGTGTGTGCGGGGGTAGGGGGTGGGGCAGGGTGGGGGTAGGGTAGGGGGCAGGGTGGGGGTAGGGTGGGGGCAGAGTGGGGGTAGGGTGGGGGTAGGAGGTTAAAAATGTAATATTATTTTGATAGAACATTAATTTGTGTATGAGTTTCATAATTATAAATAATATCCAAAAATATTGGATAACAATTTATTTTCATTCAAAATAAATAAGTAATTTTCTACAAATTTCATAAAAAATGAAGGCCGACTTAATATGTGATTTAAGTGTGAAATAATCGCTATATACTTATACTAATGGAGAAAATGGAGAAAAAAACCATATATGGCGTTTTTTGTTTTTATTAGATGCAAAATAACACATATAGGTATCACATGACTTTATATCCATCAAATAAAATTTTACCATAAAATATCATTTCGTGGAAGGCAAGATCTATTACAATATATTTACATACCTAAATGATTTTTTTTAAATGAAATTACAACAAAAAACTACAATAAGGGTTAAAATGGCATCCGAAATTGCTAAAAGCATGAAAAATAAAATATCATTTAGTCTATGTTGTTGAAAAATTTGATCAAATTGGTGAGCCCTTCATATTTTAAAAATGTTGTTTTTATTCCTATTTAACTTTTCTTTGTATACACCCTTAATTATATTTAAAGTTAAATAAAATAGGAGTTATAGAAAGAAAAGTGGGGTTTAAATAAAAACACTTTTTTTAAATTTTAGGTTCTGGTGCATAATCTTACTTTGTCACAATCAATTTATATGCCTCAAAGTTATTTTATCACTCTTAGTTTATATTTGTGATAATACTTTATGAACCACAACTTTAGGTTGATTATTTTAGAACTTAAACTTCAAGATACAAAAAATAATTCTATAGAACAACTTAGATATCTTAACAAAACACATATCTAACATTGAATATGATTTATAAAAAGCACAAAACAATAGTAGAAATTCAATACATGAAATTAACATTGAGATTATTTTAAATAGACAGTCACTACATGAAAATAACATTGAGATTATTTTAAATAGTGAGTGGGGGTGGTGGTGTGTGTGTATGTGGTGAGTGGGGGTTGTGGAGGGAGGTGGGGGTGTGTGTGTATGTGGTGAGTGGGGGGTGTGGAGGGAGGTGTGTGTGTGTGTGTGTGTGTGTGTGTGTATTTGAATTAACCCATGAATTTGTATTTTTGTATTTGAATTAACCCATGAATTTATTTTTGTATTTGAATTAACCCATTATATGAAACATACTTGAAATTAAATATAGTGCGCATAGATACTAGCCTTCTAGTTCTTATGCGTACGCATTCAATAGCCCTTAGACCCGTTCGAGAGTCATTACCCCTGTAATGAGATCTCTCAAATTGTCTTGTTTGGACAGTTTGAGACTGTATAATTTCTGTATAATATTATTATTGGCTTAAAGTTGTTACTTTTGGAGGAAGTTCTGCAGTCGTATCTTAATGTTCTCTGGGTACATACTAGATTGACAAGTGTGACTCTTATTTCAATTGACCAATTGAAATAACACTCACACCTGCCAATCTACGTCGTGTACTTGGAGAACTAAGGGGATATGCTGTCGAATTTTTTTCAAATCGTAACAATGTGCATGAGTTGTTAAGTATATTACAGAAAAATACAGTCTTGAATGGGATAGGACCACTTACCCTATAATAGGATAATTAAATGATGGGATAATTAAATAAAACATACTATAAATCTAAGTTTTGTTTACCTTTAATAGGTGTTTAGTTGTGGTAGCTGTGATGGGATATCCAAAATACAAAGAGTGGTTGGGTGAGACTAATAGAATGGGGGATGTGTTTCGCAGAGGTGCTAACGAATTTGTGAAATATACAAAGAGATGTCGTAATGATGAAGAGTTTCCGTGTCCATGTGCTAGGTGTAAGAATGGTAAGGTGTTTGAGTGGAAAACAGTTGAACTACATTTGTTAAGATCGGGTATGCAAGATAGTTATCGATTTTGGAGTTTTCACGGTGAATTGAAAGTTCCTTTTGTCCCTGACCAACCTTCACAACAACCTTCAACAAGTAGAATAGATGTAGAAGAGGACGACGTAGATCATAATATGTTAGAGGATTTAGTTGATGATGCGTACGGAGTTTATGAAGCTGAGGAGAATGAGGTTACTGATGATGTAGAAGATTCAAGTGCTCGTGAAGATAACACGATAAAACTTGACGATGACTACCAAAGTTTAAAATTTAAGGCGACCCAACCGTTATACTCTGGTTGTGAGAAAGATCAAACAACTTTACATGCCATGGTTGGTTTGCACATTTTGAAGACGCAGTACAGTTTGTCTGGCAATAGCGTGACGGGAATTATGAAATGGGTGAAGGGCTTATTACCCAAGGTGAATACACTTCCAAATAGCTATCATGTTATGAAGAACAGTTTGAAAGGTTTGGGAATGAAGTATAAATCGATTCATGCTTGTGTGTATGACTGCATACTATACCGAAAGGAGTATGAAAATCTCAATCGTTGTCCGGTATGCGATGAACCTAGATATGTCCAATCTACTAGTAAGGAAGGCACAAGCTCAAAAGTGCCTCAAAAAGTATTAAAATATTTTTCCGTTGGGCCTAGATTAAAGCGATTTTTCACAGTACCATGGATTACAGAGGCAATGACTTGGCATACTAGGGCAGAAGTAGGGGGTAATATCATGCGTCATCCTATTGATTCTACTGCCTGGCAGAGGATGAATTTTGAGTATCTCTATTTTGCTCGAGAACAACGCAACATTCGTTTGGCTATATCAACAGATGGTTTCAATCCATTTGGAAATCTAAGCACCAATCAGAGTGTATGGCCAGTGATCCTAGACCCACTCAACCTCCCTCCTTCATAGTGTATGAGACCTAAATTTTCGATGATGGCTTTATTGATACCTGGGCCAAAGGCACGAAGTGATGACATTGATATCTACTTGGCTCCTTTGGTAGAAGAATTAAATGAGTTGTGGGAAGAGGGTGTGCAACTTGCAAAGGATTGTGAATTATGCTACTCATGATTTACATAAGTGTAAGTCCCACGATTGGCATGTGATCATGCAATTGGTTCCTCTATTGTTTAACCACTGTTTCTCCAAGCACAAGGATTTGCGTAGGGCTATTATGCAAATTAGTATTACCTTCTCCCTCTTGTGTGAGAAGGTGGTGAATCGAGAACACATAGTGGCCGCAAAATTGGCTGTGAACGAAGCGATTTGTGTATTGGAGAAGTACTTTCCCCCAGGATTCTTTGACATAAGTGTTCACTTGTTGGTACACCTATGCGACGAGGCACTTCTTTGTGGTCCAGTTAGATATCGGTGGATGTATCCGTTTGAAAGATTGATGAAAGTTTTTAAAGATTACGTCAAGAATACGCGATATATTAGAGGATCAATTGCAGAGTAATACATCACCGTGGAGTCATCAATATATACTCTGGAATATATGCCTGACTCGACCAGCGTTGATGACACTGATGAATTCCTCGATGATGGTGGTAATGTGATGGGAAAACGAGTGAAATTAACGAGTTTGCAACATGAACAAGTAGCTCGTTATCTATTTGACACACATGAAGACGTAGAAGAATGGAAAAAGTAAGTTTCGAATATTATAATGTTTAACATTATTTTAGATTATTTTATACATGATTAATTTTATAATATGCAGTAAATATGAAACCTGTGAGAACAATAAAAGACGAAAAACAATGGTACAATCAGACAGCGAATTTAGGCTATGGTTGACATAAGATGTAATTATAATGAAAATAGTCGTTATATAACGTTACATTACACTCAAATTTTACCACTAATATAATTAATTTATCTATATTCTCAGCTCCTAAAGATGGGTGATGCGACATCAAGGCTTGCTCGTCTAGCCACTGGACCCTTGTTCGTGGCACAAGAGTACAAAAAGTATCGATTGAACGGTTACATTTTCGACGCTAAAGTGTACGAGAAAAGTACAAATGTACAGAACTCGGGAATTTCATACAAGGCTCTTACTTTCTTTCGAGCGAGCGCAAAAGATAAAAACCTCGTTGAAGCTGAAATGACTTACTATGGTGTAATCCAAAATATATTTGAATTGGATTATATAAGCTTCAAAGAGGTTGTATTTTACTGTGAATGGGTAAGAGTTGAGGATAAAAATGCTTGTAAAGTTGATCCTGTCACCAATTTGATCATGGTTGACTTGTCCAAGTTGAAGAGCAACGACCACGTGAGCGATGAGCCGTTTGTTTGTGCATTTCAAAAGGTTAAGCAAGTGTTTTACTCGGAGTATATCAACAACGAGCCGTGGTCAATTGTCCAACACGCGCCAAGGCGTCTAAATAGTAGTGTGGATGACTTGGCTGCTCCTACCGAATATCAATCCATTTTTTATGATAACCCGAATTTGAAACAATTTTTCAATTTGTAATAAATATTTCAATTTGTACCGAAACATCCATTTTTAATGCTTTTAATTGATCTGCACTTTATCATTTTCACTCTTGTGTAGTGTGCGTGTGTGGAGAGGAGATTAACACATAAATATTCCAACTACATCTAAGTTTTGTTTATACTAATCCATGAATATACGCTTCTTACCTTTAATAGGTGATTAGTACATAGTTATTTGAGGTGTCCTATTTGTGGAGAGGAGACTGAATCTCTTCGTCTATCCGAACACTAAGAAATGCCATAATCCTATGGAGCGATGCTCTGCAAACTTCTCCCAACCGTTATGTAGCCAAACATCACCAGTTGAAGTTGTCAATTCCACTTTCCATACCCCACCACTTGGAACTTCTAGCAAAACATGGGAGGCCATTGAAATATGGAATTGACAACTTCAACTGCAGATTTTTGGCTACACAATGGTTGGAAGGAATTTGCAACGCATAACTCCATAGGATTATGGTATTTCTTAGTGTTTATATATGAAGAGAATTATATTTTACACGATTGCCCGGGGTACATTAGTTGGAAGGAGGTGCCATATGAGCTCAAGTTAGCTGTTTGAGTGACACTACAGGTAATGTATTTATATTTATATGTCAATTTCGATTTCAATTACGATTTATATTTATCTATATTTGAGGGGCGGATACTAATTTTACTTTATTTCAATTCAGGGGACAGGGAGTGGCCCTAAGGGTAGGCCACATATGCTCTATACTTATGTGGCTATTCGGGCGAGAAGGGAAGGATAAGGAGGTGTCCCCGAGCGTCGCGGTACAAAATCTCTTTTCCATGCAAATAGTTTGTAGATTTGAGATAATTGATGGTGATGTTGTTTCTTCTTAAATAGTTTCTATTTTGAATATATATTTCCATTATCTTTAGTTTGTTTGGATATATGATGTTTGGAACAGGTACAACGTTGATATAACAGGTACAAATATACTGTTGGGCAGTGGCAGTGGCCATACTGCCCAACAGATTTTTTTTAAATTCTGCCCAGAATTGTCACGGTCATTGACCATGACACGTCCGTGACAAAAAGTTATCACGGACGTGTCACGGTCAATGGCCGTGACAATTTTTTTAAAAAGGGTCACGGCTTTGTCATGGTTATAAACCGTGATAAACGTGTCACGGTCATTGACCGCGACACAACCGTGACACAAAACGCGAGTTTTGTGTCAAGGTCAATGGCCGTGACACGACCGTGACAAAAAAAGTTGTCTCACCTCAAAATGTCACGGTCATTGACCTTGACAAGTTGGATTTGTCAAGGTCAATGACCTTGATAATTCGGCAGATTTGGTGTAGTGTCCTCAGGCATTGTTAACAACCATAACGTCCCCTTGTCCATTTTCCATGTGGGGAATATACTTGGTCGGGCCACTCCCAATGACCAGGGGAAGGTTCAAGTACCTTGTGGTTACTGTGGATTATTTTACAAAATGGGTGGAAGCTGAGGCCCTTATTGATATGACATACGAAAAATTCTATCAATTCATTTGGAAAAACATTATTTGCAGATATGGTCTCTCACATGCATTCATTACTGACCATGGAACCCAGTTTGACAATGAGGAGTTTACTGAATACTGTCATCAATCTAATATACTGAAAACTCATTCTGCACCAGGTCACCCCCAGAGCAACGGACAAACTGAGGTGACAAATAGAACCCTACTAAATGGATTGAAGAAATGACTAGATAGTGCAAATCCAAATTGGATTAATTAACTACACTCTATATTATGGGCTTATCGCACCACACCGTGTACGGCAACTGGAGAATCCCCATACATGCTGGCATTTGGGAGTGAGGTTGTCATACCTGCTGAATTGGGTCTACCTACGCATAGAGTATTAAATTTTAACTCTCCTGTCAGTGACTTGATGAGAAGATTAGACCTAGATATGCTCGAAGAAGTTAGGGAAGAAGCAGCAATCAGGAATGCACATATCAACAACGAACAGTTTTGTTCTATAACAAAAGAGTGAAGAAGTGTGATTTGAAGGAAGGGGATTATGTGCTGCAGAAAGTGATCCAAAAGCACAACAAATTGGAAGCCAACTGGCACGGACCCTACAGAGTAACAAAAGTTGTTCGCCCAGGGACATATAGGATTGAAACCTTGGAAGGAGAAGAATTAAAGAATGCATGGAATGCAGAGCATCTACGCAAGTATTATGAATGATTGTAGTTCATATGTAGCAGTTTCTTCAATATGAATAAACTGATGCTTCATCCAGTTTCTTTCTTTGTTGAATTTTTTTTCAGAATATTAGTGTTACACACTACACATCATCAAATTGAAAGCAATTACCACCAACTCCGGTTGGTCGGAAACTTATTTACCACCAACTCCGGTTGATCGGAAAGCATTTACCACCAACTTTGATTGGTCGGAAAGCATTTACCACCAACTCCGGTTGGTCGAAAACTTATTTACCACCAACTCTAGTTGGTCAGAAAGCATTTACCACCAACTCCGATTGGTCGAAAACTTATTTACCACCAACTCCGGTTGGTTAGAAAACATTTACCACCAACTCCGGTTGGTCGGAAAGCATTTACCACCAACTCCGGTTGGTTAGAAATTATTTACCATCAACTCCGGTTGGTCGAAAAGCATTTACCACCAACTCCAGTTGGTCAAAAACTATTTACCACCAACTCCGGTTGGTCGGAAAGAGTTTTCCACCAACTTCGATTGGTCGAAAACTTATTACCACCAACTCCGATTGGTCAGAAAGCATTTACCACCAACTCCGGTTGGTTGGAAACTATTTACCACTAACTCCGGTTGGTCGAAAAGAATTTACCACCAACTCCGGTTGGTCGGAAACTTATTACCACCAACTCTGGTTTGTCCGAAAGCATTTACCACCAACTCCGGTTGGTCGGAAAACAATTAACTCAAATTAAACAACAAATGGGATAAATATTGTATACACATATATTTATCAGTCATAAAGCAAGAACATTCTAAAAATTATCTAGAAGACAATGAAATGGCAAAAAATTTCTTCATTCAAATCAAGTAGAAATTACACATGATGTGAAAAATAAGCTTCATTACAATAAAAATCCTTTTCTATCGGTTTTTTACCTTTTGCCTTTGAAATAGGTTCTACTCTAGCAAGAGGGTCATCTAAGGCATAAGGAGAGTTTATAAAATTTACATCTTTCAGCATTCTAACATTCATCACAGAGGGCAGATCAAGCAAATGCTCTGAGCGAGATATATCAACATTAGCATGAAGACTGTAGTCGTCAAGATATTTAGAGATTAAGCATCGAGGAATTGCCCGAGCAGGTATCCAACTAAAATCAATCTTGAAAGGAGACACGGGCAAGTTGAGCACTCCAGGCTCATAATAATCCCATAGGTAGTGTCCCTGCTTCAATTTCATCACACACATAGTATTCAACCATCCCTGCTTGTACCCTTCATTATTCGACTGCTGGATCTGATCATCAAGATGGTAAAGAGCTTCATTATACCCAGCCATCCAAAATTCCCTAGGTTGTTTGTGGAATTGGTAAGTTAACCTCTCTAGTTGCTTGTGGAGATTCTTCACCAGGATTTCCTTATTTTCTAAGGCAGAACTCTGGGTAGTTAGTTGTTAGCTGATATTCAAAATCTTCTTGGACATTTTCGCTAAGGCTTGATTCTTCGCCATCAATTGAACTGCCTGATTCTCTAAGCTAGATTGAGTCCTCGCTTCTTCAATAGAGACCCGACCAGCTCTTGTTCCTCCCTGAGAAGAAGACCTTGCTCGTCCACGAGTAGACGAGGAGGGTACAACCCTTTTTAAAGTTTCCAACTCATGTCTTAAGTTAACATTTTCTACCTCCAAGAAAGAGAAACCTTCATCATTAACAGGGACCAAGGTTCCCTAGGAAGATGCTGCAGATTTTAGTTGTGTTATCTCTTCTTGCAAAACAATGTTTTCCTGCTGCAACAACTTAGCAATATGCCCATGCTCTTCAACCTCAAGCTTCAGAACGCTCTCTTTCTTCTCATAAGCAGAGATGAATTTATCATATCCTTTTTCAGCACTCAATTGCTGAAATTTCTTTTCGTACCCTTGATGAAAAAGTGTGGAGGATTCTTTGTACTGCTGCTGGAGTTCCTCGATTGTTCCTTGGAGGTCCTCAATCATCTTATAGTAAGCCACATTATTGTCAATAGCGTGTTCGAGCAATCATTTCAGGTATTGATAAGCTTCGACTGCTCGTTCAGAACTATCTGGACCAAGGATGTCAATGATTTGAGCCTCATTAAGATCTGCATGACCATGTTTAAAATAGTCATTGCATTTCTTCATTAAGTCTGTATCATGAGTTGATAAGAGCTCCATCCTGGTCATAAACTAGCAAAGAGAAAATAAAAAGAATCAATAAGGATGTAGACAGAGCAAGTAAGGGGGATAGAGCAAGTAAGGGAGAAATTCGAGACGAACAACCAAAATTTGAATTTTATTTCATCATAAAAGAAAATACAAAGTCTGAGATTACATTCAATAGAATAACAAAATTAAAATCCGAGGAACTTTACACCTTCTCTTTGTTCCCTATAACTTCATCGAAAGGTTTGGATAAATGGGATGGTTGCTTGGAAGACAATGATAGCTGCTCGGCGGAAGTACCGATTGGTTGGAGTTGCTCGGTAGGCTGAACAACTGGAATAACAGGAACCTGATCTCCAATCATCATGGAAGACTCATCTGAGGTATCTTCATCCTCTTCTTCTTCTCCAGGAGAGGGAGGAGGTCCATGAGTGTGTTGCTGGAATAACTCAGAATTCTCAGAAACTTTTAACTCTTGCAAGGCAGCGACCCATCCATCCCTAAAATATTTAAGGCTGGCATACTCCATTTGGGCAGCCAGGACTTTGTTCCAGCCTTTATCCCAACCGACACTGAAAGATTTTTTAACTTCTTTCTTCCTCTTTGCCTTCTTCGAGGAGGTCCTTTCCCTAAGAAGCTCCTCGACAGCCTTCAATTTCTCCTCCACCTCTTTTTTCTGCCGTTCAACATCTTGAAGTTTAACAACTTCATTTGTAGTAGTCTGGAGTTTATCCTCAAGCTCCTTATTGCTCTGTTTAAGATTTTTGTTGCTCTGATCAAATTATTTTCCGATTCCTTGGAGGCATTCTCAGCTCAATTTTTGTCCAGCTCAATGGACTTGAGTTATTTTTCCCAGACAATCTTATCCTCCTCGTACTTTTGACGATAGTATTTTAAAGACTGGGTCAGACCTACAAAGGCTTCCTCTACTCCTCCCGAGGAACTTGAAGCCTTGATAGCTTCATCCTTCTTAAGAATGCTGTTAAAACACGTCACCAACTGAAAAAAGAAATCATTTTAAGTCAATACAGGAACATAGTACTAAAAAATGAAGGGGTTGAATTAACAATACTTACTGAGGCTATGTGTTGAGCAACCAAAGTAGTGATTCTCTCACGAGAAAGAGTGTCTTCAATGCCCTGGACTTCTGGGATAGTCTAGGATTTCACCAAGCCCATAACAGAGCTCGGAGCAGCAAAGGATGGAATACTACCTTCAACGTTTGAAGTTTGAGAGACAAGTTCAGCAGGTCTCTCGGAAGAATTTTTCTTCAACCTCTTCAAAAGGGCAGGAACATTTTCAACCAAAGACGTTGTCTTTGTTGATGATATGACAATAACCTCACTCGGAAGAGAGAGAGCAACAATCTTGCTCGGAGCCACAGGGGGCTTCTCGCCAAATTTCTTAGCAGCATCAGAAGGGGGTATCTCTACGGTCTTTATCCCCTCTTCTGGGACATCTTTTTTACTTCTCTTTGCCTCCACAGCAGGAGAGGCATACTTGTCAAAAAAGGTAGGAGCTTTTCTTCTCTTCATTATATCACTGATAGGAATATTTGACTCAGAGGATGGTACTTGGTTAGGATTAACCACCACTGGACGAGCAGTGAAAGACGAGGTATAGCTCTTATATTACAACAAATAAGAGGTAAATCTGATATGTTCCTCAGAAATAGATTGGTCCAAATCCCAGATAAGTTTCAAATGCTTCAAATTAATGTCAGCTTCTTTTGGAGGCTTTCTCTTACTGTCAACTGTAACAAATAAAAATAACTGCCAGTGATACATTTTATCAAACACCAAGAAAATAATATTTCAATAAATAAAAACAACCTATTCCATTGCCATAAGGGGGACACCTGGGATCCTGATATACATCATCTCCATTTAATGGATCATGTTGCCAATTTTTCATAACAACCCCATGCTCAAAGTAATCCCTATTGGCATCTGGAAGATTGACAACTAAAGCCCTATTCAAAAACCTAGTTTGTAAATAGAAGGTGGAATCACTGACAACCCATCTATAGCAGTACATAATCTCAGGAATCCCTAAACGGGTACCATGTAGTTGGTTCAATCTATGAACACCATTAAGTATCCTCTAGGTATTTGGAGCTATTTTTGCAGGTACAACGTCAAAATATTGGCAGAACTCCAAACACAAAGGTTTTGGTGGAAAAGAAAACCCATATTCGGCCACAAAAAGACTTGGGAACCAATGTCCCTCACCCAAAGAAAAATAATCAAAAGGTTCAGAAAGCTCCTCCAAAATGACCCACGAAGGGATTGAAAATTCAGACCGAAATTTATCCAATGACTCAACAACATAAACCATGATGAACAAAGAAAAATAAAAGAAAGATAATAAAATCTTACAGGGAAAAAGAGATCATGTGACAATGAACGATGGAAAGAACGAAGGCACGAGACAGAAAGAAAATGAAGAATTTAATGATAAAGATTTGAAAAGTGAAAGGCGATAGGGTTTCTGTCGTGTTTAAATACTTTACCTCGGGAATAGAGAAAGCAATGATTACAAGGGAGGACGTTTGCGTATCCGACGGCTAAAAAGAAGAAAAGGGGAACAAATATCGAAGAGGTCATGAACATTCAAATTACTTATGAGGCCCGATACTATGCACTCGAAATGGAGTTATATACAACGGCCGTTTTCCTAAAAAACATACAAACCGATAATCTATGCAACTTTCTAGCAGAATGTTCCATACTTTTCTTCAACATCAAACTATGAAACATTGGGGGCTTCTGTTGATGCCAAATTTAGTCTGCTGTCATGGACCCATCATTTGAAGACACGTGTCAACCAACATGGCAATTATAAATACTTCTACCGATCAACTCACTGCCACCGAGCTACTCAAGCGCCACGAGTAACTCATACATTCTGAATAGTTCAAATGTACCGATTAACTTAGACTCCCCGAGCAGCTCACGGGCTCCGAGCTACTCATAGGCCCCGAGCTACTTAGCATTTCGAGCAGCTTAAGCGGTCCGAGCTACTTAGCGTACAGAATACTCAAATCAGGATAATCAAAGAGGCGACTGCGCGTTAAATGCTCTTTATTATTGTACAGATGTATATGTTCACTAGATAACAACTCATTGTCCTTTGACATGTACAGCCTCAAGGCTATAAATACATTGTAAACTCCTCATTATGGGGGACCGAAATTTCTTGAGAAATCCTCTTGTCAAGAATTCTAGAAAAACAGTCAGCAATACAAAAATAGTGGATGTAGGCCATTTCCTAGAGGCTGAAACACTTTAAAAATCTATTGTCTCATATTTACTTATTCATATTTATCTGTGATTAAAATAATTAGATCAAATCTAGTTTTTTACATTAACAGTGAATATCAAACATTTTGAGGTCTTGTTAGATGGGCATGTTAGACATGCTTGAGTATTGGCAATAAGGCGTTAGGGTTTGTTGTGATTGGATTGACAATGGTGATTGATGAAATTGAAGTGACCATGGGGTAAAGGATACCCTAGGAATGGAAACGGGTTACATGTAATTTCATCCTAAAGTTGAGCACCAATAATTTCAAGGACAAAATTCCCTAAGGAGGGAAGTTTATAATACTCCGCCCTAGGAATAAATATATTTTAAATAAATTAGGTATTTTATTCGGGAAAAATATATGGAGAAAATAGGTGCATGAGTATTGAGCCAAACTTATACAAAAGTGACGCATCGCACAGATGGATTAAAAAGAAAATTTCATGTTGCATGGTCCGCATGGAGGGATATTTAGGTTCTAAGGGTTAAAATTAATATATTGTTAAAGTCCGACATGAATTAGTCAAGGAACAAGGGTGACCCGAGGCATGGTTAGTATTATACAATAATTGTGCCAGTACGACATACCAAAGTAGAACTTTGTGTGATTTTATAGAGTTCCTCGTTGGCGATTAAAATAGTTTGACCAAGATTTTAGGGTGCCAAAAATATAGAAAAAATCCCATGGGGTCAAATTTAAAAAAAACAGTTTTTAACACCGGGATCGGTCAACCGGGCTTGCAAGTGTTTGCCTTAGGCATGATTATTTAATGCGTCATCTTCATGTTAGCCCTAGGATTTGATGTGTTGTCGTTTGAGGAGGGTTTTATACATGATAGGGTAAGTTTTTGGGATGGTAGGACCTCCTCTTTGGGTATAAGTCTAGTGGTTAGGATTATAAGACCCAAATCGTGTGGGTGTTGGAAGGAAACAAACTATCATATTTTTTAAACATCTCTCTCTCTACTTGATCTTTCATAAGAAAACACTCTTCCGCCCATAATTGTTCTCACCTTTCCCTACCACTCCCATGCCTATTTACCTCCATTAGAGACCACAATCAAGCTCTCAAACCCTTGTAGAAACTCTAGGACAACTTTCTAGAGGAAGAAGATTAAGTTCATGTCGGGTTTGATGGGTATTGAAGATGGTTTCTTGAGAAGGAAGAAGAAAATACGTGAAACAATCATCTCGAGCTCTCTTGGAGCAACAATAGAGTCAAGATTTGGTGGAATTTTAGAGACCTCCTTGTGTCCACCTTTGGATGTGGGGGTTCTCCATCTTCTACAATATTTCTACCAACATTAAGCCTCATTTGAGGTGGGTAGACTGACTTGGATTTAAGTTTAATGGGTAGTGTGTTTTCAGCATGTTATTTACATATATTAGATTTAATATATGTGTGTAGGGTATTGGTTTGAATCCTAGTGTTGATTATTAATCATCTTGACATTTGTATGGAATGGGTATGAAGAAGATGATTTGAAAGGGGTCTTGGAACAAATAAATTTCAGAATATAAATAATATACATTTTTATGGAATAAAAATGTAAGAAAATATTAGTCTTGTGTATTTTCTAGTAAAAGAGATAATATACGTTTTTATGGAATAAAAATGTAAGAAAATATTAGTTTTGTGCATTTTCTAGTAAAAGAGATAATATACATTTTAAGGAATAAAAATGTAAAACATGTCATTCTTAGTGTACTTCTAATGAAAATGAAATAATGAACATTTTTATGAAATAAAAATGTGGAATGATGTTAACGTTGTTAAATATTTATGAAATAAATATTTTAAGTTTCTTGCAAAATGGAGACTTTATGAATAAATGTACATTCGCCAAGTTTGAAGAAATTGATAAAATGTCTTTATTTTGTGAAATGCATGTTTAATCCATTTGGCAAGATTTTAGTATTTAAAGTCCACTTTCTATGCATATAAACTTACAATATTTTGATAACAAATATGTGAACAAGTTTAAAGAAGACTTTATTTGGTTAAACATGAAATGAAAAGGTTGGAACTTTAGTCTTTAAAGTATGTGTAATTGGGACCAGCATACATAATGGGTGTGAAGTTAAAAGACTACATGTTAATAAAAAGAAATGGTATTTTCTTATGAAAGTAGTCTTCAGCTTAAATGTATTTCTTGAATAAAGAAGTAAAGAAATATGAATGTTGGTAAAAAAAAGTATTAGTTAAGTGTTAGTTGGCAAATATGGAATGGTTAGTGAGTGTAACTTACAAATAATGTGAAATATTAATGCGTATGGGATTATAAAAGGATTAAAGGGGTAAAAGTGTTTCCAATCAAGTTGAATATACTCTGAGTGTAAAAAGGTGTTAAAGGGTTAAAACACTTAAGAAATCGGTGTGCATAACTTAATAATATTTTGGGTGAAATCAACACTTGTGAAAAGAGAGTAAAAGTGTGTTTTGGAAACATATGGGTAAAATGGTAATTTTACTTAAAGTGGAGTGCTTTTTGAAAAACAAATTTTAGAAAGGGTGTTACACCAAGTGGTCCTAAATTAATATGATTTTTGGAATAAAAATCAAAGAATAAAGGACACAAATGGTAAATTTTCAAGTGTAACATAAACTGGGGCAGTAAAGTCCAGAGTTTTGGCTTCGGTCGGGTAAAAAGGAAAGAAAATAATGTGGACATTTATAAAATGTTAAAACACATTAAAGGTACTCGGATGACACCGGGATAAAGAAAGAATGGTCCAGAGCCCTTGGTTGAAAAACCCTAAACCACTTACCAGAGCATATGGTACGCATAGCTGTCGATGTAGATCCCGTGTAAGTATGCGGTATAAGAAGATTCATAAAGATGTTACATGAAATATGGAACATATCAAGAAATGGGTTGTGTGGTAAATGTGTTAATACAACCTAACTTGAATGAATACAATAAATATTTCGATAATGGTGAAATGGACAAGTTGATGCATAAATCTACTAATTTCCATAAGATTGGAAAAAAGGTTAAAGAAAGTGGATAAACGGGTGGTTAAGCGACCTAACTGGTGAAACCCATATTTAACATAAGAATGTGTTATAAAAGGGATTTTTAAAAAGTAAATAAGTATTTTCTAACAGGACGATTGTGTGTGTTGACATGGTGATTTTCAATGAAAATACTAAAGTACGTTTGAATGAATAAAAAGGTTAAATTTCAGTAACAGAATGGATTCGAATCAAAGGAAGTATGATGGTTTCAAGTGTTGAACCGGGTGTGTCAAAAAAAGTGGGCATTGCTAGATATGAATAAGGAAAACCTTAATATGATTAAGGTCAATCAACATGGGCAAATAAGGTTGTCGGAAATAGAAGGATTAAAGCATTGGCATGTGTATTTCAAAGGTGTGTATATATATATATATATATATATATATATATATATATATATATATATACTAGGGTATGCCCGTGCCTGAAGGCACGATGCAAAATTTCGAAGTGTACATCGTTGACTGGATCATACGTCGTATTTAGTTCACAATAATAATAATACTCCATATTGGACCTCATATAATACGTCGTAATGGAACGGTAAAAATATTTTAGTAATTTGTTATCCATCAAATTTATTAGTTTTAATCGTTATAGAATAGTCGCTAATTTTACGCACAAAAGAAATATTAGTATGGGGTAATCCACTAAAGACAACTCAATTACCCAAACATAAATACAAACTTTCAAACTGGGTCAATCTCCATAAAGCTTAAAAAAATTGATGTTACTTATATTAAAGAAAAAAATTGGACACCATTTTTTTTAATAAAAACTCGACGAATTAATCGTGTCATTTAGGGTCGGATTTTTCACCTAACATTAATACAATAACACGCGTAGTGCGTCTACAACTAAATTCTTCGCAATCTAAATAAATTAGTAGTCCGAGAGAGTATTTGTTGGATATTGCCAAAGTGGTCAGCCAAAATTTCCTCCATTTAATAAATGCATGTTCCAATAGCATGCATGTAATTTATTTTAGTGTAACCACTACATGTTCCAAACCTAGTGCATGTTGTAGCCATGGCAATAAAACTATTTTCGGTGTGGTAGTAATAATAGTTCTATCAATAAGGTTGCATACCACCACTTTAATATGTTTCACCTATAGTAAATTACATGCAACTTTTCATTACTGAAAACAAATCAAATGGTAGCAAAAAAATATAGTACCAAGTAAATAAAATTGTTTGTTTCTAATAAAGGATGATTTCCTTTACGGAATCCACCTACACACATATAGAATTCTATCAGCGTCATTGGTGCTTCTGGAAATCATATAAATGCATATAAAACAACTTATTTGGAATCCCATGTGTTTTAGTACCCAAGCACAACAATAATTTATAAAGGTATCAAATTAAAAGTCGCACCCGAAATAGATGTTTATAATTCTCCAAAATAAAATGAAGAGAAAATCTTCATGCTCTGTTTTACAAAATCAAAATTAAATGAGAATTATAAATAGTTTCAAAAAATCTAAAACATTGTGCACTCTCCGTCAAAGAGTTTTTGACACAATAATAAGATACAATTATGTTTAAGAATACAAATTTATTCCGCACTTATGTGCAAGATTCAACGTTGACACAATATAAATATATTTTTTCCCGATGGTCAACTCAAAAGATTATTTACTCAAACAAATACCATAAATAATTATTCGGTTTGAATTCCACCCTAGACAAACTCTAATCCACAGCTCGAAATTGTAAATAGGAGTTTTTGTGAATGAATAAATTTAAATTTTCTACATTAGTAATTAATCAAAAAATATTTTAAATACCACCCAAACTACATTTAAACACTATTCAAATAAATAATGACTAACTTGAACTACATTTAAATGAGATGGACTACAGAACTCAACATTGGTACTCAAAATAATCTAAATATCTAAATATCTATTACATTTGTTGATATTTCCGGTAGACGATCACGTGATTTGAATCAACTTTAAGATATAACCAACATATCTCAAAATTCTGTAGTTGTTACTTATCTATAGAATGTAACTTAAAGGTTCCTTGCCTTGGGCTCCGCGAGGTATCCTCTTTCTTACTGTTTGAAACCTGGCCACATCAATTACCTGACATCTCTCTGCCAGAAATTTCATCCACATAATATAATTGTAGAGCTAAAAGTAGGAACAGTCAATTCTTAAGACATATTTTAATATCAAACATCAATTATACTCGTCGATTTACAAAATTTAAATTTTTATGTTTTTTTTACCTTCAATTAAAATAAATATATTTAAAAAACTACTATAAACTTGTATTTTCAATAAAAAAAATTTTTATTTTATAAAAAAATATTTTTAAAGAGAACTTAATTTTAAAGTCATCACTGGATAACGCCGGTCACCAAAAAATATGGCCATCAGTAGAACGCCGACACCAAAAGTCATGGTCATCAGTAGAACGCCGGTCACAAACAATAAACGAAGAGAGATCGCCCAAATAAATTAAGAACTCCTATCACCAAAAATTTACAGCCAAGAATCATAACTTGAACAATTTCAAACAAAACACAAAGGGAGTAGACAAATGTTAAATATTTGTGAGTAATATTAAAGGTACATTAACACAGGCAGTTCGAGAGAATAAAAACAATAAAAAAAAAGGTGAAGGGGTATATTAGTTCTAAAAAAAAGCGACTCTTCCAACTACCACCATCTCCATCACAATCAATTCAAAACACAAATAAGTTATGAATAAAAAAAAGACATTATTCAAGCTTAAAAGCACCTATTTCCTAACAACTGTTTTCTATGCATAGACCTGATAAAAAAACACCAAAAAACCCAAATACCCTCATGACCCACGCCTCCCTCTCTCTCCTGTTCTGACATGGCAAAACCGGATAGATGAACCCATCCAAACTAAACCCATCTCCCACATGCTACTAAGTCGTAAGCCAAAAAAAATTCAAAAGAATTTACGCCTTCAGTAGCCATTGTTTAGAATCAAACAAAAACAAAAAAAAAATACGTCTTTGGTTCTCTCTCACAAAATTGCATCATCATAAAAAAATGGTTGGTCATCTCTTTCATCCAGTTCCAAAATCTGGAGAAATTCTCCATTTTTAGATCTAAGCTTGCTCTTGCTCGAGCCTATGCTTCTGCTGGGGTTTGTTGTTCAACATCTGCGCATGCTAAATTTGGGTAAAAGTCAGTGTGAAATTTCATAATGCTCTGCTTCAGATAAAATACAATCATAAATAAAAAAATACTGCTCTGGGCCAATGGTGATGTAGGTTGGACAAAAAAATTCATGAGCCGATGTTGACAAAGACAAACAAAACAAAACATATCTTTTAGGTTGGACTGAAAAACTTCTGAAATTTCAAACTAAAATACCTAAACAAAACAAAAATCTAAAACATATATAAATCTAACCACAAAAATCTGTGAGGGAGAGGGACTTTCAGTGGCGTTGGCTTATCCAAATTAAAAGATGAAAAATCTAAATGAGGGGAAATGGAACAAAACCTTTTCTCCAAAACAAAATCCAGTGTGATATAGGTTTTGTTCACTTCAACTTTAACAACAATCATATAAGATGAAGATTTGACATTTTTTGGAGAGGAAAAATACTTACATAATTATTCTTTTCTCACCTTTGAACACCGCAATATCCAAAAACCATAAAACGGTCAAGTATGAGACATCGGCACTAAATAAACAAACAAAAAAAAGATATAAAATTAGAAATTTTGTAAACATTAAGAGATTATGGTTTTATCACCTTTGATCCTAACCCTAAAAGATTCGTAACACACACACCCCAAATCAGTCTACCCCCACCCAATTCCTCCTAACCTTCTGACCCAAACACACGCACACACCAAACACCATACCCAACAACTCATGTTTCCCAACCCACTGCACTGATCAGACCTGCTACTTCCCATGCGCACCGTCTACCCAGCAGTACCCACTCCCTTAGACCTGCTGCTACGGACGAACAAACCTATAGCCCCCACCTTAAGGATGAAAATGGTTACGAAAGCAAGCTTGGATTAAGATCCCTCACCTTCACATCCGCTTGGTAGTTAGAGAGAGAAAGGTTTTGTAAAATATTTGAGACTTCAAGAGAGAGAAATAATAAAGGGTTGAAATTAAAGTGTACGGTAGGTGAGAGCTGCATTCTAATTAAATGAATAGGGTCAGGTGACTATAAACTAAACAGGGGTAGAGGACAAATATTATTGGTTCACATGGCTCGAGTTCTGAGAAAGTAAGGTGTAAATGAGCAAGCGTGGCTGTATAGCGTGTAGCAGACCAAAATGTTTTAAAAGATTCCCTTGAATGATGTGTAGCCTTTTTCGTCAAATCTATCCCAACCATCCATTCGTGCCTTATTGGCATTCATCCTCACCATAAAATGTGTTATAAATTTGTTGAACAGTGAAAACACCCTTCCTTCTTATTTTATATATATATATATATATATATATATATATATATATATATATATATATATATATATATATATATACACACACACACACATATTTCGCATGCATGTGGTTATAGAGTGTGAGTTTTCCTTTTTTGCCATTCGTTTTTATATTATGGTATAAATCCCACTGGGCATAAGCTCTAGTCCCCACTTTATTACAACAGGTTGGGAAGGTTTCGTATTCCGAGGGAATTTTACAGGTAAGTATATTTTTTTTATTCTTCGTTAGTAGCTCTGTTACTTGGACTTCAGGGTACTCCCCAGGAGTCCCTCACGTAGTTTATCTTGAAACTGGAGTCACATGCTAACAACTGAAATGTAATTAAAATAAAACTAAATTAGCAACATTATGTAGGTTGTTCCATTGCACTTAACACCTAACGAATCAATTCAGATCGGGTTGACTCACTTGTAACCCATAAATCTAAGTCGGGGCATTACACAATGCTATTCCCGAAAACCCACCCTATCATATGATATTCATTCCTAGTAATATATATATATATATATATATATATATATATATATATATATATATATATATATATATATACAATGAATAGATAATTAGGAACCTGCAATTTCCCGTGTCACAAGGTCAGTGCAGGAGGAATGATTTACACAGTGGAAGGTTGCGGGTAAGGGTGCAATACTACCCTCAGTATTTTGGTGGCAAAACCACGACGGGGTTAGGTTTGCCTCGATTTTACCCTCTGATTTACGGTCCCATTTATTTTCATCATCAATAATAAATTTGTAGCTTTCACTGTCCCAACCAAATTCGTAAGTTTTTGTCACTACATAGTATAAATCGAACTTCATTTTTGAGGTATACCAGCTTACACGACACTCGTTCGGTGAATGACACTGTGGTGAATATGGAGAAATACCCCAATGGTGTGATACTAGTTCGAAAGTAGAATATGGAACCCTCAAACCTGGATTGTAGTTCACTCCTGGGATGAAATAATTCCCAATTACTTTTTTTAATTATTTGGATGTCTTTGTTGATGATCCACGGTCTTGACACCATTCGGTTTATTGTTTACAATAAATATTCTATGTTGTAAGGACAAGTTGTTTCTCTGTAACAACTACTGTTGGACCGATACTAGAATTTATAGGATGCAAAATTTTAACACCCATGTCCTTGATTAGTAAAGGTCATGAATAATTCACTTCAAATTAGGGATGGCCATAGGCCTGAGGCTCGCCAAGCCCGCCCAATAAAAAAATAGGGCTTGGGTAAGGTGAATAGGCTCACAAAGCGGGCTTGGCAAAATTTGATAGGCCCGATTTTTTTCCGGGCGGGATTGGGCATGAATTCTTAAGCCCGATGAGGCTCAGCCGGACCCGAGGCCCGGGAATTTTATATATATGTGTGTGTGTATTAATTTATTATAAAAGTTTAAGACTACAAAGTTATGACTATATATATAAGGTGGGTAACTTTTATAAATATAAAAACATATACTAAGTCTTTCTATGTAGAGTGGGGAACTTTATATATAGACTTTGTAATATATAAAGTTTAAAACATGTTTTTAATTTAAAAAATAGATCTCTCATTTAAAAGAAAAAGATTTTTTTATTTAAAAAAATACGGTAACCGGGCTTGTCCAACGGGCCTGGGTAAATATCTTTCAAATTTGGGCGGGCATGGGATTACGTAATAAGGCCCGATCCAGGCCCAAGCGGGCTTGGGATAGATCATAATTTTATAAGCTCGGCCCGAGCCTGAGCCCGAGCCCGACCTGCCCTGCCCAGGCCCGGCTTATGGCCACCCTTACTTCAAATACTAACAACGACACAAAATTACACAGACGTGTGAGATTCAACAATGCAAGTCTGATACTAGTAATGGACAAAGTCTGATTCACAACAAGTTAAAAATTGATGTGTATCTTAATGCACAATAATATCACCCAAGTTCTTGAACAGTCATAATCATGAATAATTCACTCAAACTACTTTCAATCACACACAATTGCATAGACGCATGCGATTCAACGGTGCAAGTCTGATACTAGTAATGGACAAAGTTTGATTCATAACAAGTTAAAATTGATGTGTGTCATAATGTACAATGATAGCACCCATGTTCTTGAACAGTAAAAGTCACGAATAATTCATTCCAACTACTTTCAATCACACAGAATTGCATAGACGCATGCGATTCAACAGTGCAAGTATGATACTAGTAATGGACAAAGTCTGATTCATAACAAGTTAAAATTGACTTGTGTTATAATGCACAATAATAGCAACCATGTGCTTGAACAGTAAAAGACAAGAACAATTCACTCCAACTACTTTCAACCACACACAATTGCACAGACGCACATGATTCAACCATGAAAGTTATTATAAAGAAGAAGGTAATGTCATATTAGACACTATCAAATGGCTAGCCATAGACATATCGATGATGATAATTGAAATATATACACGCCTGATAAAGATTAACTTCCTAAAACTAAAGGGCGACTGGATTACTTCAACCTAAACATGGTAGGCAGGAATAAAGATCCCATGAAGGTCAAGCGTAAATCTAAAGCATCAACATCATTTGATGTTGGACATATTTTGGATGTTTCACCCGTTTTGACTAACCTAGGAATCTATGAAGATCCCTATGGAGGGAGTTGGTTTGGGGATAAAAGGGTTTTTAAAAATATTCCTATATCCACACTACATTTATTAGGTGACGTTGGCCATGTAATGAAATGGTTACCCCCAACAAAATAAAATATTCCTTTCAATGATTATTTGAAATTCCCTAGATTATATGATAAACACTGCGATTTAGAGTGCTACTGTAATTGGCATAATTTACCTATAGCACAAGCAAAATTTTCAAAATGTTGCAAAGATCCAACCAAAGATATTGAGAAGTGTATATGTCTACTATAATAAGAAATTGAACAGATGGAAAAAAGATTACAGTGGTGGGATTGTAAACATTTAATAAATACAGAACTTAACGATGCAGCATATGCATCGGATTCGAAACTTTTGGACTACAAAAGGACGACTCCTGCATGGATTTTGTACAATATCTACAAAACATATTGATGGGTGATGGGAATGCATGCTGTTGCAATCCGTGGTTGACCAAGAAACCACGAAGTTATAAATATGTAACCTTCTTTTCTATGCGTTTATTATGTAAATTTTAATATTAAATTTTGAACTCTGAAATTTGCTTTCAAAATTTTCACAAGCACGATGCAATTAAAATTTTATCCATGTACACAATTTTATCCGTGCAATTAAATTTTTTTAATTACAAATAGTAATTGAAGACAATTGAAAAGAAATTAATAAATTTTAAAATTGTATAACTTACAAAAAAATATAAATCTATTCATCTAATGTGAGAAGTTCTGATATGCTTAAGTCCGACGATGCATTATCTCAGTCATTCGCATCTCCTGATAGGCAAGTTATTGGGGTGTGTAGTTACTAGTATCCATGTACACTATTCGATCTTCATTGCGTTGGAGTTGAGCTTCGTACTCTTTGTTACGAATTGTAATCAAATCATCAATCTTGTCATTTAAATATCTTCTGATTGCTTGAGATTCTGTAGAATTTTTGTTATAATTTGTATTGAATTCATCAGAGTTATCTAAAAGGGCAGTGTGTGCTGCCACACTATTGACGTCCGCTCATTCATTTCCTTTCAGTTTTTCCTCTTTATGTCCCATTAGTCTCTTTAGTTAATTATTAAAGTCCCCTATGTCGATGTCATTTGAATCAAACGTTCTCTCATTATTATCTTCATCCGTATATTGTAACCATGTGTTTGATATGCCATACTTTGACAAATCATTGAGCACCTCGTAGCAATGGTTATATCTGAATTTATAACCCGCGGTGATTTGAAAGTTATCACTTGCACGTTGGAGTTAAATTTTTTATATCATGAGTAATATAAAATAAGGATATGAAGTGAAATAATAAACTAAACGCAAAGAAGTGTAATTACCCAAGTAACCTCTATCGCGTTGCTATCTTTATCGACTCCATATGCTCGAGACAACATCGTGTAATGCCCCGTGTCTTCGAGGACATAAATATTTAATTTTTATTGTGAAATAAATTTATTTTACTTGGAGTCTCAGATGAAAATTTAGAGTACACGGTTGATCCGGTATGGGTCGAGATAGTCAAAATGAGTCCTGGGATTTTTATTTGGGTTTCGGGTCTTTTTAGGCTAATTATACTCAAATTGGGGCATACGAGTCATTTAAAGTGTGCATTATCATTTAAAGGTTGCAGTTGTTATAGATAAGGGTTATTTAGGCCTATCTCATTTTGTGAGGAAACTAGAGAGAGAGAGAGAGAGAGAGAGAGAAAGCAAAGGAAGAGGAAAAGAGAAAAGCTTGGGAGTTTTGGATTTTTAGCAGAATCCGTGATTTCGAGGAAGATTCAACCTCTACAACTTTGAGGGAAGTGATTAAACTTACTAAATGATTGTGTGTGTGAGTTATTTCATAATTTATTTGTGATTTTTTTTTAGCATTATTGGTTAAACCCTAGAATTCGATAAGTAAATCATGCATTTAGTGATATATTTATGGATTTGATGATAAAAATTAGTTAGGATAATATGTATGTGGGTTTTGACGGTAGAAATCATAGTTGAGTTCCTATTTTTGGCTGATCTATGGTGTTAAGATTTGATGGGAAAAAGGGTTCGTTTTAGATGAAGAACAATCTCTTAGGAATAAATTTCTACAACACCGGACCACTTTATTTTTAAGAGGCACCAGATAGATCCGATCATTATAAGTTTTCAGTCAAATTTTAGGAATCGGACCGGTTCATTTTTGGGGACCCTCAGTCCGGTCCGGTCACTACATTTTGCCAGTTCCTATTTTAACCCTTTTCAATTGGTTTTATTACTTAGAGACCCTCTAATAAAGTGTAGTAAACATGTTTATATGATTTCATGAGGGTTCCTATTAGGATACGAAAGAGGGGCCACTTTGGGGGCTATAATAGAGGTATATATAAGAGTAAAATGTGTTATTTTCTTTTAGTAAATCCTCCAAGGAATGGGGATTCTTTAGAGGATGGTTACGGGCTATTATGGAGGTATATTTCGAAGTTTAACATACCGAATTCTTTCATAAATTCTCCGAGTAGTAGGAATTTACTTAATGCCGAATATGGATTGGGTGAGAGAGGGATTATCTTGTGTCCTTAGTTTCAAGTGAGGGATTGAATAATAAATGAATTGGGAAGGTATGAGAGAGTGTATCAGTTAGTATAATCAGAGATATATACAAATAGCCAGATTCATTACTTTTATACATGTGGACGTGAGATAGTATATATATATATATAGTGTGAATGTGTATACCTTGTGTGATGGTTTGTATATGTCGTGCATGTGCATATATATATATATATATATATATATATATATATATATATATATATATATATATATATATATATATATATATATCTGGTGTGTATGATATATATTATGTGGTGCATAACCCTCTAGTGCTATCATGGGAAGTTTCGCGATGTGGGTGAATCGCCCTGGCTTGAGGAGCAGGGAGAGTATAATCTCCAGGTCATAGCATCCAGTATTTTACCGTGCGTGAGGTAGGGGTAAGATGTTTGGGTAGGATTCCTCTTGCCTTTAGGTGACGAACTATGTCCGCTTTCCGTACGCTTGTGATTTGGTTTATACCAAGTCGGTGTGAGAGTCCGACTGCTGGTAACCCAAGATGCTATGTGAGTAATTCCCGAGAAGATGATAGCATTGTAGAGAGTGTTAGTATAGATATATTATGCATATTATGTATGTGTACTTGCTGAATAATGATAAATCATGTATAATACGTGCGAGTAAGATTATACTAGCCTTATAGATAGTGTGTGATATCTTAATATTATAACTAGAGAAAGTTATAAATATGTGTATTATGTTTTGTTCCTTCTAGCGTGAGAGTGGACGAGTATACTCTTATGCTGATAGATGGGAAGTAAGGGGTGCGTATTATGGACTGAGGGCCTAGCACACTTTCACGATCGATAATGTTAGGTAGCAATGTTGGGCATGGGGAGATGTTTGGTCCTTAGTTCTTAGGTATAGAGGAAATAGTAGGAGAATATTTTTAGCATTTTTGATGATGTGTGATATCTTATGCTATAACCTGTGAAAGTTAATAAGTAAAAACCGATAAAATATGATTGAGATATATTAATATATAAGTTTGGGAGTAAACTTAAAAGACGATAGGAGAAGTAGATATATGAGTATGTTTTAGATATAGTGAGTTACACGACGGAGGATTATGCGTAGGTTTAAGTTAAATTATCCCTAGAATGAAACGGGTAGCTTATTGAGGTTGATATGCATACGTTAGGTGCGCTCTATAGATGAGGGGTGAGGTTGAGTGCCATGAGAGTGCGACACCACTTTAATTATGAAATTTGTAAATTCATAATTATTATGCCTTTTAATTCACTTGCTAAAATTCTTTTCAAACCACAGGCTCTGACTCGATTATCTTTTCTCTTGTTATACATATTATATATTATATTAGATGTCCGTCCGCAAGGATGCCAATGATGCATACTCTGTCCAGAGACCTTGGAGTTGTAGAAGATTCAGAATGTTATAGGATTTTATTGTAGCTGCTTTCTATTTTTGTAAAATCTAGTTAATGATCCATTTTTGTATATCGGGTGTGTATACCCAAGGGTTGTATGTATATGTAGTTATTTTATGATTTTATCATCTGGATGTTGTATTGTTTATGATCCGATAGCATATTCGGGCATATCCTTTGTTGTACTTGTGTGTATATTATCATGTATTATAGTCGTTATATTTGTTGGTTTGTAGTTCCTTGTATGTTTTTAGAATTTGTTTTGGCATCCGTTTATTATATAATTGGTGGTTAGTTATATTTTATTTAAATTTAGCAGTTGATGCTGAGAATGATCCACTTGAGATTCCTATTTTATCTTAGTATAGGGCTGGCCACCCGTTATTAATTTAAGTGAGGTGTCACAGGTGGCACCAAAGCATCAAATTCTAGTGTCTTAGGACTTGTGCGGGTTTTCTATGTTCTTTTGTTAGCGTTCTTGACATAGAGCCCTATTATTAGGATTGTTGTGTTCATATTGCATTTACGATCTTCTGCAATGCGAAACTATATGAATTGAGTGCTGATACAGTTCACTCTTGTTCCAGATGCCGCCGAAAGGAGCTCGCCCGACTAGAGTAAATAGGAGGGCAGAGAATGTGGAACCCCAAGTGCCTCAGGGGACTATGACTGCAACAGAGGTTGCCAATATTGTGGCCCAAGTAATCAATGCGGTCATTAATGCCATGGCTCAACAATTTCCTCAGGCTCAGTAACAGCCTGCAGCACCGGTAGCTCCAACTTACGTGGGGCTATCTGTATGGGAGAGAATTAGAGAAGGTTTTCAAAGCAGACATCCTCCAGAATTTCAAGGTGGAGACGGTGTGGTTATAGCAAGTCAACGGGAGAAGGATATTCAACGTCACCTTCATATAGTGGAATGTAGTTATGTTCGAAAACAAATACTTGCCACCTTTAAGTTAGTGGGTGCAGATATCCAGTGGCGGGAGTCGGTCACTACATCAGAGCAGAGGCATGTGATGTATATATCAGATATTTGATCGTAAGTATTTCCCTTCGATAATTCAAATAAAAATGAGGAGAAGATTGTTAGAGGTGAAGCGGGGGGATAGGACAGTGGCAGAGTATGAAGAGGAATTTACCCAGTTGGTGAACTTTGTGTCCGAAGAGGTAAATAGGGAGGAGAAACGTATATCAAAGTTCTTGGGAGGTTTAGATTGGCGAAATCGACAACATTTGTTAGGGAACCCGACATTACTGACTTTTACCGATATGATGAATGCAATATTGTTACATTGTCAGGATCACTGACTTTATTTAAAAGGGAATAAGGAGTTTGGGGACTCGGACTTGTGAAGTAAGTCGGAAGAAGGTGGTGCCCGTGGGGCACAATCGTCATAGCAGCAGAAGAATAGAAAAATGGAGCAGAATCTCCATTTAGGGGCTTAGAGTAAGAGGCAACATTCAGGAGGTTTTAGATTCGATGGTAGTGGCTCTAGACAGAATTATCAAGGGCCGTAGCAGCGTTTCGTTCCTCCGGGTGGATAGGAAGGATTTACTGGGAAAATTTTCTTTTGTGGGGAGATAGGCCATAGGAAGAGGGATCGTCATAAGAGAGGCAGAGGGCAACGTTTTGAAGAGATTCTGGATGCACAACCCCTATAGCAATTCATGGTCCGGTTCGAACAAGAGAACTTTGATCAGGGACCCATTGATGAGGCAAGGCAGTTAGATTATGGAGGGAACATATATATTATTTTTCCCTATGTCTATAGGTAATGCTTTGAGTGATATTGGGAGAGTCGCACATAAAATTTGTATCTCTTTAATTTGCAACTGGGTCTAATTTAGTGAGTGGTTGATCGTTATAACAATGTTATTCACATATAATTACATTGAGGAGGGTAAGTATGGCACTTAGATGGTATCTTATGAGAGAATAGATTGTTTTGAGACGTTCCAGCAGAGTTATGGTTTTTTCAATGTGCAATTATTGAGCCGTGTTGAGTGTTAACGGTAAGACTATCATTTTATTATTTAGCAGATGCATGAAATTTCCATTTCCTAGTTCTGAACAGGTTTATTTTGTGGTGATATTCTGAGATGATGTAATGGATTTTTACTGATGATATTCAGGGTTTAGCGGGTTTATAGTTGAGCCAAGAGTTTTAGCTCATGGTTATATGCGTGTTGAGAACTTAATGTTGGTGAGAACATCGTATAGATTGACACCTTGTGTCTTAGTAATATTAACTAATTTGTGTGTGTCAGAAGACATAAAATTATTTTCTATACTATATATTAGGCCTATGGAGCCATATAAATCTTTTTAAAACTTTAGTCCTGGTTTGACCAATCTCCATCCCCGACAGTTGCACAATAGTAGTATTGTTAGGGTTCCTTGTTTGGATTTCGCTTGCGAGACCTCGACCGCATGAAAGTACCGATTGTTGGGAATTGAGAAAGGTTAGATCTTTGAACATTTTTAAAATTATTATTATTTTTAGTATGATTTAATGGATTAATTTGTTGGGAGTTAGCATATCCCGTGGTGTTATGGGACTGAGATTAGTTTATGGGATGGTGCCATGGTTATTTCAGGTATGTAGTTATAACTATGAGTGGAGGTTATGTTATAATTGAAGGCTAGTGGAGTCGGGTAAAGATTACAAAGTTGAGCACAGTTATAGGGCATATAGGCGCCCTAGTTGTATATTGTTTTAATGAATTCACTATTGGGAAGTGGTAGAGATAGGTGTGGCAATCATGGAGGTAAATTGTATATTTGAGTTAACGGATTTGTTCGAATTTCGGGGACAAAATTCTTTATAAGGAGGGGAGATTGTAACACCCCGTGTATTCGAGGACATAGGAATTTAATTTTTATGGTGAAATAAATTTATTTTATTTGGAGTCTTAGATGAAAATTTAGAGTGCACGGTTGATCCGAGATGGGTCGAGATGATTAAAATGACTGCTCAGGGGTTTTATTTGGTTTCTGGGGTCTTTTTGGGCTAATTAGACTCGAATTGGGGTATACGAGTCATTTAAAGTGTGTATTATCATTTAAAGTTGGGAGTTGTTATAGATAAGGGTTATTTAGGCTTGGAAGAGTTAGGGTTATCTCATTTTGTGAGGAAACCCTAAAGAGAGAGAGAGATAGAGAAAGAAAAGGAAGAAGATCAGAGAAAATCTTGGGAGCTTTGGATTTTTGACAAAATCCGTAATTTCAAGGAAGATTCAACCTCTACAACTTTGAGGCAAGTGATTAAACTTGCTGAATAATTGTGTGTGAGAGTTGCTTCATAATTTTTGGCGATTTAGTTGATTTTGAGCTTTAATGGTTAAACCCTAGAATTTGATAAGTAAATCTTGCATTTAGTGATATATTTATGGAGTTGATGATAAAAATTAGTTGGGATAATATGTATGTGGGTTTTGATGGTAGAAATCATGGTTAACTCCATATTTTTGGGTGATCTATGTTGTAAAGATTTGGTGGGGAAAAAGGGGTTCGTTTGAGATAAAGAACAATCTCGTAGGAAAAAATTTGTACAACACCGGACCAATTCGTTTTTAAGATGCACCAGATCGGTCTGCTCATTGAAAGTTTTCTGTCAAATTTTAGGAACCGAACAGGTTCATTTTTGGGGACCCTCGGTTCGGTACGGTCACTACATTTTTCCAGTTTCTGTTTTAACCCTTTCAATTGGTTTTATTACCAAGGGACCCTCTAATATAGTGTAATGAACATGTTTATGAGACATCATGAGGGTTCCTATTAGGATACCAAAGAGGGGCCACTTTGGGGGCTATAATAGAGGTATATATAAGAGTAAATTGTGTTGTTTTCTTTTAGTAAATACTCCAAGGAATGAGGATGGTTACGGGGTATTATGGAGGTATATTTGGGAGTTTAACATACCGAATTCTTTTGTAAATTCTCCGAGTAGTAGTAATTTACTTAATGCCGAATATGGACTGGGTGAGAGAGGGATTATCTTATGTCCTTAGTATTGTTAAATTGGGTGATTATTCGTATCATAGGTGTGATGGATGTAATACCCCGTTTTTTCATGCTATATTAATTTGGGGATTTATTAAATTCAACGAGAATGATTTATTTAATAAAAATCCGGAGATTAATTATGTTATAATTATTAACGTGACGAGAGTTAGTAATTATGGGAAATTTGTTGAATATTACTTATGAGCAAAGTAATATATATTATATTGGTCATATTGAATGTCATGAGTGAATAAATGACTATTTCGGAAATTTAAGTCGGGACGTGCCCGTGTCACGTCGGGACTAATTTTGTTATATAAAAAGTGAATATTTTATAAGTTGTTCGTATGGTCGTTTTGAGTGCGCCAACGCGTTCGGAAGGGTCGAGATAGTCAGAAAAGTGTACCCGGGGGTTTAGTTTGGGTCTCGGGGCATTTTTAGGCCTAAATAGTACTCCGGGAGGGCATTTTAGTCATTTTACATAATTGGGTAATTAAACCCACGAATTTCAGCAACCTATATCAGCCATTTAGGTTAGCCTTTAGGGTTAGAATATCCAGAAATCAAGTGACGGCCATTGGAGAAGGGAGGAGAGAGCTCCAAGGCAATTCAAGGCCAAAAAGTCACCGGTTTACACCGCCGCCACCACCACCGCGTAGATCGCGAGACAAGGAACGCAGCCATACCAAAATCAGCCGTGAATCAGAATACCAAAAATCCCAGGCAAGTGTTTAACTTGCTATTTTCGTTGGTGCAATCTTCATATTAGTTTAGGATTGTTTTGTGATGAAAACTATGGAAGAAAACCCAATTTTTAATAGGAGAATCCATGTAGTATTGATGTATATGTTGATTCTGGAAACCCTTGCCATGTAGAGGTAATAAACCACGAAATTTTTGATGATCATAAGAAAGAAATTCTGGAGAAAAAAATGTTAGAAATCTGTTTAAGAAAATTCTAGGGTTCTTGATAATTGGACATAATTTTAGGTTGAAAATCCATGTTTAAATGATGAATATGTACATGCCTTACGTTAGAATCATCTAGTATATTGTTATTATGTTAGTAGTAGAATTCTGGGACGATTGGAACTTGAAAATATGGATTTGGTGTAAAATTGGTGATGAAACCCGTAACTGCATTCTGCAGAATTTTTCGCAGACCTGCTTGATCGATCGATCGAGCCTAGAGCTTCGATCGATCGAAGGTTCGATCGATCGAGCCCCAAGCTTCGATCGATCGACCCCTCCTGGCAGACTCCTATTTCCCTTGTTTAATTAGTTAAATTAAGTTTATCGTGAAATAATTATTGGGCATTCTTAATAAAATAATTTGGGAGAAATTGTGGACCGGTAGGGTATATGAATAGATGTTTGGATCTTTAATATTTGACGAGGATGGTATTTATGGGGTATTTACCTTAGGTTGTATAAATTATTGTTTTAAAGGGAAAGTTACATAAGAGGGTTACATTGGAACATAAAAAGGAGAACTACTGAATTTTATACTTGGGAAGAGAGAGTCCATGTGAGTTACGTAATAAGATGGAAGAATACCTCGAATTAAGGTTAGAGACGAACCCTTATACGCGATACTAACAATATGATAATATGGAAATGTTGAAATTATGGGAATTGAGAATTTACCTAATATTGATATGGTAATGTTAGTATAGCTATATGATTGTGTATGCATATACTATCTATGTGTGAAAATCATGCCCACGCTACTTGCTATCCCTGAGGTTACCGCGCTGGGACAAGTCTTATCTCGATGGGACCTTTATGTGGGATATTGACTTGTACCCTAGAAGATAGATGTCCTTGGTACAGGCTAACGACGTGATAGTTCAGACGGTCCTAAGAGACGCAGGCATGTGCCATCCTCTTAGAGACTTGGAATCTATTCTTCGCCTCAATATTGTTTGTGTATGTATGTTAATACATTTCGAGAGTGATTCCGAATGTATTCCCCTTAATATGAGTGATATGGGGCTTTGGATAGTAGAGTATGCCCGCACCATAATTTAGTTGGGAGTGCTGTTATAATATATATTATACGAGTAATTAATATATATATGAAATTCTGAAATTTGGAACTACCTACTGTGATTTGATATGTAGGACATGGTTGATGACAAATTGTAAATACTTGTTTTGAGAGAGCAGAGTATACCTACACCATAGTTTACATGTTGGTGCTGTTAGAAAATATATATATATATATATATATATATATATATATATATATATATATATATATATATATATATATATATATAAATTATATGAGTGCTTTATATATATATCTTGATTGAGGAATTTAAACTGTTGCTGTAACGTAGTAAGTGAGGAATAATTCTGAACTAAATTATGAATACTTGTTTTTAGAAATATAATATGTCACTGGAAAACTTTATTGATTTTATAAAGTTAAAATGGAGAACTTCGGTTACTGATTGGAACATCCTTTTTAAAAATGAAATCGTGAATTGTAAATCTTACGAGAAATCTAAGTTAAGTTAAATCTTTTAGAAAGACTAGTGCGATAAATGTTAAAACCACCCGTGGGGAAAGTTAGTGGGACAGGTGTGCATATTAGAAGAGAGGTGAGATTTTCCCAAGAGAGTGTCGCACTAATATGTTGTTGCATTGGCCTGTATCAATTTAAATACTTGCTAAACGTATTTTAAAATCAAACACACTTTCGGGCTCTGACCCGTTTCTTTTTCTCTCTCTCTCTTGTATATATATGTATATATTTTAGGTGCCCAGCCACAGGGGCGTCTTGCTTAGGATCCCTTGAGAAGAACGTGCTGCAGCTTAGGTGGGAGTTGCAGGTCACTTGCGTAGACGGCTTCTTTTATTGACTCCACTTCTAGCATTCTCATTTATTAGGCACGTGTCGCCCTTTCCATTATTTCATTTGTTATTGGGACATTTATATTTCAGTTATTTCCAGTATTGTTCTATGGGATTTATTCAGTATGGATTTGTGATTTTAGTTTTCCTATGTTGACATTCGATTGACGAATGTTTTATATTATTTGGTTTATTGTGGTGTGATTCTTAATTGTAGAAATGTTGTTTTTAAATAAATAAATCTTTTTCTTTAATTAAAATTTGGAAAGTATGTCTGAAAATGGTTTTGACACTTAGCTTAATTATTTAGGGTGTTAAATTGGAAAATTTATTTTTATCGACAGTGATGCTGAGAATGAACCAACTGTATACCTTGATTTAATTTAATAAAGGAGTGATCGCCCGGTATTTAATTAGGCGGGGTGTCACAGGTGGTATCAGAGCATCAGGTTCTAGTGTCCTTTAGGATCTGTGCGGCTTATTATGCTTTTAGCACTGCTTTCTTTGATATAGAGCCCTAATACTAGGAATATTGTGTTCATCTCTATACATTGGGAATTCGTGCTTCTGCGATTTGTTTATTCGAATGATGAACTCATCCAAATTCATTTAAATTTTTAGATGGACCGTCGAGAAGGACTAGCTAAAACGGTTGAGGGAGTCAACGAGCAAGATCGACTCACACCTCAGGTACCCCCAGAGAGAATATCAACCGTCGAGTTAGCAGGTATCGTGGCACAAACAGTTACCACTGCAGTCTTACAATATCAAGAACGCAGCATGCAACTTAAAGAAGGCAAAAGACCTAGAGAGGTTAGCCAAATGCATGTGACTAAAGCTGACAAATGTGCGGAGACTCCAAAATTTCGACAGCAAACTACCCAAGACCGGGTCAGTTCTAGTCAACAATGTGGTAAAATGAAGCGGTTTCGAAAGAGGAATAAAGTCCCAAGTCAGCAAGGCCGACACCAACAGCAGCAAGGTCAGAGGGGGAGTAATTTCAGAGGCAAATGTTTTGTGTGTGGCACACATGGCCATAAACGCCAAGATTGCCCAGAGGGTGTTAGGGCCTCACAGCAACAATGTGCCCGTAAGAAGCCGTAGGGGCCACTTTTTCCAGTCGCTCTCCCAGCACCAGCTCAGGTACCAGACCTACCAACCTTTCCAGTAGCTACACTGCATCAGGGGCAGTTACAGTACAGACATATCTATAATGACCATCAGGCAGTAGCCCCACAGGCACCACCCGCGATTTAGGGTATGTTTTCTATCCATGGAACTTTGGGTCGAATTCTATTTATTACGGGGGCAACGCATTGTTTTATAGCTACACATTTTGCAAAGTCCTTAGGGTTGCTAGCCACAGCAGAGAGCACCGTGACGTGTGTCGACTCACCACTAGGGAGTGGGTCACTTATTTTCTTTATATGCCGGGGAGTGGGGGTAGAGATTGGTAGCTTGGTATTACCTGCAGACATTTTAGTCTTAGACATGCACGAGCATGATGTGATTATTGGTATGGACTGGCTCGCAGCTTATAGAGCCATGATTGATTGCTTCGGTGGGATCATTATTTTTGCCATTCCGGGGCAAGAGATGTTTGTAGTGGCGATGCCTCGCCCAGAGGGAGGTTCGACCGCTCATTTGTATTACATAGAGGAGGATACCTCTAAGGAGGTTGTGATTCCATTGGATTCGATCCCAGTTGTTAGGGAGTATTCCGATGTGTTTCAGGAGATACCAGGCCTACCGCCCAGTCGTGAGATAGACTTTGTTATAGATTTATTGCCAGATACGAGACCTATAGCACGCGCACCGTACCGTATGGCTCCGGCAGAGATGCGAGAGCTACGAGATCGGATAGAGCAGCGGTTAGGTCAGGGCTTCATCCGTAGGAGTACCTCACCTTGGGGCGCTCCAGTCTTATTTGTGAAGAAGAGAGATGGTTCACTGAGATTGTGTGTGGACTACCGGGAATTGAACAAGGTCACGATACGGAATAAGTATCCGTTGCCTCGAATCGATGATCTGTTCGACCAGTTGAGGGGAGCAACTTTCTTTTCGAAGATAGATCTGAGGTCGGAGTACCATCAGTTACGTATTAGAGAGCAGGATGTTTCAAAGACTGCCTTCTTGACGAGATATGGGTCCTATGAGTTTAGGCTGATGCCGTTCGGACTCACAAACGCTCCAGCCATTTTCATGGACTTAATGAATCGAGTATTCAGAGAGTTCTTGGATCAGTTTGTCATCGTCTTCATAGATGACATCTTGATATATTCACACTCCGAGGAGGAGCATTCCGAGCACTTGAGGCAGGTTCTTCAGACCCTACGAGAGCATCAGTTGTATGCTAAGTACGTGAAGTGTGGATTCTGGTTGCGAGAGGTACAGTTCTTGGGCCATGTTGTTTCTGAGCAAGGGATAGCAGTTGACCCGAGTAAAGTGTCAGCGGTGAGGGAGTGGGGACAGCCCACGACACCGACAGAAGTGCGTAGTTTATTGGGATTAGCCGGATACTACAGGAGATTCATTCGGGGATTCTCCAAAATAGCGGGTCCATTGACGAATCTGACTCGCAAGGGGGTACCATATATTTGGGATGACGCTTGTCAGTTGGCTTTCGACGAACTGAAAGACAAGCTTACTTCAGCACCAGTCCTTGCCTTACCGAAACCGGGTGTGGAGTACCTGGTTTATACCGATGCGTCTTTACGGGGACTTGGAGGTGTACTCCAGCATGAGGAGAAGGCTATAGCTTTTGCTTCCCGCAAACTTAAGCCGCATGAGAAGAATTACCCCACCATCGACCTGGAGTTAGCAGCGGTCGTCTTTGCATTGAGGATTTGGAGGCACTACTTATTGGGTGAGAAATTCCATTTGTTCGCAGACCACAAGTCACTGCAGTACCTGTTCACTCAGCGAGAGCTGAATATGCGTCAGCGTAGGTGGTTAGAGTTTGTGAAAGACTATCAGTTCGAAATACAGTATCATCCGAGGAAGGCCAACGTAGTTGCTGATGCGTTGAGCCGTAGACCGGTATACGATGTAGCGGAAATCTGGAAAGCAAAGTGGAAGGAGTTGGGTCACCAGGACGCAGTAGCCCGTTCTTTCATATCCGTTATGTTAGTCACACCCGAGATTGTTACGAGGGTGATACAGGCACATACCACATATCCGTTTTGCCAGGAGCAGATTGTGCGACTTCTAGCCGAGGGTGCTGAGTCCTGTTCTATTAGTTCTGATGGAGGTTTGCGCTTTAATGGGAGATTGGTAGTTCCAGAAGGAGCAGAGTTACGTCATGAAGTGATGACTCATTCTCATGGGTCCCGATTTGCAGTACATCCGGGAGGCGATAAGATGTACCAGGACATGAGACGACAGTACTGGTGGAGTGGGATGAAGAAGGACATTGCTGAGTTGTGTCCAAGTGTTCTACCCGCCAGCTGGTAAAGGTGGACCACCAGAAATCGTCAGGATTGCTACAGCCATTGGAAGTACCCGCGTGGAAGTGGGAGAGTATTTCCATGGATTTCATTACAGGGTTGCCTATATCACAACGGGGCCACGATTCTATCTGGGTGATTGTAGACCGCTTGACCAAGGTGGCTCATTTTTTGCCAGTGCGGACAGATTATACTACGGGTCAGTATGCTCTGTTGTTCATTGCTGAGATTGTCAGATTACACGGGGTGCCCCTGAATATTGTGTCAGATAGGTACAAGATTTTTGTGCCACGTTTCTGGGAAAGCTTTCAGGAGGCTATGGGTACTGAGTTGAGGTTGAGTTCGGCTTACCACCCACAGACAGACGGACAGACAGAGCGTATTAATCAGATGTTAGAGGATATGCTACGCATGTGTGTTCTCGATTTTGGAGGAGGATGGGAGCCACATCTTCCACTGGTAGAGTTTGCTCATAATAACTCTTATCAGTTTACGATTTGTATGGCTCCATTTGAGGCTTTATATGGCAGGCCTTGTCGTTCTCCAACTTGTTGGCTCGAGGTGGGGGATAACAAGTTGCTAGGTCCAGAAGTGATTCAGGAGATCTCCACGAGGATTGAGATAATCAGGAGTCGTATTCGGGTAGCCCAGGACAGGCAGAAGAGCTACGCCGATGCAAAACGGTTCTTCCGGGAGTTTAATGTGGGAGATCAAGTGTTATTGCGTGTGTCTCCTATGAAGGGAGTGATGAGGTTTGGGAAGAAAGGGATGTTGGCTCCGAGGTATGTGGGACCATTTCCCATCATCGAGAGGATTGGGCCGGTTGCATACAGGTTGGGATTGCCAGAACATTTACATCGCATCCACGATGTATTCCACATCTCGTCGTTGAGACGATATCTTCGGGATGATATGGCCCATACTCACATTGCGATAGATAAGATCGACTTACAGCCTGATAGCTCTTACGAGGAGAGACCGGTGGCTATCCTAGACTATAGTGAGAGGAGATTGAGGTCGAAGATAGTTCCACTTGTGCGAGTCCAGTGGGAGCATCATAATGTGGAGGAATCCACTTGGGAGCGCGAGGCAGATATGCGCGAGAAATATCCAGAGTTGTTTTTACCAGGTATGCCTTATTTTCCGAATTTCGGGACGAAATTCCGTTATTAGGGGGGAAGTATGTAATACCCCGTATTTTCATGCTATATTAATTTGGGGATTTATTAAATTCAACGAGAATGATTTATTTAATAAAAATCCGAAAATTAATTATGTTATAATTATTAACGTGACGAGAGTTAGTAATTATGGGAAATTTGTTGAATATTACTTATGAGCAAAGTAATATATATTATATTGGTCATATTGAATGTCATGAGTGAATTAAAAATACCCCGTATTTTCATGCTATATTAATTTGGGGATTTATTAAATTCAACGAGAATGATTTATTTAATAAAAATTCGGAAATTAATTATGTTATAATTATTAACGTGATGAGAGTTAGTAATTATGGGAAATTTGTTGAATATTACTTATGAGAAAAGTAATATATATTATATTGGTCATATTGAATGTCATGAGTGAATTAAATGACTATTTCAGAAATTTAAGTCGGGACGTGCCCGTGTCACGTCGGGACTAATTTTGTTATATAAAAAGTGAATATTTTATAAGTTGTTCGTATGGTCGTTTTGAGTGCGCCAACGCGTCCGGAAGGGTCGAGATAGTCAGAAAAGTGTACCCGGGGGTTTAGTTTGGGTCTCGGGGCATTTTTAGGCCTAAATAGTACCCCTGGAGGGCATTTTAGTCATTTTACATAATTGGGTAATTAAACCCACGAATTTCAGCAACCTATATCAGCCATTTAGGTTAGCCTTTAGGGTTAGAATATACAGAAATCAAGTGACGGCCATTGGAGAAGAGAGGAGAGAGCTACAAGGCAATTCAAGGCCAAAAAGTCACCGGTTTACACCGCCGCCACCACCACCGCGTAGATCGCGAAACAAGGAACGCATCGATACTAAAATCAGCCGTGAATCAGAATACCAAAAATCCCTGGCAAGTGTTTAACTTGCTATTTTCGTTGGTGCAATCTTCATATTAGTTTAGGAGAATCCATGTAGTATTGATGTATATGTTGATTCTGGAAACCCTTGCCATGTAGAGGTAATAAACCACGAAATTTTTGATGATCATAAGAAAGAAATTCTGGAGAAAAATTTGTTAGAAATCTGTTTAAGAAAATTCTAGGGTTCTTGATAATTGGACATAATTTTAGGTTGAAAATCCATGTTTAAATGTTGAATATGTACATGCCTTACGTTAGAATCATCTAGTATATTGTTATTATGTTAGTAGTAGAATTCTGGGACGATTGGAACTTGAAAATATGGATTTGGTGTAAAATTGGTGATGAAACCCGTAACTGCATTCTGCAGAATTTTTCGCAGACCTTCTTGATCGATCGATCGAGCCTAGAGCTTCGATCGATCGACCCCTCCTGGCAGACTCCTATTTCCCTTGTTTAATTAGTTAAATTAAGTTTATCGTGAAATAATTATTGGGCATTCTTAATAAAATAATTTGGGAGAAATTGTGGACCAGTAGGGTATATGAATAGATGTTTGGATCTTTAATATTCGACGAGGATGGTATTTATGGGGTATTTACCTTAGGTTGTATAAATTATTGTTTTAAAGGGAAAATTACATAAGAGGGTTACATTGGAACATAAAAAGGACACCTACTGAATTTTATACTTGGGAAGAGAGAGTCCATGTGAGTTACGTAATAAGATGGAAGAATACTTCGAATTAAGGTTAGAGACAAACCCTTATACGCGATACTAACAATATGATAATATGGAAATGTCGAAATTATGGGAATTGAGAATTTACCTAATATTGATATGGTAATGTTAGTATAGCTATATGATTGTGTATGCATATACTATCTATGTGTGAAAATCATGCCCCGCTGCTTGCTATCCCTGAGGTTACCGCGCTGGGACAAGTCTTATCTCGATGGGATCTTTATAGGGAATATTGACTTGTACCCTAGAAGATAGATATCCTTGGTACAGGCTAACGACGTGATAGTTCAGACGGTCCTAAGAGACGCAGGCATGTGCCATCCTCTTAGAGACTTGGAATCTATTCTTCGCCTCAATATTGTTTGTGTATGTATGTTAATACATTTCGAGAGTGATTCCGAATGTATTCCCCTTAATATGAGTGATATGGGGCTTTGGATAGTAGAGTATGCCCGAACCATAATTTAGTTGGGGGTGCTGTTATAATATATATTATACGAGTAGTTAATATATATATGAAATTCTTAAATTTGGAACTACCTACCGTGATTTGATATGTAGGACATGGTTGATGACAAATTGTAAATACTTGTTTTGAGAAAGCAGAGTATACCTACACCATAGTTTACATGTTGGTGCTGTTAGAATATATATATATATATATATATATATATATATATAAATTATACGAGTGCTTTATATATATATCTAGATTGAGGAATTTAAACTGTTGCTGTAACGTAGTAACTGAGGAATAATTCTGGACTAAATTATGAATACTTGTTTTTAGAAATATAATTTGTCACTGGAAAACTTTATTGATTTTATAAAGTTAAAATGGAGAACTTCGGTTACTGATTGGAACATCCTTTTTAAAAATGAAATCGTGAATTGTAAATCTTACGAGAAATCTAAGTTAAGTTAAATCTTTTAGAAAGACTAGTACGATAAATGTTAAAACCACCCGTGGGGAAAGTTAGTGCGACAGGTGTGCACATTAGAAGAGAGGTGAGATTTTCCCAAGGGAGTGTCGCATTAATATGTTGTTGCATTGGCCTGTATCAATTTAAATACTTGCTAAACGTATTTTAAAATCAAACACACTTTCGGGCTCTGACCCGTTTCTTTTTGTCTCTCTCTCTCTCTTGTATATATATGTATATATTTCAGGTGCCCAGCCACAGGGGCGTCTTGCTTAGGATCCCTTGAGAAGAACGTGCTGCAGCTTAGGTGGGAGTTGCAGGTCACTTGCGTAGACGGCTTCTTTTATTTGGTTTATTGTGGTGTGATTCTTAATTGTAGAAATGTTGTTTTTAAATAAATAAATCTTTTTCTTTAATTAAAATTTGGAAAGTATGTCTGAAAATGGTTTTGACACTTAGCTTAATTATTTAGGGTGTTAAATTGGAAATTTTATTTTTATCGACAGTGATGCTGAGAATGAACCAACTGTATACCTTGATTTAATTTAATAAAGGAGTGATCGCCCGGTATTTAATTGGGCGGGGTGTCACAATGGATTAGTAAGTTTCAAGTAAGGGATTGAATAATAAATGAACTGGGAAGATATGAGGGTGTGTATCCGTTAGTATAATGAGAGATAAATACAAATATCCGGATTCATTACTTTTATACACGCGGACGTGAGATAGTATGTATGTGTGTATATGGTGTGAATGTGTATACCTTGTATGATGGTTTGTATATGTCGTGCATGTGCATATATATATATATATATATATATATCTGGTCTGTATGGTATATATTATGTGGTGTATACCCCTCTAGTACTATCATGGGAAGTTACGCGATATGGGTTGTTGCCCAGATTATACTCAAGAGGGGGGGGGGGGTGAACTGAGTTTTTACAAACTTTAAGTCAAATTAATAATTTCAGAAGAATATTTAATTTATAATACTTTGACAATTTTCAGATTAATAAAACTACAAAGAATAAATCCAACAATATCAAATAAATGTAACCAACTAATTTAAACAACTAGAAATGCAGATTTTAACACACTAGGAATATTAAATTAATTTTCGTATTTAATATTAAGTGATATTCTGAAATTAATTATTTAATTCAAAAATAATTATTTTAACCTTAAAATTAATTTAGTCAAATTTCTGAATTTATTTATTTGCAAGATAGTGTGCTGAAAATATTAACTCAAGCAAGCATGTGCAAATACATAAAAGTACGGAAAATAAATGACACCGAAATTTAACGTGGTTCGGCCAAATCCCGGCCTACGTCCATGCGCCTAGAGCCCCTGTCTCCTTTGCGCTTCACTAAACCTGATCCACTTGCGGGTAGAATCAAACCACCGCGTACAACTGTTTACAAGCTAACTCCGAGCTTCAAACCCCGTGGCCCACTTGCGGGTAGGAACCAATTACCGGTACAAACCGAAGCTTCAACAAAGCTTCACAACAAATCTGAATTTTTTTAGTTCAAGATACAATACTGAAACTCCTTAAAATACAATTTGTAATCTGAGTTTCTGAGACTTCAATAAATGATGTTGAAGTAGGCACAAGTCTTCTTCTTCAATGATTGAGCAGATGATAAAATTAATTGCTCTCTTGAATGTGTAGCTGAGTAGTAAAATAAATGCTCTCTATAATATTTCAAGTGTTGATCATTTTCTCATTCAAGTGTATTTTTTTTAGTCTTAAATGCAGCTCTTCAAAGCTTTAAATGTGTCTTCCAAAAACTAGTTGTTAGACACATGCATTTTGAGCATTAAATGCTCCAGATTTTGCTGAGATGAGGTAGCTGGACATGATCTCCAAATCTGATATGCAAATCTTTATTTTTATCTTCTCCATAAAAATATAGCGGTTGTAGCACAAAAATGGTAATCTGAAAACATATGTGATTGAAAGTGGCTTGGTAGATGACACATCTATTTTCTGCAAAAAGATTGTTAGTCCAAGAGATAAAATACAAATCTGATGTATAAATGGTGAAGTGTTAGTTCGAAAATAAAAAGGAATAAATAATCTCATATATACCATTATGTAAAATACATGAGTGTTTCATATAGAAGTCTGATAATGTAAGTTATTTCAAAAGTCCAATGGTCTTAACTGTCCAATGAATATCAGATATCATAAGGATAAAATCAACAAAGTACAAAGGAAATCTGGTAGAAATATGCAAAGGTATGGCTCGGAACAGATATTTAAATAATACTACACAAGAGAGTATCACCACACAAACTGACATAGGAAGTAGCATTATAAAGAATTTTTGATAGATAAGTTCGTACACATGAGTGTATCAGAACTGAAGAAGCTTTTTAAGTGCACTATAAAAATGTAATTGACACAAAGTCAGATGTATAGAACTAAATATTGTATACGCTGAAACCTTATAACTAATGCACACACGTCACAAAAAAAATCAGTTTAATCATGTAAAAAGATACAGTTCTAAATAAAAAATTAAGCTCAGAATATAAGTGTATATTTTACTGATAGCATGACCAACTTGATGAATTACCAACTGAACGAAATCGTAAGGATCACGGCAAAAGAGGATATTGAGTCTAATATTAAATTTCCTAGTCACTTCATGATGCAACTATAGAACTCGCCGAAAATTATTATAGCTCTGGCAAGGAACGAAACATGAGCAAAAATCTGACAGCACAGGTATAAAAAAAAATCGTCAAATCCGGTACAGGCCAACTGCTGTGAAAATGGTTCAAATCTTTGGCTGTCAACCTATAAAAGCTTAAGGCAGTAAAGACGCCAACTGATAACTTGTACTAGCCTAAGGCTTATAGGCAGTCAATTTCGGTAGAGACTTTCGACCATAGGGGATCAGAACGTAATCAGATATTTAAATAAAGGATGTCTTTGCAAAAGCTTTAGAAGCCAAAGTCATGTCATAGGGACATGTGGCGCCATATTAGAGAAGCCAAAGAAAGCAATATACTTAAGCCAATGTCAAATCGGTAACAGATATTGTGTAAACCATAAGGCTACTCATGAGAATATCTCCATACAAACTAACATTCATAATATATCATGCATACACGCATGCATATATATATATATATATATATATATATATATATATATATATATATATATATATATAACTATAATCGCATAAACAACAAGAAGGTCTTATACGGTCAAAAAAATTGTACTAAACAAAAAATTGTTTAAACAAGAAGTTCAATTCAAACAAAATTATTTTTCAAAAAAATAAAAAGATTTATTTTCTTAATAAGTTCCGAAAATGATTGCGAACATAAGAGTTTCATTTTAATCAACACTTACACCAAATTAAAAACATAGATAGAAAAAAAATCTGCATGTGTGCCTAAAGTGTCAAGTGCAAATGTGCAATACACGTGAATACCTTTACTCGGATATGTGTGAATACACGTGAATACTTTTACTTGGATATGTGTGAATAAACAGGATAACACCATAATAAATATTTATAGAATAACCTTATAAAACATTATGTTTGGAATCATCAATATCAATATATTAAGTTAAACTAAAATGTACATTAATTAAACTAATATGATTAATTAGGGATAAAATACATTTTCGATAACAATCTCCGCCTTTTTGATGATGACAAACAATGATTCACATAGATTCATAAAATGAATTAAATTAAGCACAATGAGTGAATCATCACAATTTCTCCCCCTTTGACATTATCAAAAAAAAATTCGAGAAATTCAGTGTCATAGGTAAAATGCGAAGCTCCCCCTATCAAAAATAATACAAGCCTGGGATAGAAAATTGTAAGGGACATATGTGAATACCATGAATTTTCATTAAGCACATATTCAACATAATCATATATAGGAATAACATCTAATAATCCGCAAGACATAAAAGAAAAACAACATATTCATAGAAGATTACATCTTAAGATTGTTAACAAGATGACACACATCTTTAGTGTTTCCCTCAATCGTGACTTTCTCAACAACAACTTTGATAGGATTTCCAGTACTGTTTTGAGAGGATGAGCATGCATCATTTTCATTAGTAGGAGTAGAAGCATGTGAGTGCATATGTGGAGGCAAGACAAATGGCCAAATGAAGATGAGCGAATAGCAAGCATGGCGGCATCAAATGAAGAATATTTTTTATATTGAGAACCTCTAACTCCCTTAATTTGGGATTCACAATCTCCCCAAGTAGTATAAATTCCGGGGAATTTTCCAACCCACACAACATAGAAACTCTTTTGCATCTTAAAAGATAGATAAGAGATAAAATGTGAAGTGCACAAATGGGCTAGAATGTTGTGGTATTTAAAGCCATAAAATTTTTGTAGCGTAGTTCATAAATTACCATTTTCGAGATACGAGCCAAAAAAAATAGTCTTGGGATAGTCCTTTAAAAAAATTATTAATCATAATCAATAAAGATTTATCTCCAAATAAATTTCAATAACCATTTATCTCCCCCAAAGGGATACCAATTAAGGCAAATATGCATATAACAAATATGGTGCATCTATTTCATGAGATAAAATATTATTAAAAAAAATTGACTTCATAGAATCATTTTTGAAAAGTCTCACAAATGGTACCAATTGTTGATCATGTGGTTTCTCAATTCAAACATACATAACACAAATATTACCAACTTAAAAAATATTCATCGTGAATGTTACAAATATTAATATGTAGCTCATATGACTAATAAATTTTAAAAGGACATTTCGTTTCAGATTAATATTCAATAAAAGCATGAATTGATCCAATCTTATTATTCACAAAAATATATAAAAATGTATGAATTTTCTTATAAAATAATCATCAAAATCAAATGCGTGATATAACAAAGAATCATAAAAAATAATAAATATACAAATTTACACGTGAATACTAAATACTCAATCAACACGCTCATGTGTTATAACAAATATTCTATGCATTGAAATATATCAATTATGAAATAAATCATTAATAAACATATGATATTAATTTTAAGAAAGGTGCTCCTTGCCACCTTACCAATACCAAAGATATATTCAAGCAACTTCTTCCAAGTGTGGCATTTCCAACATTAGGCAATGATACTTGAAATTTGTAATATGACCAAATCATATGCCTTGAAAATCCACATTCCTTCTCAAAATGCAACCTACACAACTTTGAAAATTTTCTCTTTTGGTACCCAAAATGTGTTAGGTCCATAGGGGTTAGTATACATCTCAGTTCCTTTTGGAATCCATGCAAATTTTCTTTTTCTAAATTTATATGGACACAAATTTGAAAAATGTGTGTGTCTACCACAATAAGTGCATAAATAGTCAGTTAGACTAGATGAGGCATCAAATTTCAATAAATTGGAATAGGTCTTTTTCTCATTTCCTTCATCATATCCTATACCATTATTATTAAATCGAATCCTTTGTGTCTCAACAATTTTATGAAAATATTCATTTCCTTTCGTGAAAGTATCTAATGATTTCTTTAAATATTCAATCTCCCTTTTTAACTCAATATTTTCAATCTCAAGAGGAGTAGTGACAATCACAGATTTTTCCTTTTTCAAGGATTTAATTTCATTTTTCAAAGATTCATTTTCTAATTTCAACTCATCAAAATTATTTGTCATAGAATCATATTTAGTTGAAACTAATGAATGAGACTTCTTAAGTTTAATATATCTATTTTTAAGTTCTTCAAAACTTTCACATAATTCATCAAAAACATTTTGTAAAACTTCATAATCATCAACTTCATCATTATCACTATCACTAGAGTTAGGGTTAGAATGTACCCCATTTTCCATTGCCATGAAACATAGATGAGCAACTTCATTTTCATTCGAATCTTCATCGGAAGAGCTTGTGTCGGAGTCACTCCATGTTGTGGCTTTCAATGCCTTCTTCCCTTTCTTATATTTTGGACAATTAGGCTTAATGTGTCCAACTTCATCACAATGATAGAATCTTGGTTCAGATTTGGATTCATGATCATCATTGAGCTCTTTTGAAAAATGTTTCTTTCTCCTTTCTTTGGCTTTCTTTTTAGAATTGAGATATTTTTTGAAATTTTTAGCCAATAGGGAAATATCATCATCATCGTCATCTTCACTTTCTACATTTTTGCTTGAAGATTTGAAAGCAATAATTTTGTTTGCTTTAGGTTTTTCTTCTTCAACAAATTCCTTGAGTTCCATCTCATAATTGATTAAGGAACCCAATAACTCATCAAGAGAGATAGGTCTTTCTCTAATTGCTTCCTTGATAGCTAACTTTTTGGTCATCCAATTCGCCGGTAATGACCTGAGAATTTTTCTCACCATCTCATTGTTAGTATATGTTTTTCCAAGAGATTTAAGGCCATTAATAATATTAGTGAACCTAGTGAACATATCAGAAATAGATTCATCAGATGTCATCTTAAATAACTCATAACTATGAACAAGCATACTTATTTTATCTTCTTTAACTTGACTAGTTCCTTCATAAGTAACTTCTAGTCTATCCCAAATTTCTTTAGCAGATTCACAACAACAAATTCTTTTATACTCATTTACATCAAGTGCACAATGCAAAATATTCATAGCTTTAGCATTTATTTGAATTTTCCTAATATCAACTTCATTCCATTCATTTTCTTCTTTAGGAACATTTTCATTATTAACAACTTTCATGGGGATATTAGGACCATTTATAATAACTCTCCAAACAGCATAATCATTTGATTGAATAAAGTTTTTCATTCTATTTTTCCAATAGCTATAATTATTTCCTGAAAATAAAGGAGGTCTATTTATTAATTGATCCTCACCAAGAGATGAAACATTAAAGTTTGCCATTGATCTTTAACTCTAAGATTGTTAAATCTAAAAATAAGAAGAGCACTAGCTCTGATACCATTGTTGCCCAGATTATACTCAAGAGGGGGGGGGGGGTGAATTGAGTTTTTACAAACTTTAAGTCAAATTAATAATTTCAGATGAATATTTAATTTATAATACTTTAACAATTTTCAGATTAATAAAACTACAAAGAATAAATCCAACAATATCAAATAAATGTAACCAACTAATTTAAACAACTAGAAATGCAGATTTTAACACACTAGGAATATTAAATTAATTTTCGTATTTAATATTAAGTGATATTCTGAAATTAATTATTTAATTCAAAAATAATTATTTTAACCTTAAAATTAATTTAGTCAAATTTCTGAATTAATTTATTTGCAAGATAGTGTGCTGAAAATATTAACTCAAGCAAGCATGTGCAAATACATAAAAGTGCAGAAAATAAATGACACCGAAATTTAACGTGGTTCGGCCAAATCCCGGCCTACGTCCACGCGCCTAGAGCCCCTGTCTCCTTTGCGCTTCACTAAACCTGATCCACTTGCGGGTAGGATCAAACCACCGCGTACAACTGTTTGCCGCTAACTCCGAGTTTCAAACCCCATGGCCCACTTGCGGGTAAGAACCAATTACCGGTACAAACAGAAGCTTCAACAAAGCTTCACAACAAATCTGAATTTTTGTAGTTCAAGATACAATACTGAAACTCCTTAAAATACAATTTGTAATCTGAGTTTCTGAGACTTCAATAAATGATGTTGAAGTAGGCACTAGTCTTCTTCTTCAATGATTGAGCAGATGATAAAATTAATTGCTCTCTTGAATGTGTAGCTGAGTAGTAAAATAAATGCTCTCTATAATATTTCAAGTCTTGATCATTTTCTCATTCAAGTGTATTTTTTTAGTCTTAAATGCAGCTCTTGAAATCTTTAAACGTGTCTTCCAAAAACTAGCTGTTAGACACATGCATTTTGAGCATTAAATGCTCCAGATTTTGCTGAGATGAGGTAGCTGGACATGATCTCCAAATCTGATATGCAAATCTTTATTTTTATCTTCTCCATAAAAATATAGCTGTTGTAGCACAAAAATGGTAATCTGAAAACATATGTGATTGAAAGTGGCTTCGTAGATGACACATCTATTTTCTGCAAAAAGATTGTTAGTCCAAGAGATAAAATACAAATCTGATGTATAAATGGTGAAGTGTTAGTCCGAAAATAAAGAGGAATAAATAATCTCATATATACCATTGTGTAAAAGACATGAGTGTTTCATATAGAAGTATGATAATGTAAGTTATTTCAAAAGTCCAATGGTCTTAACTGTCCAATGAATATCAGATATCATAAGGATAAAATCAACAAAGTACAAAGGAAATCTGGTAGAAATATACACAGGTATGGCTCGGAACAGATATTTAAATAATACTACACAAGAGAGTATCTCCACACAAACTGACATAGGAAGTAGCATTATAAAGAATTTTTGATAGATAAGTTCGTACACATGAGTGTATCAGAACTGAAGAAGCTTTTTAAGTGCACTATAAAAAATATAATTGACACAAAGTCAGATGTATAGAAGTAAAGACTGTATAGGCTAAAACCTTATAACTAATGCACACACGTCACAAAAAAAATCAGTTTAATCATGTAAAAAGATACAGTTCTAAATAAAAAATTAAGCTCAGAATATAAGTGTATATTTTACTGATAGCATGACCAACTTGATGAATTACCAACTGAACGAAATCGTAAGGATCACGGCAAAAGAGGATATGCAGTCTAATATTAAATTTCCTAGTCACTTCATGATGCAACTATAGAACTCGCCGAAAATTATTATAGCTCTGGCAAGGAATGAAACATGAGAAAAAATCTGACAGCACAGGTATAAAAAAAAATCGTCAAATCCGGTATTGGCCAACGGCTGTGAAAAGCGTTCAAATCTTTGGCTGTCAACCTATAAAAGCTTAAGGCAGTAAAGACGCCAACTGATAACTTATACTAGCCTAAGGCTTATAGGCAGTCAATTCCGGTAGAGACTTTCGGCCATAGGGGATCAGCTCGTAATCAGATATTTAAATAAAGGATGTCTTTGCAAAAGCTTTAGAAGCCGAAGTCATGTCATAGTGACATGTGGCGCCATATTAGAGAAGCCAAAGAAAGCAATATACTTAAGCCAATGTCAAATCGGTAACAGATATTGTGTAAACCATAAGGCTACTCATGAGAATATCTCCATGCAAACTAACATTCATAATATATCATGCATACACGCATGCATATATATATATATATATATATATATAAATATAAACTATAATCGCATAAACAACAAGAAGGTCTTATATGGTAAAAAAAAATTGTACTAAACAAAAAATTGTTTAAACAAGAAGTTCAATTCAAACAAAATTATTTTTCAAAAAAATAAAAAATAAAAAGATTAATTTTCTTAATAAGTTCCGAAAATGATTTCGAACATAAGAGTTTCATTTTAATCAACACTTACACCAAATTAAAAACATAGATAGAAAAAAAAATCTGCATGCGTGCCTAAAGTGTCAAGTGCAAATGTGCAATACACGTGAATACCTTTACTCGGATATGTGTGAATACACGTGAATACTTTTACTCGGATATGTGTGAATAAACAGGATAACACCATAATAAATATTTATAGAATAACCTTATAAAACATTATGTTTGGAATCATCAAAATCAATATATTAAGTTAAACTAAAATGTACATTAATTAAACTAATATGATTAATTAGGGATAAAATACATTTTCGATAACATGGGTGAATCCCCATGGCTTGAGGAGTAGGGAGAGTATAATCTCCAGGTCATAGCATCCAGTATTTTATCGTGCGTAGGTAGGGGTAAGATGTTTTGGGTATGATTCGTCTCTCCTTTAGGTGACGAACTATAGCCGCTTTCCGTACGCTTGTGAGTTGGTTTATACCAAGTTAGTGTGAGAGTCCGATCGCTGGTAACCTGGGATGATATGTGAGTAATTCCTTGGATGATGATAGCATTGTAGAGATTGTTAGTATACATATATTATGCATATTATGTATGTGTACTTTCTAAATAATTATAAATCATGTATAATATGTGCGAGTAAGATTATACAAGCCTTATAGATAGTGTGTGATATCTTAATATTATAATTAGAGAGTTATAAAGATGTATATTATGTTTTGTTATTTCTAGCATGAGAGTGGACGACTATACTCTTATGTCGATAGATGGGAAGTAAGGGGTGCGAACTATAGACTGAGGGTCCATCAGACTTTTATGACCGACAGTGTTACGTAGTAGTGTATCGGGGCGGTTCCTTATGTGAATTTCTCTTTGCGAGACGTCCCACGCACAAAACTTAGCGTATTGTTGGTAGTGGGGAGATGTTTGGTCCTTAGTTCTTAGGTATATGTGAAATAGTGGGAGAATATTTTCATCATTTTATGATGACGTGTGATATCTTGTTCTATAACTTGTGAATGTTAATAAGTAGAAACTGATAAAATATGATTGAGATATATTAATGTATAAGTTTGGGCGTAAACTTAGAAGACGATAGGAGAAGTAGATATATTATTATGTTTTAGATATAGTGAGTTGTACGAAGGAGGATTATGCATAGGTTTAAGTTAAATTATCCCTAGAATGTATCAAGTAGTTTATTGAGGTTCGTATGCATACGTTAGGTGCACGCTATAGGTTAGGGGTGAGGTTGAGTCCCAAGAGAGTGCGACACAACTTTAATTATGAAATTTGTGCATTCATAATTATTATGCATTTTAATTCACTTGCTAAAATTGTTTTCAAACCTCGGGCTCTGTCCCGTTTATATCTTTTCTCTTGTTATACATATATTGTATTATATTAGGTATCTCTCTGCAAGGATGCCAGTGATACCTATTCTGTCCAGAGTCCTTGGAGTTGTAGCATATGTGGACTGTTATAGGATTTTGTTGTAGTCGGTTCCTATTTTTTTTAAATCTTGTTGAGGATCCATTTTTGTATATTGGGTGTGTACACCCCAGGGTTGTATGTATATGTAGCTCTTTTATGATTTTAACTTCTGGATGTTGTATTGTCTTTGACCCGACAACATATTCAGGCATATCTTTTGTTGTACTCGTGCGTATATTATCATGTTTTGTAGTCGTAATATTTCTTAGTTTGTAGTTCCTTGTATGTTTTAAAACAAATTGGCATCCACTTATTATATAATTGGGTGGTTAGTTATATTTTATTTAAATTTAGCAGTTGATGCTTGAAAGTTCGTAAGTACGGTGTGGAATATCGAATAAAAAAGTATTCGCAAGTTTCCAAGTAAACCATTTTTAATTAGAGTCTATTTTTAAACAAATTAAATACAGCCCCTAAACTTGCGTTAAAATTAAGAAGATATTTAATTGAACACAGTATTTCAATTAAATCCTAAAAAGATGCATCAAGATGATTTATCAAATAAAATAAAGCATGTGACACAACATATCAGGAAAAATCCCCGCGGGGCAAAACCATATTATTTTCACTATAATTAGTAAAGAACGGTTACACGGATTATAATGAAAATAAGTGTGACATACGAAAATACCCGTAGGTGTCGGTTCCGATGTCGCCGGTTGGAATCTTCCACAAGAATTTCAGATGGATAGCAATGAAGAAGATACTGACTTCTCCACAAAATACTCCTAAATGAGAAGAAATGACCTCTTGAAGGTTTTATATTGTGTAAATGTAAATGGGAGAGAAGTGTGTATTTATAAGGAAGTTTTAAATCCTAAAAAACATCTTTAAGAAAGTATGGAAGAATTAGGGTCGGATTTGGCACCGCATGTTTTAAAAGGTATTTTGAAGTGGTGACAACATTTGGTAGAAAACACTTTGACAGCATCAGGTACCCCGAACCGGTTCGGGTGTACCACAAACCATTTCGCCCCCCGAACCAGTTTGGCCTGCGGTTCGCAAAAGATCGTTGGTTGGGCTTAAAAATACACAACATTTTTCCAAGACTTTTCACAGAATTTTCCGTATTTTCAATGGGCCATAACTTCTTCACCGTAACTCGAATTGAGGTGCCACTTCTTCCAGTATCTTCATTGTGGTGAGATCTTCATCTTTCCAGTTGACCGGTCCTCCAGACGGTGGCTGTAAAATTATCAAAATTCCCTTGAACTTCCATATCTTGCCTTATTTCACTATTTTGACTTCTCTTACTTACCACTTGCATAAATTCCCTAAAATCTTGGAACGTGATGTCCTTGAGGCAGATGTGGGATACTTGATGGAGATGATGAATGCATGATTCCCGAAATTCGTATTGAGGCCGTCGTGTGAGATCGTGAAAAGACTTGCCTTTTGTAGCGGCATACGACATACAAAAATGAAACATTTCGGACATGATAAAAATGTCCTTACAAATCTCCCCCTATGTCAATGTCGGTACATACATAAAAAAATTCGAATTATGCCAACTCCCCAAAACAAATGACATATAACATAATATCCACATTAAACCCTCAAACTGAGAATATTAAGTGACATGTCTTTAATCAAATTTCAACATCTTCAAATCTTCAACACTTCAGAAACTCCCAAAGCTTTTCTCATCAGGGTGTGCAATCCAATAGATATCAACTTTGAACCTACACACATAAGAAAAAGCAGATACCCATGACTGGCAACAGTTTGAAATATAATGATATGCAAAAATCAAAGATCAATGAAGTTAAAGCAAATCATAGATAAATCAACAAGATTTTCTCCCCTATAATTCATTCTCCCCCTTTTTATGATGTCCCCAAATAGACAGATATGAGAAGCATAAACATGAAAAATGTCACAAAAAAATGTTCTATTTTTGAATTTTTTCAAATTTTTGCACAAAAGATACAACAAAGAATTAAAGAATCTTCTATTTTTTAATTTTTTTCAAATTTTTACACAAAATATACAACAAAGAATCAAAGAATCTTCTATTTTTTGAATTTTTTCAAAACTTTACACAAAATATACAACAAAGAATCACACCATGAAAGAACATAAAAACAACCAAGTCGATGATAGCGTAAATGTAGGGGTATGAACACATTCGATAGGTAAATAAACTCAATTAATCATATGTGCACGATGCATACGTGTACTCCTAACGAATGAACATCAAAAGTATCCTTAGGTGTAAAAATTGTTGAATACAGATGATATCGTCTTAATCAAATCAACAAATCAAAGCAAACGTGATTTCCACACCTATAACATCCAAGACTATTTGGCATTTTTTTAAGATTATCAAGTACGTGAAAACCCGTTTAAATTTTCCAACCAAACTCCCTCAGATATATATATTTTTTTTGAGGCTCTAAACTAAATTCTCAAACTTTGGAGAATTGATGGTGAAACCTAATGGCCCATTTTTGGCATGTATTGATTTTTATTGCCTTTAAATTTTTCGAGCTCTTTTAACCTTTTTGGACCCATGATAATAAAATTCCTCAATTTTTTAGGTCCGTTTTAACAGTGGCTTCAGCGCAAAGGATAGATAATTACCTTTCGTAGCCCCTCCACATTTTTATAATACCACGCAATCTCACCAAACGGTTTTTACATGCACACCTTTCTTATCAAGATTTATCACGCTTGGTTCGGTTTAAGGACAAGATTGAAGTGAAAACACCCAACCAACATGTGATAAAACAAGTACATTAATCAAACAAATCCGTGCATGTGTGCAATAACGGAAATCATGAGTTAAACATGTAGGAAGTAGAACTTAATTACATCTTAATGAATCCAAACATTATAAAGCACAAAGATGACAAGATGTATTGTCTCGAAACACTATCAAATAGTCACATGAATAAATGGAATGAAATTGTGACTTGGCAACTTGAAGTCGCTAGACTGACTCAGTGCCATCAGTAACCTGCGACAAATTTCCATGCTAAGAGTAGTAGCAGTATTTCTAACTTTCCTTTACTGCTATTGAAAGAGGAAAGAGTAATTCGAACTTTTTTCTACATTGCTTGGCTTTCCAGGGTGGGACTAATCGGTATACCTTCCTTCTGCTTCCATCTTCCTGAGTGAGTTTGCTTCCCTTCGCTCCATTCAAAAGTAATGGTCCCTCCCTCTCATCTATAAAGGGGAGGGACCATTACTTTGGAATGGATCAAAGGGAAGAAAACTGACTTAGGGGGGGAGAGCAGGTAGGATCCATCCCATCCCAATATCGTATATTTGAAGCTCAATATGAAATCCTATTTTCTTGCAAGACCTGTTCGGATAAAGGAAAACTCCAAGGTGCAAATAAAATACAAAAATATTTTTGTTCTTTTCTCAAATTTTTAAAAAGAAAATCTTTTTGAATTTTTCAAATAAATTTATCAAAATAAAATCTAAAAGAAAAAATTTATACAAACAACATACATACTACCTCAATCGTTAGGTGCGAAGGGGTTTTGAAAAGGTGGTGCCAACTTATGAAAAACCTTCGTTAAATCTTGTGAAGTATTGACCAAAAACTTAACTTGCTCACCTAAATGTGCAAACTCCTTTCTTAAAAACTCCTTCTCTCTCTCCAAATCTAAAATTCGACAAACTAAATTGCTATTATACTTCTTTGTTTACAAGATCTCGGTGTACAAATCTCTAAACGCTTTTTGGAGCTCACTTTCATCTCTACTTTCACTCTCGTATTCTTCCTCACATGAAGCGCTCAAAACATCACTATCGTATTCGTGAGCACAATTGTGGGACAAAGAGGGTGTGCTCACACAACTCGAAAAAGAAATAAACTTCTCACCACTAGTCTTATCATTCTCACTTTCACTACTATCACTAAGTGTGGCGGGCATGGATACATTCTTTCCTTTCTTTCTAAGCCACCTAGGACACTCAAATGATTTATGTCCCTTACCCCCACATTCAAAACAAGTCACGTTCTCAAACTCCTCCTCGCACTCCTCATCTGAGTCACTCTCTTTTTCCCTCTCACATCTTTATTTGGCCTTTCCATTCTTTTTATTTTTATAAAAAAATCTCTTTTTATTGGAAGAATTTTCTTTAGAAATTTTGAGAATTTTTTCGCAAATAAGGCCAAATAATCAACGTCTCGCTCATAATCGGACTCACAAAATTTTTCTTTCTTTTTCTTAAAATGAGTCTTTAAAGCAACGCCTCTATCCTTAGCCTTAATGGTTTGTGGAAACATGTCATTCTCATAGGTTTGAAGATCTCCTACATGTTCTTCCAACTTAAGTGATTTCAAATTTTTCAAAGAGTTCAAAACAGTGACTTTAGAAATAAAGCGTTTTGGAAGAGATCTCAAAATATTTTTAACGACATGCGTGTTATCAATCACCTCCCCCAAATTAAAACATGTGTTAACAATGTCTAACAAACGTGCATAAAAATCATCAAAGCATTCAGACTCACACTGTAACACCCCACCTAATTAAATACCGGGCGAACACGCCTTTATTAAATTAAAATCAAGGTGAACGGTTGGATCATTCTTAGCATCACTGTCGTAAAATAATCTTTTCCAATTTAACACCCTAAATAATTAAGCTAAGTGTCAAAACCATTTTAGACATTTCTTTCCAAATTTTATTTTATAAGCCAACATTTAAAACTTTATATAATTCACAGTTTAAAGAATCACACAACAATTAACCTGTAACATATAATCCAAAGAATTTAAACATTCAACTAATTAATCCCAACATTAAAACTTAAAGGAAAACATCCTGACAGTAATAAAACCTAAAGTGTGAACAATGGAAATAAACAAGTCACAATATCCCATAGACAACTGAATAATGGAAAAGGGCGACACATGCCCAACTGAATAAATAGAGCTAGGAGTGGAATCAACAAATGAGGTCGTCTAAGCAAGAGGCATGCAACTCCCACCCAAGCCGCAGCGTATTCCTTCCAAGTATCCTATGCAAGACGCCCCTGTAGCTGGGCACCTGTAATATATACATATATATACAAGAGAGAAAAGAAAATGGAAACGGGTCAGAGCCCGATTGTAAAAACGATTTAAAATTTATTTAGCAAGTATTTAAAATGTTTACTGGCCAATGCAACAACATATTAGTACGACACTCCCTTGAGAATTTCGCACCTCTCTTCTAATGTGCACACCTATCTCACTAACCTTCCCAATGGGTTAACTCACCTTACCTTAGGTTGTTCGTAAGATTTAAACTGACAAATTCATTTGAGTAAGAGGTTAATTTCATTTAATAACAAAGTTCTCATTTAAACCTTATTTGCTAATAAAGTTTCTCAATATCATATTATACTATTCAAACACTTATTTTCCAATATTGAACTAATGATTCATTTTCTTACTTACCATAAACACAGTAGGTAGTTCCCAAATTCCAGAATTTAATATATATATATTAAATACTCACATAATATATATTCTAATGGCACCCCACATAATAATTATGGTGTGGGCATACTCTACTATCCAGTCCCCGTATCACTCGTACTAAGGGAAATACAAGTTCGGAATCACTCTCGATCTGTACTAACACAAACACAAACAATATTGAGGCGAAGCATAGATTTCAAGTCTCTAAGAGGTTAGTAAATGCCCCCACGTCTCTTAGGACCGTCTGAACTATGGATTCGATAGCCTGTACCAAAGGATTTCTATCTTCTAGGGTACGAGTCAATATCCCCCAAAAAAGGCTCATCGAGATAAGACTGTCCTAGCGCGGTAACCTTAAGGATAGTAAGTAGCGCGGGCACGATTTTCACACATATATAGTATATACATAAACACAGTCATATAATTATACTACTATTACCATGTCAAATTTAGGTACATTTCATAACCCATAATTATGATTTTTATCCTTATTTCTCGTTATTTAGTTATCACGTATAACGGTCCGTCTTTTAATTTAATTTGTGGGATTATCTCAACTTATCAAGTGACACTCGTGAATTTCTATACTCCCAAGTATAATTTCAGTAGGTACTCATTCTATTTCCAACGTAACTATCTTACGCGTCTGCTTCTTTAAATACATAGCTCCATCGTCCCTTATATGTAAACATCCCCGAAAATGTGAATCTCGTCCTACATTAAAGGTTTCATATTTTTAATCGGCCCTACTGGTCTTATTTTACCTCCCAAAGTATTTTAACAAGAATGACCAAAGATTATTACACAATTAAATTCAGTTCAACTATTTCGAAGGGAAAATATGAGTCTGCCAGAAGGGGTCGATCGATGCGTCAATCGATCGATCAAACAGGTATGACGAATTTTGCAGAAAACCAGTTACGGGTTCTATCATCCAACCTAATCAAAATCCATATTTTTAACACCCAAACTCTCAGAAATTTGTACTACAAGCATTATAAACCCAAATTAATAATCTTCTACGTAAAGCATGCGAATTTTCATCAATATCCATGGATTAATGTGCCAAAACTTATATAAATCTCATGAACCCTAGAAATTTCTTAAACTTTGTTCTAATCAGTCTTTTTCCAGAATTTCTACTTCTAATTCATCATAAATCCGTGGTTAAACCTCTACATATGAAGGGGGTTTCCAGATTATCATTTATATCACTAAAACATGCAATTTTCTAATCTCCAACATGGGTTTTCTTCCATAGAGTTCATCCTAATCAACCCTAAACTAACATGAATGAAGAATTAATGAAATTAAGCAAGATAAATACTTGCCTGGTCATTTTTGGTCTCCGATTTGTGCTGAAATAAGTGTGGTTATGATCATTGCGACATGATCTATCGTTTGGCGGCGACGGCGGCGCAAACGGGGAAGTTTTCGGCCTAGAACACCTTGGCAAGCTCTCTCCTTCCCTCTCCTAAGGCCGTCACTTGTATTTGGTTGTGTTAACCCTAGTAGACAACCCTAGGCATCTGATATAACCCTTGAAAATTCGTGGGTTTAATTACCCAAAATTACAAAATGTCCAAAATGCCCTTCCGGGGTACTAATTAAGCCTAAAAATGCCCCGAGACCAAAACAAAACCCCCGGGCACACTTTTCTGACTATGTCGACCCTTCCGAACACTTTGGCGCACTCAAAACGACCACACGAGCAACTTATAATTTATTCACTTTTATTAATCCATATTTAGTCCCGACACGACACAGGCGCGTCCCGACTTAAATTTCCAAAATTGTCATTTTATTCACTCGTGACATTTAATAGAACTAATATCATACATTACTTTGCTCATTAGTAATATTCAACAAGTTTCCCATACTTACTAACTCACATCACGTTAGTAATTATAAAAATATAATCAATTTCCGGATTTATATTAAATTAATAACTCACATTAAATTTAATAAATCCCCAAATTTAGAAAGCATAAAAATACGGGGTATTACACACACATGGTGATAGTCTCTAATTGGATGGTAAAATTTTGTAACTTTGATTCTTTAACCGCGTTCGTACCCTCATGTGTCAGTTTCAAAACATACATGCCTCTTTAGACGTGGTGTACGTCATAATTCGGCGGAACTCATCGGGAGTGATAGCTCCAGAAATAGCACTCAGACCACGGGAATTAAAATTAGACATTTTAAAATCATCTTCAGTCCAGGCAGACACGGGTTTTAAAGAGGTGATATTATCAACGGTGACTGTGGGAGGTGTCCACCCAATTTCACAAAGCAACCAAACACGCTCGTCAATGGATTTTAAACAAGATTTCATATGAGCTTTCCAGTAGGCATAATTAGACCCGTAAAAAATATGCATCATATTAAATGAATGTTCCATTGGAAAAATTGCGAATAAACAAAAAACAGATTTAAAAAAAATCAATATCACACTAATTTGCAGAAAATAGGAATACGCGATAAAATAGCGCAACCCGCTCTGATGCCAATTTGAAAGTTCGTAAGTACGGTGTGTGATATCGAATAAAAAATTATTCGCAAGTTTCCAAGTAAACCATTTTTAATTAGAGTCTATTTTTAAAAAATTAAATACAACCCCTAAACATGAGTTAAAATTAAGAAGATATTTAATTGAACACAGTATTTCAATTAAATCCTAAAAACATGCATCTAGATGATTTATCAAATAAAATAAAGTATGTGACACAACATATCAGGAAAAATCCCCGCAGGACAAAACCATATTATTTTCACTATAATTTGTAAAGAACAGTTATACGGATTATAATGAAAATAAGTGTGACATACGAAAATACCCGCAGGTGTCGGTTCCGATGTCGTCGGCTGGAATCTCCCGTAAGAGTTCCAGATGGGCAGCAATGAAGAAGATACCGACTTTTCCACAGAATACTCCTAAATGAGTAGAAATGACCTCTTGAAAGTTTTATATTGTGTAAATGTAAATGGGAAAGAAGCATGTATTTATAAGGAAGTTTTAAAGCCTAAAAACATCTTTAAGAAAGCATGGAAGAATTAGGGCCGGATTTTGCTCAACATGTTTTAAAAGGTGTTTTGAAGTGGTGACAAAATTTGGCACAAAATACTTTGACAGCATTAGGTACCCCGAATTGGTTCGGGTGTATCGCGAACCGGTTGACCCCCCGAACCGGTTTGGCCTGCGGTTCGCAAAAGTTCGCTTGTTTGGGCTTAAAAATACACAACATTTTTCCAAGGCTTTTCACAGAATTTTCTCCATTTTCAACAGGCCATAACTTCTTCACCGTAGATCGGATTGAGGTTCCGTTTCTTCTAATATCTTCATTGTGGAGAGCTCTTCATCTTTCAGTTGACCGGTCCTCCGAACGATGGCTATAAAATTACAAAAATGTCCTTGAACTTCCATATCTTTTCTTATTTCACTATTTTGACTTCTCTTACGTACCACTTGCATAAATTTCCTAAAATCTTGGAACGTGAAGTTGTTAAGGTAGATGTCGGACACTTGATGGAGATGATGAAAGCATGATTACCAAAATTCGGATTGAGGCCATCGTGTGAGATCGTGAAAAGATGTGCCTTTTGTAGCCGCGTACGATACACAAAAATGAAACATTTTGGACATGATAAAAATGTCCTTACAATGATGAGAATGGTCCACTTGAGATTCATATTTTATCTTAGTATTGGGTTGACCACCCATTATTAATTTAAGAGGGGTGTCACACATCGCCGAATCAAAACACTCCCTGTTTATTGTTCTAATTTTTTCCTGCAACGCATTCTCGGTGCGTTTGTAAATAACACCCTCACTAATGTTATATTCGTTAGTAATTTTTTTCCACAACGATAAACCATATTGGTTTGTCTAGACAACACCATCTATAGAATATTTTATGTACGCCAAACAAAGAAACACCTCACCATGTGATATGAAATTCGGTAATCAGATAGAATTGGGCGGAATACTTTTAGAAGGGGAATTCATAGAATTTATTTGAAAGGATAATTTTTTTTGTTCTTAAACTATTCGTGGGATACAACTGTATTTATAACAAAAAGATATATCTGTTATAATAAAATGTGGCCGTTATTTGAGTGCCATTAGGAAGATAAATTTATTCTTTTTTTAAATGGACAGTGGATGGATAAGGATTAACTGTCCCACAGTCTGGACGATCAAGCCTCACCCATCCAGTTGTGGTACCCCCCCACCGCACAATGTGTATATGCGATCTAAATATACATCCTTATTAGTTTTTCGCTCACCTAAATGTGCATTTTCTTCGAGCCACTGCATGCGAAAATAATGGAAATTTGCACATATACATCTCCCATTGGAGATGGCCTAAGTTAAACATAAAAAAATACAACATTAAACCTACTTTGCGAAGAAAAAAAAATTCCAACAAAAAGGAAAATAAATGAACACAAACACGAACAGAAGAAAAAGCCCATCCTAGCTATGTAGAAAATAATTTTGAGCCATTTGGGGTTACGATTTCTTTTGATCTCCTGCAAAAGGTAATTTTCACTTTTGATTGAATCTTTATGCCCTTCTCTGCCTCTCTTTTTCCTTTTACTTCACTTCTAACATGCAAAATCTCGATCGATTTATTCACATACCCTCAGTCTCGATCGAAATATCGGCATTGCATCTCGAAATCAATGATCTCTCAATGATATACAACGATACTTGTTATTTTTTGTTTCGTTTCTCAGAATCGGAATGGTGACTTATGATACTGAGTCAAATTGGCCGATACGAAGTCAAATCGGAGGAGACTTTGAATCATAATTATACCATTCCTATGTTGTTTACCCCCCCTGTCTTGATGTTCTTCATGTCAGATCTGTTGATTGGGTTCAATTTTGCTTCTTAGATGGAACTCTCTCTCTTAGTCTTAGTCCTCCTCTACTGCGGGTTTCTTTGCAATTTCTCCTCATTCACTATATGTTGGGTTGATATTTATATCAGAATGGTCATGGCGGGTTCTTCCAGTTATGGTTTGTGGATATAAATGAGAGGTGTCCATTAAGCTTGGACTAACGGTGGATTGATTTTGAATCGAGCTATGGTGGCTAAGGCAGGTCAGAGGCCATTCAAGTCCCCATCATTTTATTTTCCTTAACTATTTTGGGTTTGCTAGTTGGGACCGCATTAGTACTGGAGTTCGTCACGTCTCGTTGGCTAGTTGACACTCTAAGCCTTTAGCAGTTGTTTGTGGTTGGAATATTTGATTAGTGCCTTAAGAGTTGCGGTATGAGTTGAGATGTCGTTGTGTGTGTTTACCATAATATTCTTCATGTTAGATCTGATTTTGGGATGAGACGACGTTGGTTTGGTCTAGTTGGGGATCATAGTTTTCATTGATGAAGATTTGGCTCGCTCACTTTGAAGGTTTTGACCATGATAATTGGTTGTATGCTAAGTATTTTATCATTTATCGCTAAATCTTTTTATGACGAATGTTGAGATGCTGTGATGTTTATTAAAAATTTCATTTTACAATATTGATTGTGAAAGTGCACCAGCAATCAATGTTAAACTTATTTAATTAAATTCCAATTTTACTCCCAGCAAGTCTTAACTCTTGCAAAAAATGTGATTGAATAAAAAAGTAATCTAAGCATGCAAGACAATCACAGTTGAGGAAAAATCCCCCACAGGGGAAAAACCATCTTATTTTCACTATAATTTGTAAAGTTCGATTTACACAAATTATAATAAAAATACAAGCAATGACATACGAAATACCCGCATGCGTCGGTTTCGATGTTGTCGTCTAAGGTTCCCTCAAGAGCTCCAGAAGGTCAGCAATAGAAAAACTTCATCTTCGCCACAAGCGTACTCCAGATGAGTAGTAAAATATTCCTTGGGGTTTAGAGGATTCACATAAAGGATTGAGAATTATTTGTGAATCCAAAGGTATGAAAACCTTAAAATATGAAGTTTGGAAAGAGGTATTGTTTTGCAGAAACGGAGGTATGCAGACTTGGGAAAAATGTGTAGCATGAACCCTGTTTAAATAAGCAGGTTGAGGTGGTGGTCGTTCGAGCGACATATGATGTCGTTAGAAGGAGATGACATCTCGTTCGAACCACATACGACGTCGTTCGAACCGCATCAGTGTCGTGCCTCAAAAAACTTCTTTAAAAAGATCTTGCGTGTTTATTTAAAAATTATTCCCAACTATTTATGCGAATAATTAAAAACTCCAATTATATTTTACCATAAGTACATGGAGTAGTGGGAATGGTTAAAGTGTACGTTAATTGACCCATGATGCACGTACAAAGATAATGGATGCATGAATTCAGATCAAGGTCGTCGTGGATGATCATGGAGACGTGCCAAATGTAGCGGTATCAGACATACTTAATTGTGATTTAGGACACTTGGAAAATTCCTAGATTCTACCTCGGACATTTATAAAACATGTCCTTACAAATCTCTCCCTATGTCTATGCAGGTACATACATAAAAATATCCAAATTATGCTGCCCAAAATAAACAAACTGACACACAATTTAATATCCCCGTTAAACCCGAAAAAAGGAAATACTAAATTTGTGTCTTTACAAATTCGATCATCTTCAAATCTTCAACTCCTCAAACTTTCTTTGTCATCATCAGGGTGTGAAAAAATTATTCTTTATTTTGATACCTACACGCATGAGACAATAAACAAATACCCATGACGCGCAATGGTTTGAAATATAATGATAAGCAGAAATAAATAATTATGATGTGCAAAAAAATCATTATAAAAACAAACAAACAATTCTCCCCCATAATTCGTTCCGCCCCTATATATGATGTCTCCAAATAGACAAATATAAAGAACATAAGAAATGAAAATTGAAAATGTGACAAGGTAATAAACTTTCTCTTTTTGAAGTTTTCAAAATTTTTAAAGAAAAAAAAATCACACCATGTAAGAACACCAAAACAACCAAGTCAGTGATAGAGAAAATGTAGGGATGTGAACAAATTCAATAGGAAAATCAATACATACATCCATAACATATGTGCATGATGAATGTTGGATATTCCTAACGATTGAACTCAACACCTTCCTTAGGTGTAAAAAATGTGAAATTAAAAGAAATTGACTCAATCAAATCACCAAATCAAAGCTCAAAGTGATTTCCACACCAATAATGTCGAAAGTGTTTGAAGCGATTTTTTATGACTTTCAAGAATGTGCAAACCCGTTTTTCATTTCTTTCTATCCAAACTCCCTCATAAATAATTATACATTATATTCTTCTTTTGAGGTGACGAAACAAAAACCTATTGGCCCATTTGATTTGGCATGTTTTTCTTTTTATTGCCATTTAAAATTTTCAGACTCATTTTCAAACGGCGACTTTCTCGACGATTTGATTTGAAAATCTCACAGCCTTTTCCCGTGATTCACTCATCATATTTTGTTGCAATTAATTCCTCACGAAAAATGATTTTTACATGCACTACTATCTTATCAAGTTTTATCACATTTTTGTTTGTTGTATAGACAGAATTGAGATGGAAACACTCAAGCCAATATGTGATAGACAAGCACAATACTCAAATAATACCGTGCATGTGTGCAATAAAGTAGATAAAGAGCCAAACATGTAGAAGATATCACGAATCACATCTCAAAGACTCCAATCAATGCAAAGCACATGGATGAAATGACGTAACATCTTAAATCACTATCAAACAGTCACGTGAAATATGGAATGAAGTTGTGACTATGGTTATCGTAAATGTTCATCCATAAATGATGTAAACAAAATACTAAACTTTTTTTTTTGTTTTTTCAAAAATTTTTATAAAAAGAAAATCGTTTTGGATTTTTCAATTTTTCAAAAGAAATAAAAATCAAACAAATAAATATACAAATGATACCATCTAGAGATAGGAATCAAATGATATGAACATGAAAAAATGTATCCTACTCTAGACATGGTGACCACCCCTCAGTCAACTGTGCAAATTCCTAAAGAATTCCTTAGACTCTCAAATCGAAGGGCATCTAAAGGCTTCGTGAAGATATCGGCTAACTGGAGGTCGATAGATACAAAACTCAAGGATACAACATTTTCCTCTACAATCTCAAGGATAAAGTGCTCGTGTATGTTATTGTGTTTTATGCGCGATTGTTGGATTGGATTATGGGATATATGTATCACGCTCGTGTTATCACAGGAAATATCCATGGTGTCCTGTGATATACCATAATCCTTCAACATCTGCTTCATCCAAAGAAGTTGCGTGCAACAACTATTGGTGGCTATGTACTCATCCTCCGTAGTAGACAAAGAGATGGAGTTTTTCTTCTTGCTCAACCAAGAAACAAGAGCAGAATCAAAGAAGAAACACCCACCAGAAGTGCTCCTATATCCATTTGCATGCCCGACCCAATCGACATCCGAATAGGCGAACGATCACTGGTATCAAAGGAATACCAAATGCCAAGTGAGATAGTCCCACTCACGTATTTGATAATATGTTTTAGAGAGAGTAAGTGTGACTCTTTCGAAGATGCCTGATATCACGCACAGACTCCAACACTAAAGGCGTTGTCGAGACGACTGGCAGTCAAGCTGAGAAGATTACATACCTTACTCCGATACAAGGTTTTCTCTACGTCCTTGCTTGAAGTGTCCTTGCTAAGCTTAGTTCAGGTACCCATTGGTGTATGTGCATGCTTATCGGAGTCTAGACCAAATTGTTTCACAAGGTCTCTAGCATAATTGGATTGGGAGATGAACATCCCATCCTCAATCTGACGAACCTGGAGACAAAGGAAGAAAGTAAGCTCACCAACCATACTCATCTCAAACTCACTCTTCATCTCCTCCTCAAAGTGCTCAGCATACTGGGAGAACGTGGATACAAAGTTTGTATCGTCCATATAGACCTGGGCAACGAAAATAGCGCCGTCATCTCTCTTGACGAACAATGTCATATCAACTCCCCCTCTCTTGAAGCCACGGTCTAAGAGATAGGAAGTAATAATCTCATACTAAGCACGAGGTTCTTTCTTGCTTCAAGCCATACAAGGCTTTCCTCAGATAGTAGACATGATCAGGGTCTTTAAACCCTTTTGGTTATTCCACGTAAACCTCCTCCTGAAGAATGCCATTCTGAAGCACTCTTGACATCCATCTGATATAACTTGAAGAGCATATGACATGCGATGGCGAGTAATAAGCGGACGGACTCAAGCCTCACAACAGGAGCGAATGTCTCATCAAAGTCTACACCCTCAATCTACATGGAGTGTAAGGACATAAATTTCTAATTGAGTCCCTGTATTATTTTGACTTAATTTCGTGAACAAAACTATGTTTGTAATATGTCATAGTGAGATTTTATTTTGTCACGATCCCACTTGGTCTATGACGTATTGAAGAAATTGAAGACGTTCCGACAAAGATTTAAAGAATTAATCATCCCGAAGTTTAATTGGTGCACGTTTATTCGTCTTCAAAGTTAATTGCATTTCGAGATCACTCAGGTATGAATGCGTATAATTAATGGTGCTCGGAATTGTTTTATAAAAGATAAGGATGTAATTTTTATAAAGAAAAATATTTCAAAATGTTTTAAAGTGTTTTTTAAGGTTTACACTACGTTTTAATTTTGATAAGCTCAAAATAGAGTTTGACTTATTTGGATCTCTTTTGAAAGAGACGTTTTAAATAAAAAGTCAAAAAGTCAAACTTCTTACTCAAATGACATTAGATCTCGCGCGAACGAGATACCTATATCGCTTTAACGAGAGCCTTAAGTCATTTGACCGACATAGTTTTTGAGGCGGAATGTAAATCTTATTTAAAGCGTGTTTGTATCAGAGTTTCGCAGGTGTGCAACTGCAAAAATAGTTTACGAACCAGTACGAGTTTTTCACAAATTTTCTAAGGTTTAAAAAGCTTAAACACATCCTTAGAGTTTGAAAAGATCCGATTATCATTCTTATATTCTTACGTGATCTTGCTGCACCAAGAAGGTTTATTCTACCATTGAACATCAGAGTTTTGCGGTGAAAAAAAGAAAAGGATTTCTTGTTCGACATCGTAGACGTATCAAGCCATATCGGTGGACACCGAGACATACGTGGACGTGTGTGTTGTGGACAGGTATCGTGGAAGATGGAAATTTTGCGTGGGCGCTATTGAAGAACGGTAAAAGATCAGAAGGAGCGTCAAGACTCGTGGGGATTGAGTCATTGAGTAAGGCTAATATGCCTTTGAAAAATCTTTGTTCATAGTGATTGTCTGGCATTAGCCGTCCGAGGTTTTTTCCCGTCTTGGGTTTTTTCTTGTACATCCGGCATTATGAGTATTCTTTACTTTACTTTACTTGCTTTATTCACTAGATGCATATTTAGGATTGATCAAGATAAAACTGGTTTAAAGTAAGAATTGGTTTTTCACAACTTGGTTTGGTGCATAATTAAAAGTTGAATAAGTTTTGGTAATAAATTGGTTTGTTTGAAACACACACAAAAAGGGTCCTTTCATGGAGCCTTGGGCGACCAAGATAGCCTTATTTCGGATAATGGTACCACTCTCATTCGCCTTATTCTTGAAGATCCACTTGGTACCTATTACATTTGAATAACCTAAAAATATCCCTTAGCTCTACTGGACGATGAATAACCTTAGATTTACTGGACGATGAATAACCTTAAAGCTACAGTAGAGCTTTAAAGCTACAGTAGAGCTTAAAGCTTTAAAGCTCTGTAGCTCTACGGTGAATAACCTTAAAGCTAAGCTACTGTAGCTCTACTATAGCTCTACTGGAGTAGATCTAAGGTTATTCACCTTAAAGCTCTACTGGACGATGAATAACCTAAAAATATCCCCTCGTTCCTCTAGGAGTCGAACTTTTCTAATTGCTCTATATCCCGTAGGATGTAGCATTTTCTCCCAAAGACACGAAAATATAAAAGGATGGGATTCTTTTCGATCCACAATTTGTAGAGAGTCATAAGTGTATGTGGACAAATATATACCCTATTCACCGAATGGCATGCGGTAGAGACCGCCTCTACCCAAAAACTTCTTGTAACTTTACGACCCAAAAATATAGATATAGCCATCTCCGAAATCATCTGATTCTTCCTCTCAACAATCCCATTTTACTGAGGAGTCCTAACGACCAAAAATTCATGTTTGATTATGAGGCTATCACAAAAAAAGATCTACTTTTGCTTCTTTAAACTGAGTGTCATTGTCACTACGTATTCTATTCATAGTGACACCGTGTTAATTTTGTAGGACACGACACTTAGTCACCAGAAACTCCACAACATCGTATTTCTCTCACAGAAAACATACAATCGCCATCTACCATCACGAGAATATAACTATTACCACCTAAACTCTCAGTATGAGTAGGACCCATAAGATTCATATGTATCAACTCAAGGATGCGTGAGGTGGTAATGGAATTCAACTTTCGATGGGGGCTACGAATTTTCTTTCCCAACTAGAAGGGTCCATAAACTGTGAAAGTTGAATTTCCAGGCAATGGTAAGCCACGTACTAGGTCATTTTTAACTATCTTTTCCAAATATTGAAAGCTCACATGACCTAGACGTTGATGCCACAGATCCATAGTAGTGATCGTGGCGCTATTGCAGATAAATGAGGACTCAGGCATGATCCCATAACAATTGTCTTCATTCCTCACCCCTTGAAATAGAAGTTTACTAGATTGATCATAAATGTGGCATTTATTTCGGTCAAACTTTACTGCAAAGTCAGTGTTGCACAGCTGGCTAAAGCCGAGTAAATTTGCTTTCAATCCCTTGACGTACAATACATTCTTTATCTTTGAAAATCTTGGTAACTCTACTGTACCTCTTCCTACTATGCTAGACTTGCTCCCATCTCCAAAAGTGATGTTACCTTCCTTACGATCCTCTAGGGAGGTAACCGGAGAGACGTCACTAGGAGTACCCACTATCGAAGTACCACTGTAGAGAATTATGTGCTTTAAGAGAAACATGAACAAAATGGGCTTTTGCGTTGTGTTTAGGCACCCAAGATGTGGTAAACTTTTATTTTCCCTCATCATTATTGACTCTAGTCGGGATTTTAAAAGTGTCCACTGACGGCATAGAAATCTGTTGGAACTCTTCCACTATACTCTGAGATGTGGTGACTAGAAATTCAACTCGCTCTATAGGATTTTCAAAATCAGTAGTGGCATATGACGGAGAAAAAGTACATCGTGTCCGACCCAAACTATAGAAATACTCATGAAAATGGCCTTTTCTTTTATAGTAAGTACAAAAATATGTAGACTTAGGCGGTCTCTAAAAAACATTTTCTTTCTTTTAAAAAATATGTAAACTTAGGTGGTCTCGCAAAAGTATGTAGACTTGGTCAAGTCCCATTTTTCTTTCGCAAAAATAATGTCTCTCTCTTTAAAAAATTTCTTTCTCTCAACACGGGCGATCTCTCTCTCTCTCTCAATGCAGTGGACATGGAGGTCTCTCTCTCTCTCTCATCTCTCTTAACTCCTTCTCAAAAGCTCATATTCTAAGAGCTAAATCTTTGTTATGCTTTTTGGTCTTGAAAGTATCAGCATATATAAATCAGTGTACGTGTGTCGGAGATCACTCTCTCTCACTTGCTTCTTCCTCCCCCCGTTCACACTGCTATCACTGTCGAGGTGTCCCTGTGATCTTGCATCCTCATCGTCGTGAGGAGCACTGCCAGTACTCTCATGACTAGCCATGAATGCGTTGAAGTTACATTCATGCGGTGACTCGTCTTCAAAGTCCACCAACTCGACCTCGATATCTGCACTAAGGGTGGTGTTTAATGCCACTTTGGATTATTCCTAATGTTTCAACCTAGTTACACACTCAAACCTCTATGACCTCTACCGCTGCACTCAAAACATCTCTCACTTTCTTTCTTAGAGGTGTCCTTTTTATCTTTCTCAAATTTATTTTCAGATTTATTTTTCTCAAAATTATTTTTATCTTTAAAATTTCCATTTTTCTTTAATTTGAGAAATTTCTTGAAATATTTAGAAAATAGGACCAAATTATCTAAGTCAAAATCAGAATCAGAATTCTCTTCCTCTCTTTTCTTCGACGACTCACCTCTCTTTGACCCCTCACTCTTTTTGGCCTGGGATTTAAGTGCTACCCCTTTGTCATTTGATTTTATTGTGTTAGGGAACATGTCGATTTCATAGGTCTGTAGGTCTCAAACTAACTCTTCTAATCTCAGCCTACTTAAATTACCTAATGAATTTAACACAGTGACTTTGGGGGTAAATCTCTTAGGCAATGATCTCAAAATTTCCGTAACTACTCTAGCATCAGGAATGTGTTCACCTAAGTTGAAACTAGTGTTCACGATATCATATAAGCGTGCATAAAATTCATCGAAATACTCATTTTCATGCATGGAGATAGTTTCAAACTGTGTAGTTATGTTTGGCAATTTATATTCCTTCACTGCATTTGTGCCTTCATGGGTAAGTTGCAGAACATCCCATGCCTCTTTAGACATGGTACATGTCATGATGCGTCAGAACTCGTCAGGTGTGACGGCTCTAGAAATGGCACTAAGCCCACACGAGATATATGTGCTCCATTTAAATTCATCCTTAGTCCATGAAGTTATAGATTTTATAGTAGTTACATTACCTACAGTGATAGTGGGAGGCGTCCACCCTCTTTCACACACAACCCAAACACGTTCGCCTGTGGACTTTAAATGAGATTTCATACGGGCTTTCCAATATGCGTAATTTGACCCTTAAAAAATTAGGACTATATTATATAAGTTCTCTATTAAAATTGCTCTTTTCCAAAATCAATTTTTAGAACAAAATTGATATCCAGAAAATTTTACGGAACAATTACATGGTAAATTTGTGTAAATGGCTCTGATACCAATTTGAGAGTGCACCGGCAATCAATGTCAAACTTATTTAATTAAATTCCAATTTTAGTCCCACCAAGTCTTAACTCTTGCAAACAAACCTGATTGAATAAATAAGTAATCTAAGCATGCAAGAGAATCACCGTCGAGGAAAAATCCCCCACAGGGGAAAAACCATCTTATTTTCATTATAATTTGTAAATTTCGGTTTACACATATTACAATGAAACTACAAGCAGTGACATATGAAATACCCGCAGGCGTCGGTTTTAATGTTATCGGCTAGAGTTCCCGCAAGGGCTCCAGAAGGTCAGCAATGGAAAAGCTTCGTCTTCTCCACAAGTGTACTCCAAATGAGTAGTATAATCTTCCTTGGGATTTAGAGGATTCACATAAAGGATTGGGAATTATTTGTGAATCCAAAGGTATGAAAACCTTAAAATATGAAGTCTGGAAAGAGGTACTATTTTGTAGAAACAGAGGTATGCAGACTTGGGAAAAATGTGTAGCATAAACCCTGTTTAAATAAGCAGGTTGAGGTGGTGGTCACTCGAGCGACATAATATGTTGTTTGAACGAGATGGCATCTCGTTCGAACCACATACGATGTAGTTCGAATCACATCAATGATGTGCCTAAAAAAACTTCTTTAAAAATATCTTACGTTTTTATCATCTTCCAGACTTTAAAAAATTATTCCCAACTATTTATGCAAATAATTAAAAAGTGCAATTAAAATTATTTTCCCATAAGTACGTGGAGTAGTGGGATGGTTTAAGTGTATGTTTTTTTACCCATGATGCACGTACGAAGATAATGGATGCATAATTTCGAATCAAGTCCGTCGTGGATGATCATAGAGACGTGCCAAATGTAGCGGTATAAGATATACTTAATTATAATTTAGGACACTTGGAAAATTCCTAGATTCTATCCCAAACATTTATAAAACATGTCCCTACAAATTGATTTGGGCCCGAGTGCCTTTTTTTAAAATAGATCTGTTTTGATTGTTTAATAGTGCTGTGACACCCCGCCTAATTAATTACCGGGTGATCAGTCCTTAATTAATCAATTTCAGAATATCAAGTTGGTTCTGATAATGCATCACTGTCGAAACTCAAATTTTAATTCAATAAAACTAACCACCTAATATTTAAAAAGTGTGATGTCCAAATTTTATTATATCATTAATGTAACACCCCGCCCGCCCGGGGAGAGCGAACGGAGCGCTAATGCGATAAAATAAATCCAAATCCACAAGTGACAAGGTATAGAGCATCTAAATAAACCCACAGTAATATAAATCCACTAATCTCAATCTCTTCAATTACAACAAGACTCTCGAATTAAAATTTACAACTATCTAACTCGAATAAAAATGCAAATCTCCAAAGCTCTATACATAAAAATAATACAATTCTTTCCCAAACAATCCTCGCTAAAATCAATCTCCATATTTCAGAAATTAATTAAAATAGCCCAAAAATTATGCGGGTTGTTACAATTAACTATTACCAAAAGAATACCATTAAATACCATGCATCACAGTAATATAAGTAAAGTCTGACTGAAGTAAAACAAAAGGTTGAAGTAAACATCTCCAGATACAATCCCATACAATAAATCCAATAAAAGAAATCAAATCTAAGAGAATTTAAAATGACTAAATCTCTGAAAATAAACATAAGTAAGGACGACATGTCCAACAGAATGGATAACTGAAAAGGAAAGAATGAGCTGAGCCGTCTACTAGCAAAAATCCTACAGCTTCCATAGTAGCTACAGCACGACAACTGAAAAGAGTCTCCGAAGGCTGGTGTCCCTGTGGCTGGGCACCTAAAATAATGGAACAATAGAAAGATATAAAAAAAACGGGTCAGAGCCAGAGTTGAAAACTATTTAAAATAGCAAGTGCTTAAATTGATTCAATTAGCACAATTATTCTTCAAGTTAACTTAGCGTACTCACTTGAGATACTCACCCCTCGATCTAGTGTGCACGTCTAACGAGCCTAACTACCCACACTAGTCATAATACCCTGACTGACTACTAAGTGTATAATATTATGCTTGAAAGTCTTCCTATATAACTCAAAGCTGACGTACTTAAGGTTTCGATACAGATTTAGGATTACTTTAGTTTATTCTTGTATGCTTCAAAATGCCCAACTGATAATAGCAGAAGTATACATTTAAAAATAGCGTCATCAACATAAAGCACCAAACATGTTTCCGGTATACACACATTATTCGCTTTATGTATACATATTAATTTATATAAATATAACAATATTGCACCCTTGGTTGAGAAACCCTTAGTGCTACGCATACTCGGCTATCTAGTCCATTTCCAAAGCTCACGCATAGAGGACAACATGTTCAATTTCTCGAAAACCAATAAAAACATAAACACCTATTGGAGGCGAACATAGTCCCAAGCCGATGGGCTACGCGCATACCTACACACCCATACGACCGTCATCACTATCATTCTTGGGGATAACCCGTACCTAGGTTCCATGCTCTAGTGGTACGACTCTAAATCTCCCGAAGGCACACAAGATCCTGTCGTCCACAACGCGTTAACCTCCGTTCGATAGCCAGTAGTTAGGTTTGTCATACATATAATATTTTTAACAATAAGCATGCACACAACTTATATAAATTCATTAGCTTTACCACAGTCTAGTATTTGCAGTACGTATATTATATCTCTTAGTTTAACCCGTACCTTTTTCGTATATACTCTCCCTTGTATTTTTGCCCCTCCTTACATCTATGGATTTTAATAACTTTCGAGGGTCGACATATTCTCCGCTTACTAATAATTATTAATATAAGTCACTCGACGATCATATTGGTTTACCACTTGCTTAAAAAAGCCTACGGGATGTTCGAAACAAAATCGGGTCTAAAAAGGGCATTCTGGAATCTCGTTAGAAGACCCAGAAATCTCGTCCAAACGAGCTCGTTCGAACAAAGGTACTTCGAATGAACCACTACACTCGTTATAAGGGCTACTAGAATCTCGTTAGAAGTCTCGTTCGAACGAGGTCATTCGAATGACCCGGGCTAGACTTCTAACGAAATTTTCGAAGTCGCCCAGTTCATCTCTTAAGTTCGTTTTTCCAGATTTTCTCCACTAAAATCTCAACCTAAATTCATTCCAACCCAAATGCACGGTTTCCAAACTACTATAATGTAACACCCCGTCCGCCCGGAGAGAGCGAACGGAGCGCTAATGCGATAAAACTAAACTAAATCCACAATATAACAAGGTATAGAGCATCTAAATAAACCCACAATAATATAAATCCACTAATCTCAATCTCTTCAATTACAACAAGTCTCTCGAATTACATACAACATCTAACTCGAATAAAAATACAAATCTCCAAAGCTCTATACATCAAAATAATACATATCTTTCCCAAACAATCCTTGCTAAAATCAATCTCCATAGCGCCCCAAAATCCGCGCTAACCTGCCACTAAAAGAAAATATGGGGAAGTACACAATACGACAGGAAATATGCTCAACAAATACGGATTAGCAACGAATAAAACATAACAACACGAGTACGAATATTCAAATCAAAATGAAAATCTCAATAGCATTTCATCATTAAAAATTTTCAACAACACATCAATGGGTCACCAGGCCTCACCACATCCGTATATGCTTTATCAAGCCATATCCCGGGAAACAGGAATTTTGGCGGGTGCCCAACATCCGTGCCATATTAAAATCTCATGACAACGTTCTCATCAACAATATAATGATACCACATGAATCAAAATAATTTCAAAAATTATTTTCCAGATTTCAATGAATTTAACAATTCAAATATGAGTTCAATTAACAAGAATTCAAAGAGAATGACACTCGCGAGATTTAAGGAGCATATTGTGTAAAACCCCATACCTCAAACCATGATGAGAAACCAACGATCACATCATCAAGATTAACACAAAAGATCTACAAAAGCTCCTCCAAGAACCTCCAAGAAAATAGCCCCAAGAACACCTCTAATCTAAGGTTGGAACTCACAAATCTCAAGGGCCAAAGTATAATTAAAAAGAAGAGGAATATAAAATATATTTGCTGCCAAAAAGTTTTGCCAAAAGTATGTTAAAAAGGGTTTCCCACGACTTCCTTTTATAATGCAAAGAAATGAAGAGTTGGAATCCAAAAGACTCCTCTAAATAAGTAAAATAAATGAAGAGGTGGAAGTCAAAACAACTCCAAGAGTTAAAAACATTTAAAAATCATTTTAAAATCCGTTTTAACTCCATTTTCAAAACCGTTTGAAATTCTCGCCTTTAAAAATAATAACCAACATATTTGAGCAATAAAAATAATTTTATCTAAAACTTTATTTTCCTCCATTTTCCAAAAATTAACTAAAATAGCCCAAAATTACGCGGGTTGTTACACTTCCCCACTAACAATGGAATTTCTCCCTCGAAATTCGCCGAATGCCTAACTCTCAAAATAAGGCTAACAATCTCCAAAAATAATTCCTCACCTCTAATCTCGAAACCTAACACGAATATCACCTAAAATTTTCTATCTCCAAAAATTGCTAACCACGCAATGAACCCAAAACCCAAGCCCCGTGGGTTGTCGTATACCTAAGCTCTGATACCATTTGTAACACCCCGCCCGCCCGGAGAGAGAAAACGGAGCGCTAATGCGATAAAACTAAACTAAATCCACAATATAACAAGGTATAGAGCATCTAAATAAACCCACAATAATATAAATCCACTAATCTCAATCTCTTCAATTACAACAAGTCTCTCGAATTACATACAACATATAACTCGAATAAAAATACAAATCTCCAAAGCTCTATACATCAAAATAATACATATCTTTCCCAAACAATCCTCGCTAAAATCAATCTCCATAGCGCCCCAAAATCCGTGCTAACCTGCCACTAAAAGAAAATATGGGGAAGTACACAATACGACAGGAAATATGCTCAACAAATACGGATTAGCAACGAATAAAACGTAACAACACGAGTACGAATATTCAAATCAAAATGAAAATCTCAATAGCATTTCATCATTAAAATTTTTCAACAACACATCAATGGGTCACCAGGCCTCACCACATCCGTATATGCTTTATCAAGCCATATCCCGGGAAACAGGAATTTTGGCGGGTGCCCAACATCTGTGCCATATTAAAATCTCATGACAACGTGCTCATCAACAATATAATGATACCACATGAATCAAAATAATTTCAAAAATTATTTTCCAGATTTAAATGAATTTAACAATTCAAATATGAGTTCAATTAACAAGAATTCAAAGAGAATGACACTCGCGAGATTTAAGGAGCATATTGTGTAAAACCCCATACCTCAAACCATGATGAGAAACTAACGATCACATTATCAAGATTAACACAAAAGATCTACAAAAGCTCCTCCAAGAACCTCCAAGAAAATAGCCCCAAGAACACCTCTAATCTAAGGTTGGAACTCATAAATCTCAAGGGCCAAAGTATAATTAAAAAGAAGAGGAATATAAAATATATTTGCTGCCAAAAAGTTTTGCCAAAAGTATGTTAAAAAGGGTTGCCCACGACTTCCTTTTATAATGCAAAGAAATGAAGAGTTGGAATCCAAAAGACTCCTTTAAATAAGGCAAATAAATGAAGAGGCGGAAGTCAAAAAGAACTCCAAGAGTTAAAAACATTTAAAAATCATTTTAAAATCCGTTTTAACTCCGTTTTCAAAACCGTTTGAAATTCTCGCCTTTAAAAATAATAACCAACATATTTGAGCAATAAAAATAATTTTATCTAAAACTTTATTTTCCTCCATTTTCCAAAAATTAACTAAAATAGCCCAAAATTACGCGGGTTGTTACATCTAAGTCACCCTAGAATACTTCTTAGCATAGTTTTAGGGTCAAATCCTTCTAATCATCATGTAATTTCAATAAATTCCCAATTTTTACCAGAAACCATATTTACATCAATCAAGAACTATTTGTCTATAAAAACTCCATTTTTATTTTGTGATTACATCTAATTCACTAAATTTTACATTCCTATTAAGGGGAAAAATCCTCTACATGCAAACCCCCATCAAATTTCTAGAATTCCTACACGATTTCATCATCGGTAAACCCAATTTGGTATTAGTTGTTCTAAAACCTCAACACATGTTAACAAGAGTAATAATTGCTAAGAGAAGATCAAGATAATCACTTGCCTTAATATGAACTTCTGATTAGCGAGTTGAAATTGGTATAGGAACGATTCTCCTGACACGATCTACGAGCTGACGTACTTTTTGTTGTGAAAAGTTAAATTCTTGGCCTAGGGCTATAATGGAGTCTCCTTCTTCTTCCTTGGTTCTGTCTCTTTTCCTCTCTTTTCACTTAGGTTGAAACTGACGAACACTAACCCTAAATTCCTTTTAATTAGACCCAATTTTCGTCCATTTAATTACCCTAAAATCCCTAAAGACCAAAATACCCATTCGGGTGTCGTTTTGGGTTAAAATGCCCTGGATTTCAAATAAAATACCCGAATAGTGTTTTTTGACTATTTCAACCCTTTCGGACACTCCGGAGCACTCAAAATAATCGTCCGAGTTATACAAAAATAAATTATCTTTTAACCCTCCAAATATATATAAATGACGCAACTCATACGCGTCCCAAATATGTTTAACATAACTGCCGTGTATCTCATTCTCGACCATACTATTATTTCAATAATTACTAACTCTCATCACACTAGTGATTATTATCATAAAATTTGAATTAATTACAAATTTAAATTTTCTTCCTTTAATTTAATTAATCGCCATTTTCCATAAAAATAATTCAGCGTAAAAATACGGGGTATTACATACTTCCCCTCTAATAACAGAATTTCGTCCCGAAATTTGGAAAAGAATATATATATACCTGGAAAGAATAACTCTGGATAACGTTCACGCATGTCATCCTTGCACTCCCAAGTTGATTCCTCAACATTATGATGCCGCCACTGAACACGTACTAGTGGTACTACTTTCGACCTCAACTTCCTCTTGCTATGGTCAAGGATAGCAATCGACCCCTCCTCGTTAGCTATCAGGCTGTAAGTCTATCTCCTCTAACGCAATGTGAGTATGGGCCAAATTATCTCGAAGAAATCTCCGTAGCGAAGATATATAAAACACGTCATGGACCCTATGCAAGTGCTCCGGTAACCCAAGTCTATAAGAAACTAGCCCAATCCTCTCGATAATGGGAAATGGCCCTACATACCTAGGCGCCAACTTTCCCTTCTTCCCAAAATGCATAACTCCCTTCATATGGGACACCCGAAGTAATACTTGATCCCCAATGTTGAACTCTCGAAAATAACATTTTGCATCAGCGTAACTCTTCTCCCGATCCTGAGCAACTCGAATACGGCTCCATATTAACTCTATCCTTGTCGAAGTATCCTGAATTACCTCCAGACCCAGTACCTTGTTGTCCCCCACCTCAAGCCAACATGCTGGGGAACGACAAGGTCTGCCGTATTGTGACACCCCGACTAATTAAATACCGGGTAGCCACTCCTTTATTAAATCAATACAAAATGCCTAGTTGGTTCAGTTAATAGCATCACTGTCGAAAACATTTTAATGATTACTAACCACCTAGTATTTAAAAAGTAAGTTGTCAAATTTTAAATTAAATCCGATTAACATGCGATAAATGAAATATAAAAGAATACATCACCATATACTATAACATCCCAATAAAAACAATCAACAAATGATACTAAGTCTGGAGGAAAACTCCTCACAACAATCCCAATATGGAAATAAATGAACAAGTCTGCATCCTGAATTAATTACATGCCAAAAGTCTGAATAACTGAAATATCAAATGTCTATAAAGGAAATGGGGGACATGCCCTACAAATATTAAAACTGAATATGGAGTCAAGACAAAAGAAGCGTCTACTAGCAAAGCCCTGTAACTTCCACAAACAGCTACAGCTCGTCACCTGAATGGAAATCCTATGCATGGTGTCCTTGTGTCTCGGCACCTAAAAGGTTTTTACAAAAATAGATTTGAAAGAAAATGGGTCAGAGCCCGAAAGTGGAGATTATTTTAAAAACAGCAAGTGCTTTAATAACATTAAAACAATGAATACAAATTACATGTTAGGACATGCACTCACATGAAATACTCACCTCTCGACTAATTGTGCACTCCTAACGTACCGTACCCATCTAAGTGACATACACATCTAACCAAACCGTAATACGTTTTACCCCTTACTACTCAATTACCATTTTACATTCTAGCGTTATCAATTAAATAAAGGGTTTAACTTAAATTCTCAAATTTCAAAGTATTATTAATACAATTTACCAAAGGTTATCTCCCATATTATTATTCTCAATGCGTTACTATAATGATTCTCACATACAAACATAACAACTGTTTTCATTTAACCGTATATTATTCACATCATAAATATACAATATAAGCACCCCGAGGCTCAGCTGCGGTGCACACATACTCTGCTATCCATCCCGGTACATCACGTACATAAGGATTACAAATTCCGAATCTCTCAGGAATTGTAAGAATAAGCACAACACACGAAAATGGAGGCGAACATAATTCAACATATCCATGGGTCACGTACATACCTACGCTCCACAGTCAGCTGACTTATTAACTCACAAATAAGTCATTCTAGCATTATGTTCTTAAGGTACCAATCTAACTCCGGGCACACAAGGATTAGATGGCCCTAAGCGAACGTAAACCTCCCGTGATAGCAAGTATGGTAGGTATGTCATACACATAAAATCATACACATATACTAAGCATGCACACATCTTAGCTATTACCATATTTATATAGTGGTATACTTCTCGTTCTTATACCCACACACTTGTCCCCGGTTTATATATACACGTCGTCCATTATTCTCACGTTGTAGATAGTTACTCACGTTCTAACCCATAAATATCATTTGGTTCAAACCACACTTCTATGTTTTACTCCTCAATATATACCAAATGTCCCTATTATGACGATTAGTCTTCAAGGAATTGTCATCTCTACAATTAAACAAGGTTACGGAACACTAGAAGTCCAATCAGGCCAAAAAGGTCAAACTGTCAACTCGTTAGAAGTCTCGTTCGAACGAGGTTGTTCGGACGAGAGTTCGTTCGAACGAAGTGGGCATCTAACGAGATCTCGTTCGAATGAAAGACATCGAACGAACATTCCTCTCGTTCGAAGGCAAACTGTCAACTCGTTAGAAGCTCGTTCGAACGACCTGGGCAGGTCTTCTAGCGAGAGGCCAGTTTCGAGCCCAGAATTTCCTATCTCGTTTTTCCCAAATTTCTTCACCTCTAATCCCATATAAAAATCGTCCCAACATTATTTTAAGGTTTCTAATCCACATTAAACATTCATAGGTCATAACTAAACATTAGTATAGGGCCAAATCTTCCTAAACATCATCTAATCATCAAATTTCTCCATTTTTTCCCCAAATCCCATGAACATGAACCCTAGAAATTAAAGTCATCCATAGACATAATTAAATCCGTTTTTGGTGATATAAAAGATGTAATTCTATTAGTTCAATCATCTAATAACAATTCTACATGCAATCCTACATTACAATCTGAATTCATAACTCCAATTCCATGGGTTTTATAAATCTCCCAAAAATAATACAATTATATAAATTTCCTACACATGGAAGAAGCATTCTTTGCAAAAACGAAATTAAACCACTTGCCTTATATCTTTCTCTGATTTTGATGTCGAATTGATGAATTTTTCTCTCTCTCTGCAGAATTCTCCTCTCTCTCTCTCTCTCTACAAGTTCTTTTTCTCCAAGGTGACAATGGTGGTTAAGGTTGCCCTAAGAAGCTCTTGAAACTAATTCCAATAACCCCCATAGGCCATTAGATCATTAAGTGTAGTTAGTGGGTTTAGTGGGTAAAGGTTAAATCAAATATTAATTTCTAATTTTCGTGGGTTTTAATTCCCAAAATTCCAAAATTACCAAACTACCCTTTTACGTTGCCGGTATGGCCTAAAAATGCCCCAGGACCCAAATTAAACCCCCGGCTAGTTTTTTCTGACTATTTCGACCCTTCTGGACGCGTTGGCGCACTCAAAATGACCATACGGTTAATAGAAATAAAATTCACTTTTTAATTTAAATAGATACTTTCCTGACGCGACTGTCACGCGCGTCCCAACAAAATTTCCCAAATTGTCGAATATCAATCTCACGACAAATTCAACAATTTCAATATTCATATATTGCCATATATACGCATTAAAATTAAATACCAACTCACATCTCGCTAGTATTTTTTTCCGGATTAATTTCCAATTAATACACATTTAATTCAATTAATCCCATAAATAAATATAAAAAATTACGGGGTATTACATACTTCCCCCCTAATAACAGAATTTCGTCCCGAAATTCGGAACTAGAAAGTACCTGGTAAGAACAACTCTGGATAACGTTCGCGCATCTCATCCTCGCGCTCCCATGTGGACTCCTCGACATTATGATGTCGCCACTTAACACGCACTAACGGAACTATCTTTGACCGCAGTTTCCGCTCATTTCGGTCCAAAATAGCAATCGGCCCCTCCTCGTAGGAGCTATCCGGCTGGAGATCGATGTCCTCCAAAGCAATGTGAGAATGAGCCAAATCGTCTCTAAGATATTTCCTTAGCGAGGAAATATGAAACACATCATGAATCCGATGCAAATGCTCCGGTAACCCAAGTCTATATGCAACAGACCCAATCCGCTCGATGATAGGGAATGGCCCCACATATCTTGGTGCCAACTTTACCTTCTTCCCAAATCGCATAATCCCCTTCATAGGAGATACTCTGAGTAAAATCAGGTCCCCCACTTAGAACTCCCTGAAGAACCTCTTTGCATTAGCATAGCTCTTCTGTCGATCTTGAGCTACCCGAATGCGACTCCGTATCAATTCTATCCTTGCCGAAGTATCCTGAATTACTTCCGGCCCAAGTAGTTTGTTGTCCCCCACCTCCAACCAACATGCTGGTAGGAGTTGTTGTAAGAAAACTCCACCAGTGGAAGATACTGCTCCCATCCACCCCCAAAATCAATGATGCGCATACGCAACATGTCCTCCAACATCTTGTTTGTACGCTCAGTTTGCCCATCGGTCTGCGGGTGATATGCCGTACTCAACCGCAATTCCGTGCCCATGGCCTCCTGAAAACTCTCCCAAAACCGTGAAACAAATATCTTGTCTCTGTCAGACACGATATTTAGGGGCACACCGTGAAGTCTCACTATTTCTGCAATAAAAAGCTGGGCATACTGTCCCGTAGTGTAGTCTATCCTTACGGGTAGGAAATGAGCGACTTTGGTTAACCTGTCCACAATTACCCAAATGGAGTCGTGACCCCTCTGTGACGTAGGTAACCCCGTGATAAAGTCCATAGATATGCTCTCCCACATCCACATCGGGACCTCTAATGGTTGTAGAAGTCCTGCCGGTCTCTGATGGTCCACTTTTACCAACTGACAAGTGGCGCATTTAGAAACAAACACAGCAATATCTCTCTTCATCCCGCTCCACCAATACTGACGTCTCATGTCTTGGTACATTTTGTCCCCACCGGGATGTACCGCGAACCGTGAGCCGTGCGACTCTGCCATCACCTCGTGTCGCAATTCCTCCCCTTCCAGAACTACCAGTCTCCCATTGAAGCGTAATCCCCCGTCCGAACTAACGGTATAGGACTCGGCTCCCTCTGCTAATAATCGAACTATCTGCTCCTGACAGAACGAGTCATTTGCTTGTGCCTTTACCACTCTCGTGATAATCTGCGGTGTAACAGTCATCACAGACATGAACGATCGGGCCACTGCATCTTGGTGTCCCAACTCTTTCCACTTAGCCTTCCACACTTCTGCCACCTCATCTACTGGTCTACGGCTCAACGCGTCTACTACCACGTTAGCCTTCCCCTGGTGATATTGGATATCAAACTGATAATCCTTCACAAACTCAAGCCACCTTCGCTGCCGCATATTCAACTCCTTCTGCGTGAATAGGTACTGTAGGGACTTGTGGTCCGTGAATAATCGAAACTTCTCCCCCAAAAGGTAATGTCTACAAATCCGAAGGGCAAATACCACTGCCGCTAACTCCAAGTCATGGGTGGGGTAATTCTTCTCGTGAGGCTTAAGCTTATGGGAAGCATAAGCTATGGCTTGACTCTCCTGCTGTAATTCACCTCCAAGTCCTTGCAAGGACGCATCGGTGTAAACTAGGTACTCAACTCCCGGTCTCGGCAATGCTAACATAGGTGCTGAGGTTAACTTGTCCTTCAACTCATCGAATGCCAACTGACAGGCATCACTCCAAAGGAACGGCACACCTTTATGAGTCAGATGTGTCAAAGGACCCGCTATCTTTAAGAAACCCCGAATAAACCTCATGTAGTATCCTGATAGGCCCAAGAAACTACGGATCTCAGTCGGTGTCGTGGCCTGTCCCCACTCCCTCACCGCGGATACCTTCCCCGGATCAACATATATCCCCCGGTCGGAAATAATATGTCCCAAAAACTGAACCTCCTTCAGCCAAAACCCGCATTTCTCATACTTTGCATAAAGCTCGTTCTGACGTAGCGTCTGCAAAACCTGCCTCAAATGCTCGGCGTGCTCCTCCTCTATCTGGGAGTAAACCATAATGTCATCAATGAAAATAATGACGAACAAATCTAGGAACTCTCTGAACACCCTATTCATCAAGTCCATAAACACGGCTGGAGCATTGGTCAAACCAAAAGGCATCACTCGGAACTCATAGGAACCATATCTCGTTAAGAATGCAGTCTTCGAGACATCCTCTTCCTTGTTACGTAACTGATGGTATCCCGATCGCAAATCAATCTTTGAGAAGAAAGAAGCTCCTCTCAGCTGGTTGAATAAGTCATCAATTCGGGGCAACAGATACTTATTCCGTATCGTGACCTTATTCAACTCCCGGTAATCTACACACAACCTCAACGATCCATCCCTCTTCTTCACGAATAACACAGGGGCACCCCACGACGAAGTACTCCTCCGTATAAACCCCTGACCCAACAACTGCTCAATCTGATCCCGTAACTCTCTCATCTCAGCTGGAGCCATACGGTAAGGTGCGCGGGCAATAGGCCGAGTGCCCGGCGTGAAGTCGATCACAAAATCTATCTCTCTACTCGGATGAAATCCAGGTATATCCTGAAATACGTCGGCAAACTCTCGAACAACCGGAATCGAATCAAGTGGTATCACCACTTCCTTAGAGGTCTCCTCCTCTATGTAGTACAAATGAGTGGACGATCCTCCCTCAGGGCGAGGCATCGCCACTAAAAACATCTCCTGCCCGGGAATGGCAAAGATAATACTCCTACTGAAATAGTCAATCATGTCTCGGTACGCACCTAGCCAATCCATGCCAATAATGGCATCATACTCGGTCATATCTAATACTAACATATCCGCGGGTAAAGTAAACCTCCCAATCTCTATACCCACGCCTCTACATACAAGGGAAATCACGGAACCCCTACTCAATGGTGAGTCTACACAAGTACTGGTGCTCTCTGCGATGTCTAACAACCCAATGGTGCGTGCAAATCTCATAGCAATAAAACAGTGTGTAGCCCCCGTGTCAAATAAAATGCGCCCCAGAGTCCCCTGAATAGAGAACATACCCTCAATGGCTGGTGGATCCTGTGGGGCTGCGACCTGCTGGAGCTGATACACTCTCCCATACTGAAGCTGCCCCTGCTGAACTGGGACTGCTGGAATGGGTGGTAAGGCTGCCATCTGCGGTGGTGCTGGGAGGGCGGCGGGAAACATGGGCCTCTGCGGCTCGTGTCGAGCACCCTGCTGCTGCTGCTGTGGGGCCCTGCCCTTATCAGGACAATCCTGACGTTTGTGGCCCATCTTACCAAAAATGAAACACTTCCCTTGGAAGTTTCCCCCTCACTGTCCATGCTGACCACGACCCTGGTGACCGTTACCATTTCTGCCCTGGCCTTGCTGGCCCTCGTGAAACTGCTGCTGCTGACCATTATGACCCTGCTGGCCCTGATGGCCGTTCGAACCCTGATGGCCCTGCCGGAAACCTCCCTGTCCGTACCTGAAATTCCCCGATCTGAACCTCTTATGATCCCCCTGCTGGGAACCCTGGTCACCCTGCCTCTGCCCCTGAATAGATTGTGCCCCACTGGCACCATTTCCTCCAGTCCTGCCCTGATGGCTGGACTCTCCTGATCTCTTGCTCTCAGCCATGTGAAAGAGGTGATCCTGGCAGTGTAACAGTGCAGCGTTAACCACGTCAGAATAAGTGGCCAACGAAAGGTTCCCTAACAAATGCTGACGGATCTTCCATGTCAATCCATCGGTGAACTTCTGGATCTTCTTCTCTTCTGTCGGTATCTCATCCGGAACAATATTCAACAGATTTGTAAATTCGGCCTCATACTCGGCCACAGTCTTACCCTCCTGTCGGAGATTCATCAACTTCCTCCTCATTTCGGTGTGAACAGCTGACGGAAAATACTTGCGGTCAAACCGCACCCAAAACTCCTGTATCGTGAGAGTATCTCTCTCCTCCACGGTGGTAATAGACTCCCACCACTGCAGTGCATACCCCACTAGCTTAAAGGTAGCTAGTATCTGCTTCTGGACATCGGTGCACTCATACATCCTCAAGTGCCGCTGAATGTCTTTCCTCCACTGACTCGAAACCACAACATCGGAGCTACCTGCGAACTCCGGTGGGTGTGCTTTCTGAAAAGCATCACGTACGCGTTCCCAAGCAGATGGGAATGCATGGTCATGGACTGGCGCGGCTACTGGCGCCTCAGGTGGTGCCTGCTGAACCACGGCTAGTGCGGCATTTACCGCTTGGGCTACAATGGCTGCAACCTCGGCGGCATTCATCGTACCCTGAACTGGTGCGGGCTGTGGTTCTGGCGTTGCATCCCTGGGAACCCGTTGTGCACGTCGTGGAGGCATCTGAAATAGAATAAAGTTTATAAGTTCGCAGTTATAAACTTAAAATAGCTGAAGAACGTAGCATATACAAAAGAATACAACAGTCCTAGAATATAGGGCTCTACATCAAAGAAAGCTCAGCGGAAACATAATAAGCCGTACAGATCCTAAAGGACACTAGAACCTGATGCTCTGATACCACCTATGACACCCCGACTAATTAAATACCGGGTAGCTACTCCTTTATTAAATCAATACAAAATGCCAAGTTGGTTCAGTTAATAGCATCACTGTCGAAAACATTTTAATGATTACTAACCACCTAGTATTTAAAAAGTAAGTTGTCAAATTTTAAATTAAATCCGATTAACATGCGATAAATGAAATATAAAAGAATAGATCACCATATACCATAACATCCCAATAAAAACAATCAACAAATGATACTAAGTCTGGAGGAAAACTCCTCACAACAATCCCAATATGGAAATAAATGAACAAGTCTGCATCCTGAATTAATTACATGCCAAAACTCTGAATAACTGAAATATCAAATGTCTCTAAAGGAAATGGGCGACATGCCCTACAAATATTAAAACTGAATATGGAGTCAAGACAAAATAAGCGTCTACTAGCAAAGCCCTGTAACTTCCACAAACAGCTACAGCTCGTCACCTGAATGGAAATCCTATGCATGGTGTCCTTGTGGCTGGGCACCTAAAAGGTTTTTACAAAAATAGATTTGAAAGCAAATGGGTCAGAGCCCGAAAGTGGAGATTATTTTAAAAATAGCAAGTGCTTTAATAACATTAAAACAATGAATGCAAATTACATGTTAGGACGTGCACTCACATGAAATACTCACCTCTCGACTAATTGTGCACTCCTAACGTACCGTACCCATCTAAGTGACATACACATCTAACCAAACCGTAATAAGTTTTACCCCTTACTACTCAATTCCCATTTTACATTCTAGCGTTATCAATTAAATAAAGGGCTTAACTTAAATTCTCAAATTTCAAAGTATTAGTAATACAATTTACCAAAGGTTATCTCCCATATTATTATTCTCAATGCGTTACTATAATGATTCTCACATACAAACATAACAACTCTTTTCATTTAACCGTATATTATTCACATCATAAATATACAATATAAGCACCCCGAGGCTCAGCTGCGGTGCGCACATACTCTGCTATCCATCCCGGTACATCACGTACATAAGGATTACAAATTCCGAATCTCTCAGGAATTGTAAGAATAAGCACAACACACGAAAATGGAGGCGAACATAATTCAACATATCCATGGGTCACGTACATACCTACGCTCCACAGTCAGCTGACTTATTAACTCACAAATAAGTCATTCTAGCATTATGTTCTTAAGGTACCAATCTAACTCCGGGCACACAAGGATTAGATGGCCCTAAGCGAACGTAAACCTCCCGTGATAGCAAGTATGGTAGGTATGTCATACACATAAAATCATACACATATACTAAGCATGCACACATCTTAGCTATTACCATATTTATATAGTGGTATACTTCTCGTTCTTATACCCACACACTTGTCCCCGGTTTATATATACACGTCATCCATTATTCTCACGTCGTAGATAGTTACTCACGTTCTAACCCATAAATATCATTTGGTTCAAACCACACTTCTATGTTTTACTCCTCAATATATACCAAATGTCCCTATTATAACGATTAGTCTTCAAGGAATTGTCATCTCTACAATTAAACAAGGTTACGGAACACTAGAAGTCCAATCAGGCCAAAAAGGTCAAACTGTCAACTCGTTAGAAGTCTCGTTCGAACGAGGCTGTTCGAACGAGAGTTCGTTCGAACGAAGTGGGCATCTAACGAGATCTCGTTCGAACGAAAGACATCGAATGAACATTCCTCTCGTTAGAAGGCAAAGTGTCAACTCGTTTGAAGCTCGTTCGAACGAGCTCGTTCGAACGACCTTGGCAGGTCTTCTAACGAGAGGCCAGTTTCGAGCCCAGAATTTCCTATCTCGTTTTTCCCAAATTTCTTCACCTCTAATCCCATATAAAAATCATCCCAACATTATTTTAAGGTTTCTAATCCACATTAAACATTCATAGGTCATAACTAAACATTAGTATAGGGCCAAATCTTCCTAAACATCATCTAATCATCAAATTTCTCCAATTTTCCCCCAAATCCCATGAACATGAACCCTAGAAATTAAAGTCATCCATAGACATAATTAAATCCGTTTTTGGTGATATAAAAGATGTAATTCTCTTAGTTCAATCATCTAATAACAATTCTACATGCAATCCTACATTAAAATCTGAATTCATAACTCCAATTCCATGGGTTTTATAAATCTCCCAAAAACAATACAATTATATAAATTTCCTACACATGGAAGAAGCATTCTTTGCAAAAACGAAATTAAACCACTTGCCTTATGTCTTTCTCTGATTTTGATGTCGAATTGATGAATTGTTCTCTCTCTCTGCAGAATTCTCCTCTCTCTCTCTCTCTACAAGTTCTTTTTCTCCAAGGTGACAATGGTGGTTAAGGTTGCCCTATGAAGCTCTTGAAACTAATTCCAATAACCCCCATAGGCCATTAGGTCATTAAGTGTAGTTAGTGGGTTTAGTGGGTAAAGGTTAAATCAGATATTAATTTCTAATTTTCGTGGGTTTTAATTCCCAAAATTCCAAAATTACCAAACTACCCTTTTACGTTGCCGGTATGGCCTAAAAATGCCCCGGGACACAAATTAAACCCCCGGTTAGTGTTTTCTGACTATTTCGACCCTTCCGGACGCGTTGGCGCACTCAAAATGACCATACAGTTAATAGAAATAAAATTCACTTTTTAATTCAAATAGATACTTTTCTGACGCGACTGTCACGCGCGTCCCAACAAAATTTCCCAAATTTTCGTATATCAATCTCACGACAAATTCAACAATTTCAATATTCATATATTGCCATATATACGCATTAAAATTAAATACCAACTCACATCTCGCTAGTATTTTTATCCGGATTAATTTCCAATTAATACACATTTAATTCAATTAATCCCATAAATAAATATAAAAAATTACGGGGTATTACACGTATAGGGCTTCGAATGGAGCCATACCGATATTAAACTGGTAGGAAATATTATAAGCAAACTCCACCAGTGGAAGATACTACTCATAACCTCAGTCAAAATTAATAATGCACATCCGTAACAAATCCTCCAACATCTGATTCGTCTACTCTGTTTGACCATCCGTCTGCGGGTGATAGGCTGTGCTCAGCCACAACTCCGTACCCAACGCCTCCTGAAAACTGTCCTAAAATTGAGAAACCAACACCTTATCTCTGTCAGACACGATATTGAGAGGAACTCCGTGGAGTCTAACTATCTCTGCTATGAATAACTGGGCATACTGTCCAGCGGTGTAGTCTGTCTTGGTTGGAAGAAAGTGGGCTACCTTGGTCAACCGATCCACTATCACCAATATCGAATCGTGACCCCTCTGCGATGTAGGTAATCCCCTGATGAAGTCCATGGAAATGCTCTCCCATTTCCACATAGGAACCTCTAATGGTTGTAGAAGTCTCGTCGATCTCTGATGGTCCACCTTTACCAATTGACAAGTGGCACATTTTTAGATGAACTCGGCAATATCCTTCTTCATTCCGCTCCACCAATACTATCTACGCATGTCCTGGTACATCTTATCCCCACTGGGATGCACTGCAAATCGGGAACCATGCGACTCTGTCATCACCTTGTATCACAACTCTTCACCCTCAGGAATAACCAATATCCTATTAAAACGTAGGCCCCCATCTAAACCCACTGTATAAGACTCAGCCCCCTCGGCTAAAAGCTTCACTATCTGACTTTGGCAGAATGGATCATCTTCCTGAGCCTGTACTACTCCCGTAATAATCTGGGGCGTAATCATCATTACAGACATAAACGATCGATCCACCGCATCCTAGTTCCCTAACTCCTTCCATTTCGCTTTCCACACCTCGGCCACTTCATTAACTGGCCTATGGCTCAATGCGTCTGCTACCACGTTAGCCTTCCCCGAGTGGTATTGGATATTAAATTGATAATCCTTCACGAACTCAAGGCACCAATGTTGATGCATATTTAAATCCTTCTGCATGAAGAGGTACTATAGTGATTTATGGTCTGTGAATAAGCGAAATTTCTCCCCTAGGAGATAGTGTCTCCAAGTACAAAGTGAGAACACGACTACAGCTAACTTCAAATCATGGGTGGGGTAATTCCTATCGTGAGGCTTAAGCTTATGGGAGGCATAAGTTATAGCCTGATCTTCCTACTGATGTACATCTCTAAGTCCTAATAAGGACGCATTAGTGTCGACTAGATACTCCACTCCCTGCCTGGGTAATGCTAACACTAGTGCTGAGGTTAACTTATCTTTCAACTCATCGAAGGCTAACTGACAGGTGTCACTCCAGATAAATGGCACCCCTTTGCGAGTCAAGTGCGTCAACGGACCCGCTATATTTGAAAACCCTCGAATGAACCTTCTGTAGTATCCGGCTAAACCTAAGAAACTACGTATCTCGATCGGTGTCATGGGCTGTACCCACTCTCTCACCGCTGACACCTTCCCCGGATCCACGGATATCCCCCTATCGGAGATTATATGCCTCAAAAACTGTACCTCCTTTAAGCAAAACCCACATTTATCGTATTTTGCATATAATTGATGCTGGCGTAATGTTTGCAAAACTTGACTCAAGTGCCCGGCATGGTCCTCCTCGGTTTGTAAGTAAACCACAATGTCATCTATGAATACGATGATGAACTGGTCCAAGAACTCTCTGAACACCCTGTTCGTCAAGTTCATGAACACGGCTGGGGTGTTGGTTAGCCCAAAGGGCATAACCCTGAATTCATAAGAACCATATCTCATCAGGAAAGTAGTCTTTGACACGTCCTATTCCCTAATACGTAGCTGATGGTACCCCGATCTCAAATCAATATTTGAGAAGAAATCCGCTCCTCTCAACTGGTCGAATAAGTCATCGATTCGAGGCAACGTATATTTTTTTGTATCGTGACTTTATTCAACTCCCGATAATCAACACATAACCATAACGATCCATCCCTCTTATTAACAAACAATACGGGAGCACCCCACGGTGAAGTACTCCGACGGATAAACCCCTGGCCCAACAGCTACTCTATTTGATATTGTAACTTCAAAGGCTTGATAGGCTTAGGCCCAATCAGTCTAATAATTGTAGCCATATTAGCCTCCTTATCGCTCCGATTATTTATGAGGTAAGACTTTTGATAACGCTTAAGTTATCGTTCCCTTTCCGAATGACAATTAGGGTACTAATCCGTATACTAAAGGCTAAATACTCCCAGCTCCCAACGTTCGCTAGGTTTCATGCGTGGGATGTCTTGCAAAGCGAAATTCAAATAAGGAACCCTCCCGATACACTACTATCTAACATTGTCGGTCAAGGAGATTTGGGGCCCTCAGTGTTCGACTTGTACCCCGTATCCTTACTTCTTACTAAGAAATTAACTTACCTATTGTAATGATATGTGAGGCTACACTCAACACATTCCTCCCACTAACTTGGCATTAGACTCTAGTATACACTATGGGTAATCCCCATGCTTAGAAACATTTCATCAAATCTTGAATTTCTTTAATAGACATCCCCACCCATCGGGATTAGATATAACCACATGACGTACTTTACGAAGTCTTTGTACGCTACCATACAAAAATATACATATATAACCCTCTCTCTTCTCAAGTGACAGTTAGTGCAATTTCTAACGAACACAAAATTACTACTGTAATGGTCTGTTATCACTCATACCTTCGTTATTTAATTCAAAAATCAGGATAATAATGCATTCTACGCTAATGTTTCTCAGAGTATTAGTACTAAGATGTAACATATCTAAGTTATTCGGGATTTCCCTTTTAACTTAAAAGACACTATAATTAATGAAGTATCGTACCTCCAAACGCAGGTGATAGTTGCGGTATCATGGCATAACCGCATATCGGGCATTATAGATACATCCATACTGTACTCCTTGATGTTATTGTGGTGCCTGTGATGTTGGGGTAACTATCCAGGCTTCCTCATATTGGGCATCATGTCCTATTACTTTATCTTATTGCGGGCAGTCCCTCTACCGGTGACCCTGCTTTTCACACTTATGACACTAACCCTGAAACCCATTCCTTCCTATGCCTTGTTGCCCTTGCCGATTGGGATGAGGTTCCTCACCAGCTGAATCTTGGCAGTCCCGACACGTATGGCCAATTTTCCCACATCTAAAACACTTCTTGGTGGTAGCCCTCTTTTCTTGTCTTTGTTGGCTTTGGCGGGTTTGGCTCTTCCCGCCATTTCTATTATCCTTCCGTTCTTGACGACTCTGAGGCACTTGTCGCTGCTGTGGCGGCATTTTCCCTTTGTTGCTAACTTTAGCAATGTCATATTGATCAACTTCTCTCTTTATTTTTCCCCTGCAAGTTTTACACTGCTATTTTGGTACTGTAATATTTCTATAGTCACTGCTTGTGCCACGATATTCGCTATCTTGGCGATTTTCGCTCTTTCTTGGTGTACCTGAGGTACTTGTTGGTATTGTCCCTCATTTTCTCCTTCAGCAGTGTTAGTTTGTATCTTCCTCATGAGTGACATCTGAAATTCAAATTAATTACATAAGTCCATCGACCATACACATCATTGTAGGAGAAGAACGTAAAATGTATGGAGAGTACAACAATCCTAAAATATAGGGCTCTATATCAAAGGACGCTACGCGGAAACATAATAAGCCGTACAGATCCTAAGGACACTAGAACCTGATGCTTTGATACCACCTGTGACACCCCGTCTAATTAATTATCGGGTGATC
>CASBWL010000333.1:0-319040 GCA_949130495.1 Sambucus nigra | reverse complement strand
GCGGGGTCAGTTCCTACGAGTTACATTGGTCCCGTGGGAGGTACTGGTGCCACCCACGGGGACGTTCGGGGGCTCTTTTGAGTTCTCACCCTCTAACGCCATGTTCTTAAACTAAAGTCTAAAAATATGCAAATTATCATCGTATTCTCAAATCGGGAGTCCCGCGGCTGCTGGGTCAGTTCCTACGATTTACGCTGAACCCATGGGAGATCTTGGTGCCACCCACGGGCCCGTTTCGGGTTTTCACCCTCTAACGCCATGTTTTTAAGCCTATGACTAGAAATATGGAAATTACCGTCATATACTGAAATCGGGAGTCCAACGGCTGCGGGGTCTGTTCCGACGAGTTACATTGGTCCCGTGGGAGGTGTTGGTGCCACCCACGGGCTCGTTTGGGGCATGTTTTGAGGTTTCACCCTCTAACGCCACGGTTTTAATCCTATGTCTAAAAATATGCAAATTTCCATCATAGAGTCAAACCGGGAGTCCCTCGGCTACGGGGTCAGTTCCTACGAGTTACATTGGTCCCGTGGGAGGTGTTGGTGCCACCCACGGGGCCGTTCGTGGGATGTTTCGATTTTTCACCCTCTAACGCCATGTCTTTAAGCCTAAGTCTAGAAACATGCAAATTACCATTGTATTCTCAAACCGGGAATTCCGCGGCTGCGGGGTCAGTTCCTACGAGTTACATTGGTCCCGTGGGAGGTGTTGGATCCACCCACGGGGCCATTAGAGGGTTGTTTTGAGTTTTCACCCTCTAACGCCATGTTTTTAAGCCTAAGTCTAGAAATATGCAAATTATCATCGTATTCTCAAACTGGGAGTCCTGCGGCTGCGGGGCAGTTCTTAGGAGTTACATTGGTCCCGTGGGAGGTGTTGTGCCACCCATGGGGACATTCGGGGGTGGTTTCGAGTTTTCACCCTCTAATGCCATGTTTTTTAGCCTATGTCTAGAAATATGCAAATTACCGTCGTATTCTCAAATCGGGAGTCCCGCGGATGCGAGGTCAATTCCTATGAGTTACATTGGTCCCGTGGGAGGTGTTGGTGCCACTCACGGGACCGTTCAGGGGCTGTTTCGAGTTTTCAACTTCTAACGCCATGTTTTTAATCCTAAGTCTAGAAATATGCAAATTATCATCGTATTCTCAAATGGGGAGTCCCGCGGTTGCGGGGTCAGTTCCTACGAGTTACATTGGTCCCGTGGGAGGTGTTATGCCACCCACGGGGACATTCGGGGTCTGTTTCGAGTTTTCACCCTCTAATGCCATGTTTTTAAGCCCAAGTCTGCATATAAGCAAATTACCATTACATTCTCCAACCGGTAGTCCAGCGGTTCGGGGTCGTTTCCTACAAGTTACATTGGTCCCGTGGGTGGTGTTGGTGCCACCCACGGGGACGTTCGGGGGCTGTTTCGATTTGTCACCCTCTAACGCCATGTTTTTAAGCCTTAGTCTATAAATATGCAAATTATCATCGTATTCTCAAACTGGGAGTCCCGCGGTTGTGGGGTAGGTTCCTACGAGTTACATTGGTCCCGTGGGAGATGTTGGAGCCACCAACGGGGCCGTTCGGGGGCGGTTTCGAGTTTTCGCCCTCTAACGCCATGTTTTTAAGCTTAAGTCTAGAAATATGCAAATTATCATCGTATTCTCAAACCGGGAGTCCCGCGGCTGCGTGGTAAGTTCCTACGAGTTACATTGGTCCCGTGGTAGGTGTTGGTGCCACCCACGGGGCCTTTCGGGGGCTATTTCGAGTTTTCACCCTCTAACGCCATGTTTTTAAGCCTATGACGAGAAATATGCAAATTAGCGTCGTATTCTGAAACCGAGAGTCCCGCGGCTGCAGGGTCAGTTCGTACGACTTACATTGGTCCCGTGGGAGGTGTTGGTGCCACCCATGGGGACATTCAGGGGCTGTTTCGAGTTTTCACCTTCTAACGCCTTATTTTTAATCCTATGTCTAGAAATATGTAAATTACCATCATATTCTCAAACCGGAAGTCCCGCGGCTATGAGGTCAGTTCCTAAGAGTTACATTGGTCCCATGGGAGGTGTTGGTGCCACCCACGGGGCCGTTCGGGGGCTGTTTCGAGTTTTCACCCTCTAATACCATGTTTTTAAGCCTATGACTAGATATATGCAAATTACCATCATATTCTCAAACTGGGAGTCCCGCGGCTGCGGGGTCAGTTCCTACGAGTTACATTGGTCCCGTGGAAGGTGTTGGTGCCACCCACTGGGACGTTCAGGGGCTGTTTCGAGTTTTCACCCTCTAACGCCATGTTTTTAAGCCTAAGTCTAGAAACATGCAAATTACCATCATATTCTCAAACCGGGAGTCCCGCAGCTGCGAGGTCAGTTCCTACGAGTTACATTGGTCCCGTGGGAGGTGTTGGTGCCTCCCATAGGTCCGTTCAGGGCCTGTTTTGAGTTTTCACCCTCTAACGCCATATTTTTAAGCCTAAGTCTAGAAATATGCAAATTATGATCGTATTCTCAAACTGGGAGTCCCGCGGATGCAGGGTCAGTTCCTACGAGTTATATTGGTCCCATGGGAGGTGGTGGTGCCACCCACGGGGACATTCGGGGGTTGTTTCAAGTTTTAACCCTCTAACGCCATGTTTTTAAGCCTATGTCTAGAAACATGCAAATTACCGTCGTATTCTTAAACCGGGAGTCTCACGGCTGCGAGGTCAGTTCCTACGAGTTACATTGGTCCCGTGGGAGGTGTTGGTGACACCCACGGGGCCGTTCGGGGGCTGTTTCTAGTTGCCACCGTCTAAGGCCATGTTTTTAAGCCTGTGACTAGAAATATGCAAATTACCGTCGTATTCTCAAATCGGGAGTCCCGCGGCTGCAGGGTCAGTTCCTACGAGTTACACTGGTCCCGTGGGAGGTGTTGGTGCCACCCACGGGGACGTTCAGGGGATGTTTTGAGTTTTTACTCTCTAACGCCATGTTTTTAAGCCTAAGTCTAGAAATATGCAAATTATCATCATACTCTCAAACTAGGAGTCCCGCGGCTGCGGGGTCAGTTCCTATGAGTTACATTGGTCCCGTGGGAGGTGTTGTGCCACCCACGGGGACATTCGGGGGTGGTTTCGAGTTTTCACCCTCTGACGCCATGTTTTTAAGCCTCTGTCTAGAAATATGCAAATTACAATCGTATTCTCAAACCGGGAGTCCCGCGGCTGCGAGGTCAATTCCTATGACTTAAATTGGTCCCGTGGGAGGTGTTGGTGCCATCCACGGGACCGTTCGGGGGCTGTTTCGAGTTTTCACCTTCTAACGCCATGTTTTTAATCCTAAGTCCAGAAATATGCAAATTATCATCGTATTCTCAAACGGGGAGTCCCGCGGCTGCGGGGTCAGTACCTACGAGTTACATTGGTCCCGTGGGAGGTGTTGTGCCACCCACGGGGACATTCGGGGTCTGTTTCGAGTTTTCACCCTCTAATGCCATGTTTTTAAGCCCCAGTCTGGAAATAAGCAAATTACCATCGTATTCTAAAACCGGGAGTCCCGCGGCTGCGGGGTCAGTTCCTACGAGTTACATTGGTCCCATGGGTGGTGTTGGTGCCACCCACGGGGACGTTTGGGGGATGTTTCGAGTTTTCACCCTCTAACGCCATGTTTTTAAGCCTAAGTCTAGAAATATGAAAATTATCATCGTATTCTCAAACCGGGAGTCCCGCGGCAGCGAGGTCAGTTCCTACGAGTTACATTGGTCCCGTGGTAGGTGTTGGTGCCACCCACGGGGATTTTCGGAGGCTGTTTCGAGTTCTCACCCTTTAACGCCATGTTTTTAAACCAAAGTCTAAAAATATGCAAATTATCATCGTATTCTCAAATCGAGAGTCCCACGACTGCGGGGTCAGTTCCTACGAGTTACATTGGTCCCGTGGGAGGTGTTGGTGCCACCCACGGGGCCTTTCGGGAGCTATTTCGAGTTTTCACCCTCTAACGCCATGTTTTTAAGCCTATGGCTAGAAATATGCAAATTAGCGTCGTATTCTCAAACCGAGAGTCCCGCGGCTACAGGGTTAGTTCGTACGAGTTACATTGGTCCCGTGGCAGGTGTTGGTGCCACCCACGGGGACATTCGGGGGATATTTTGAGTTCTCACCTTCTAACGCCTTGTTTTTAAGCCTATGTCTAGAAATATGTAAATTACCATCATATTCTCAAACCGGCAGTCCCGCGGCTACGAGGTCAGTTCCTACGAGTTACATTGGTCCCGTGGGAGGTGTTGGTGCCACCCACGGGGCCGTTCAGGGGTTGTTTCGAGTTTTCACCCTCTAACACCATGTTTTTAAGCCTATGACTAGATATATGCAAATTACCATCGTATTCTCTAACCGGGACTCCCGCGGCTACGAGGTCAGTTCCTACGAGTTACATTGGTCCCGTGGGAGGTGTTGGTGCCTCCCACAGGGCCGTTCAGTGCCTGTTTTGAGTTTTCAACCTCTAACGCCATGTTTTTAAACCTAAGTGTAGAAACATGCAAATAACCGTCGTATTCTCAAACCGGGAGTCCAGCGGCTGCGGGGTCAGTTCCTACGAGTTACATTGGTCCCGTGGGAGGTGTTGGTGCCACCCACGGGGCCGTTCAGGGGCTGTTTCGAGTTTTCACCCTCTAACGGCATGTTTTTAAGCCTAAGTCTGGAAATATGAAAATTACCGTCGTATTCTCAAATCGGGGGTCCCGCGGCTGTGGAGTCAGTTCCTATGAGTTACATTGGTCCTGTGGGAGGTGTTGGTGCCACCCACGGGCTCGTTTGAGGCCGGTTTTGAGTTTTCACCCTCTAACGCCATGGTTTTAAGCCTATGTCTAAAAATATGCGAATTACCATCATAGAGTCAAACCGGGAGTCCCGCGTCTGCGGGATCAGTTCCTATGAGTTACATTGGTCCCGTTGGAGGTGTTGGTGCCACCCACGGGGCCGTTCGGGGGCTGTTTCGAGTTTTCACCCTCTAACGCCATGTTTTGAAGCCTAAGTCAAGAAACATGCAAATTACCATCGTATTCTAAAACCGAGAATCCCGCGGCTGCGGGGTCAGTTCCTACGAGTTACATTGGTCCCGTGGGAGCTGTTTCGAGTTCTCACCCTCTAATGCCATGTTTTTAAGCCTAAGTATAAAAATATGCAAATTACTATTGTATTCTCAAATCGGGAGTCCCGCGGCTGCGGGATCAGTTCCTACGAGTTACATTGGTCCCGTGGGAGGTGTTGGATCCACCCACGGGGCCATTAGATGGTTGTTTTGACTTTTCACCCTCTAACGCCATGTTTTTAAGCCAAAGTCTAGAAATATGCAAATTATCACCGTATTCTCAAACCGGGAGTCCTGCGGATGCGGGGTCATCTACTACGAGTTACATTGGTCTCGTGGGAGGTGTTGGTGCCACCCACGGGGTTATTCGGGGGCTGTTTCGAGTTTTCACCCTCTATCGCCATGTTTTTAAGCCTAAGTCTAGAAACATGAAAATTACCATCGTATTCTCAAACCGGGAGTCCCGCGGTTTCGAGGTCAGGTCCTACGAGTTACATTGGTCCCTTGGGAGGTGTTGGTGCCACCCACGGGGCGGTTCGGGGGCCGTTTCGATTTGTCACCCTCTAAGGCCCTGTTTTTAAGCCTATGACTAGATATATGCAAATTATCATCATATTTTCAAACCGGGAGTCCCGCAGCGGCCGGGTCAGTTCCTACGAGTTACATTGGTCCCGTGGGAGGTGTTGGTGCCACCCACGGGACCGTTCGGGGGATGTTTCGAGTTTTCACCTTCTACCGCCATGTTTTTAATCCTTAGTCTAGAAATATGCAAATTATCATCGTATTCTCAAACGGGGAGTCCCGCGGCTGCGGGGTCAGTTCCTACAAGTTACATTGGCCCCGTGGTAGGTGTTGGTGCCACCCACGGGGATGTTCGGGGGTTGTTTCTAGTTCTCACCCTCTAACGCCATGTTTTTAAGCCTAAGTCTGGAAATATGAAAATTACCGTCGTATTCTCAAATCGGGGGTCCCGCGGCTGTGGGGTCAGTTCCTATGAGTTACATTGGTCCTGTGGGAGGTGTTGGTGCCACCCACGGGCTCGTTTGAGGCCGGTTTTGAGTTTTCACCCTCTAACGCCATGGTTTTAAGCCTATGTCTAAAAATATGCTAATTACCATCATAGAGTCAAACCGGGAGTCCCGCGTCTGCGGGGTCAGTTCCTATGAGTTACATTGGTCCCGTGGGAGGTGTTGGTGCCACCCACGGGGCCGTTCGGGGGCTGTTTCGAGTTTTCACCCTCGAACGCCATGTTTTGAAGCCTAAGTCTAGAAACATGCAAATTACCATCGTATTCTAAAACCGAGAATCCCGCGGCTGCGGGGTCAGTTCCTACGAGTTACATTGGTCCCGTGGGAGGTGTTGGTGCCACCCACGGGGCCGTTCAGGAGCTGTTTCGAGTTTTCACCCTCTAACGGCATGTTTTTAAGCCTAAGTCTAGAAATATGAAAATTACCGTCGTATTCTCAAATCGGGGGTCCCGCGGCTGTGGGGTCAGTTCCTATGAGTTACATTGGTCCTGTGGGAGGTGTTGGTGCCACCCACGGGCTCGTTTGAGGCCGGTTTTGAGTTTTCACCCTCTAACGCCATGGTTTTAAGCCTATGTCTAAAAATATGCTAATTACCATCATAGAGTCAAACCGGGAGTCCCGCGTCTGCGGGGTCAGTTCCTATGAGTTACATTGGTCCCGTGGGAGGTGTTGGTGCCACCCACGGGGCCGTTCGGGGGCTGTTTCGAGTTTTCACCCTCTAACGCCATGTTTTGAAGCCTAAGTCTAGAAACATGCAAATTACCATCGTATTCTAAAACCGAGAATCCCGCGGCTGCGGGTTCAGTTCCTACGAGTTACATTGGTCCCGTGGGAGCTGTTTCGAGTTCTCACCCTCTAATGCCATGTTTTTAAGCCTAAGTATAAAAATATGCAAATTACTATTGTATTCTCAAATCGGGAGTCCCGCGGCTGCGGGATCAGTTCCTACGAGTTACATTGGTCTCGTGGGAGGTGTTGGATCCACCCACGGGGCCATTAGATGGCTGTTTTGACTTTTCACCCTCTAACGCCATGTTTTTAAGCCAAAGTCTAGAAATATGCAAATTATCACCGTATTCTCAAACCGGGAGTCCTGCGGATGCGGGGTCATCTACTACGAGTTACATTGGTCTCGTGTGAGGTGTTGGTGCCACCCATAGGGTTATTCGGGGGCTGTTTCGAGTTTTCACCCTCTATCGCCATGTTTTTAAGTCTAAGTCTAGAAACATGAAAATTACCATCGTATTCTCAAACCGGGAGTCCCGCGGTTGCGAGGTCAGGTGCTACGAGTTACATTGGTCCCTTGGGAGGTGTTGGTGCCACCCACGGGGCGGTTCGGGGGCCGTTTCGATTTGTCACCCTCTAAGGCCCTGTTTTTAAGCCTATGACTAGATATATGCAAATTATCATCATATTTTCAAACCGGGAGTCCCGCGGCTGCCGGGTCAGTTCCTACGAGTTACATTGGTCCCGTGGGAGGTGTTGGTGCCACCCACGGGACCGTTCGGGGGCTGTTTCGAGTTTTCACCTTCTAACGCCATGTTTTTAATCCTAAGTCTAGAAATATGCAAATTATCATCGTATTCTCAAACGGGGAGTCCCGCGGCTGCGGGGTCAGTTCCTACAAGTTACATTGGCCCCGTGGTAGGTGTTGGTGCCACCCACGGGGATGTTCTCGGGCTGTTTCTAGTTCTCACCCTCTAACGCCATGTTTTTAAACCAAAGTCTAAAAATATGCAAATTATCATCGTATTCTCAAATCGGGAGTCCCGCGACTGCAGGGTCAGTTCCTACGAGTTACATTATTCCCGTGGGAGGTGTTGGTACCACCCACGGGGCCTTTCGGGGGCTATTTCGAGTTTTCACCCTCTAACGCCATGTTTTAAAGCCTATGACTAGAAATATGCAAATTAGCGTCGTATTCTCAAACCGAGAGTCCCGCGGCTGCAGGGTCAGTTCGTACGAGTTACATTGGTCCCGTGGGAGGTGTTGGTGCCACCCACGGGGACATTCGGGGGCTGTTTCGATTTTTCACCTTCTAACGCCTTGTTTTTAAGCCTATGTCTAGAAATATGAGAATTACCATCATATTCTCAAACCGGCAGTCCCGCGTCTACGAGGTCAGTTCCTACGAGTTACATTGGTCCCGTGGGAGGTGTTGGTGCCACCCACGGGGCCGTTCGGGGGATTTTTTGAGTTTTCACCCTCTAACACCATGTTTTTAAGCCTATGACTAGATATATCCGAATTACCATCGTATTCTCAAACCGGGAGTCCCGCGGCTGCGGGGTCAGTTCCTACGAGTTACATTGGTCCCGTGCGAGGTGTTGGTGCCACCCACGGGGACGTTCAGGGGCTGTTTCGAGTTTTCACCCTCTAAGGCCATGTTTTTATTCCTAAGTCTAGAAACATGCAAATTACCGTCGTATTCTCAAACCGGGAGTCCCGTGGCTGCGAGGTCAGTTGCTACGAGTTACATTGGTCCCGTGGGAGGTGTTGGTGCCACCCACGGGGATGTTCGGGGGCCGTTTCTAGTTCTCACCCTCTAACGCCATGTTTTTAAACCAAAGTCTAAAAATATGCAAATTATCATCGTATTCTCAAATCGGGAGTCCCGCGACTGCAGGGTTAGTTCCTACGAGTTACATTATTCCCGTGGGAGGTGTTGGTGCCACCCACGGGGCCTTTCGGGGGCTATTTCGAGTTTTCACCCTCTAACGCCATGTTTTAAAGCCTATGACTAGAAATATGAAACTTAGCATCGTATTCTCAAACCGAGAGTCCCGCGGCTGTAGGGTCAGTTCGTACGAGTTACATTGGTCCCGTGGGAGGTGTTGGTGCCACCCACGGGGACATTCGGCGGCTGTTTCGAGTTTTCACCTTCTAACGCCTTGTTTTTAAACCTATGACTAGAAATATGAAAATTACCATCATATTCTCAAACCGGCAGTCCCGCATCTACGAGGTCAGTTCCTACGAGTTACATTGGTCCCGTGGGAGGTGTTGGTGCCACCCACGGGGCCGTTCGGGGGCTTTTTTGACTTTTCACCCTCTAACACCATGTTTTTAAGCCTATGACTAGATATATGCAAATTACCATCGTATTCTCAAACCGGGACTCCCGCGGCTACGAGGTCAGTTCCTACGAGTTACATTGGTCCCGTGGGAGGTGTTGGTGCCTCCCACAGGGCCGTTCAGTGCCTGTTTTGAGTTTTCAACCTCTAACGCCATGTTTTTAAACCTAAGTGTAGAAACATGCAAATAACCGTCGTATTCTCAAACCGGGAGTCCAGCGGCTGCGGGGTCAGTTCCTACGAGTTACATTGGTCCCGTGGGAGGTGTTGGTGCCACCCACGGGGCCGTTCAGGGGCTGTTTCGAGTTTTCACCCTCTAACGGCATGTTTTTAAGCCTAAGTCTGGAAATATGAAAATTACCGTCGTATTCTCAAATCGGGGGTCCCGCGGCTGTGGGGTCAGTTCCTATGAGTTACATTGGTCCTGTGGGAGGTGTTGGTGCCACCCACGGGCTCGTTTGAGGCCGGTTTTGAGTTTTCACCCTCTAACGCCATGGTTTTAAGCCTATGTCTAAAAATATGCTAATTACCATCATAAAGTCAAACCGGGAGTCCCGCGTCTGCGGGGTCAGTTCCTATGAGTTACATTGGTCCCGTTGGAGGTGTTGGTGCCACCCACGGGGCCGTTCGGGGGCTGTTTCGAGTTTTCACCCTCTAACGCCATGTTTTGAAGCCTAAGTCTAGAAACATGCAAATTACCATCGTATTCTAAAACCGAGAATCCCGCGGCTGCGGGGTCAGTTCCTACGAGTTACATTGGTCCCGTGGGAGCTGTTTCGAGTTCTCACCCTCTAATGCCATGTTTTTAAGCCTAAGTATAAAAATATGCAAATTACTATTGTATTCTCAAATCGGGAGTCCCGCGGCTGCGGGATCTGTTCCTACGAGTTACATTGGTCCCGTGGGAGGTGTTGGATCCACCCACGGGGCCATTAGATGGCTGTTTTGACTTTCCACCCTCTAACGCCATGTTTTTAAGCCAAAGTCTAGAAATATGCAAATTATCACCGTATTCTCAAACCGGGAGTCCTGCGGATGCGGGGTCATCTACTACGAGTTACATTGGTCTCGTGGGAGGTGTTGGTGCCACCCACGGGGTTATTCGGGGGCTGTTTCGAGTTTTCACCCTCTATCGCCATGTTTTTAAGCCTAAGACTAGAAACATGAAAATTACCATCGTATTCTCAAACCGGGAGTCCCGCGGTTGCGAGGTCAGGTCCTACGAGTTACATTGGTCCTTGGGAGGTGTTGGTGCCACCCACGGGGCGGTTCGGGGGCCGTTTCGATTTGTCACCCTCTAAGGCCCTGTTTTTAAGCCTATGACTAGATATATGCAAATTATCATCATATTTTCAAACCGGGAGTCCCGCGGCTGCTGGGTCAGTTCCTACGAGTTACATTGGTCCCGTGGGAGGTGTTGGTGCCACCCACGGGACCGTTCGGGGGATGTTTCGAGTTTTCACCTTCTAACGCCATGTCTTTAATCCTAAGTCTAGAAATATGAAAATTATCATCGTATTCTCAAACGGGGAGTCCCGCGGCTGCGGGGTCAGTTCCTACAAGTTACATTGGCCCCGTGGGAGGTGTTGGTGCCTCCTATAGGGCCGTTCAGGGCCTGTTTTGAGTTTTCACCCTCTAACGCCATGTTTTGAAACCTAAGTGTAGAAATATGCAAATTACCATATATACTCAAACCGGGAGTCCAGCGGCTGCGGGGTCAGTTCCTACGAGTTACATTGGTCCCATGGGAGGTGTTGGTGCCACCCACGGGGCCGTTCAGGGGCTATTTCGAGTTTTCACCCTCTAACGCCATGTTTTAAAGCCTATGACTAGAAATATGCAAATTAGCGTCGTATTCTCAAACCGAGAGTCCCGCGGCTGCAGGGTCAGTTCGTACGAGTTACATTGGTCCCGTGGGAGGTGTTGGTGCCACCCACGGGGACATTCGGGGGCTGTTTCGAGTTTTCACCTTCTAACGCCTTGGTTTTAAGCCTATGTCTAGAAATATGAAAATTACCATCATATTCTCAAACCGGCAGTCCCGCGTCTACGAGGTCAGTTCCTACGAGTTACATTGGTCCCGTGGGAGGTGTTGGTGCCACCCACGGGGCCGTTCGGGTGCTTTTTTGAGTTTTCACCCTCTAACACCATGTTTTTAAGCCTATGACTAGATATATGCGAATTACCATCGTATTCTCAAACCGGGAGTCCCGCGGCTGCGGGGTCAGTTCCTACGAGTTACATTGGTCCCGTGCGAGGTGTTGGTGCCACCCACGGGGACGTTCAGGGGCTGTTTCGAGTTTTCACCCTCTAAGGCCATGTTTTTATTCCTAAGTCTAGAAACATGCAAATTACCGTCGTATTCTCAAACCGGGAGTCCCGCGGCTGCGAGGTCAGTTGCTACGAGTTACATTGGTCCCGTGAGAGGTGTTGGTGCCTCCTATAGGGCCGTTCAGGGCCTGTTTTGAGTTTTCACCCTGTAACGCCATGTTTTTAAACCTAAGTGTAGAAATTTGCAAATTACCATCATATACTCAAACCGGGAGTCCAGCGGCTGCGGGGTCAGTTCCTACGAGTTACATTGGTCCCGTGGGAGGTGTTGGTGCCACCCACGGGGCCGTTCAAGGGCTGTTTCGAGTTTTCACCCTCTAACGCCATGTTTTTAAGCCTAAGTCTGGCAATATGCAAATTACCATCGTATTCTCAAATCGGGGGTCCCGCAGCTGCGGGGTCAGTTCCTACGAGTTACATTGGTCCCGTGGGAGGTTTTGGTGCCACTCACGGGCTCGTTTGGGGCCTGTGTTGAGTTTTCACCCTCTAACGCCAGGCTTAAAAATATACAAATTACCGTCATAGAGTCAAACCGGGAGTCCCGCGTCTGCGGGGTCAGTTCCTACGAGTTACATTGGTCCCGTGGGAGTTGTTTCGAGTTCTCACCCTCTAATGCCATGTTTTTAAGCCTAAGTCTAAAAATATGCAAATTACTATTATATTCTCAAATCGGTAGTCCCGCAGCTGCGGGGTCAGTTCCTACGAGTTACATTGGTCCCGTGGGAGGTGTTGGATCCACCCACGGGGCCATTAGAGGGCTGTTTTGACTTTTCACCCTCTAACGCCATGTTTTTAAGCCAAAGTCTAGAAATATGCAGATTATCACTGTATTCTCAAATCGGGAGTCCCGCGGCTGCGAGGTCAGTTCCTACGAGTTACATTGGTCCCGTGGGAGGTGTTGTGCCACCCACGGGGACATTCTGGGGTGGTTTCGAGTTTTCACCCTCTAACGCCATGTTTTTAAGCCTCTGTCTAGAAATATGCAAATTACAGTCGTATTCTCAAATCGGGAGTCCCGCGGCTTTGGGGTCACTTCCTACGAGTTACATTGGTCCCGTGGGAGGTGTTGGTGCCACCCACGGGACCGTTCGGGGGCTGTTTCGAGTTCTCACCCTCTAACGCCATGTTTTTAAACCAAAGTCTAAAAATATGCAAATTATCATGGTATTCTCAAATCGAGAGACCCGTGGCTGCGGGGTCAGTTCCTACGAGTTACATTGGTCCCGTGGGAGGTGTTGGTGCCACCCACGGGGCCTTTCGAGGGCTATTTCGAGTTTTCACCGTCTAATGCCATGTTTTTAAGCCTATGACTAGAAATATGCAAATTAGTGTCATATTCTCAAACCGAGAGTCCCGCGGCTGCAGGGTCAGTTCGTACGAGTTACATTGGTCCCGTGGGAGGTGTTGGTGCCACGCACAGGGACATTCTGGGGCCGTTTCGAGTTTTGACCTTCTAAGGCCTTGTTTTTAAGCCTATGTCTAGAAATATGTAAATTACCATCATATTCTCAAACCGGCAGTCCCGCGGCTACGAGGTCAGTTCCTACGAGTTACATTGGTCCCGTGGGAGGTGTTGGTGCCACCCACGGGGCCGTTCGGGGGCTGTTTCGAGTTTTCACCCTCTAACACCATGTTTTTAAGCCTATGACTAGATATATGCAAATTACCATCGTATTCTCAAACCGGGACTCCCGCGGCTGCGAGGTCAGTTCCTACGAGTTACATTGGTCCCGTGGGAGGTGTTGGTGCCTCCCACAGGGCCGTTCAGTGCCTGTTTTGAGTTTTCAACCTCTAACGCCATGTTTTTAAACCTAAGTGTAGAAATATGCAAATTACCGTCATATACTCAAACCGGGAGTCCAGCGGCTACGGGGTCAGTTCCTACGAGTTACATTGGTCCCGTGGGAGGTGTTGGTGCCACCCACGGGGGCGTTCGGTGGCTGTTTCTAGTTCTCACCGTCTAACGCAATGTTTTTAAGCCTAACTCAAGAAATATGCAAATTGTCATCGTATTGTCAAATTGGGAGTCCAGCGGCTGCGGGGTCAGTTCCTACGAGTTACATTGGTCCCGAGGGAGGTGTTGGTGCCACTCACGGGGTCATTCGGGGGCTGTTTCGAGTTTTCACCCTCTAACGCCATGTTTTTAAACCTAAGTCTACAAACATGCAAATTACTATCGTATTCTCAAACCGGGAGTCCCGCGGCTGCGAGGTCAGGTCCTACGAGTTACATTGGTCCCTTGGGCGGTGTTGGTGCCACCCACGGGGAGGTTCGGGGGCTATTTCGAGTTGTCACCCTCTAAGGCCATGTTTTAAAGCGTATGACTAGAAATATGGAAATTATCATCGTATTCTCAAACCGGGAGTCCCGCGGCTGCAGGGTCAGTTCCTACTAGTTACATTGGTCCCGTGGGAGGTGTTGGTGCCACCCACGGGGACATTCGGGGTCTGGTTCGAGTTTCACCCTCTAATGCCATGTTTTTAAGCCCAAGTATGGAAATAAGCAAATTACCATCGTAATCTTAAACCGGGAGTCCCGCGGCTGCGGGGTTAGTTCCTACGAGTTACATTGGTCCCGTGGGTGGTGTTGGTGCCACCCACGGGGACGTTCGGAGGTTGTTTCGAGTTTTCACCCTCTAACGCCATGTTTTTAAGCTTAAGTCTAGAAATATGCAAATTATCATCGTATTCTCAAACTGGGAGTCCCGCGGCTGTGAGGTCAATTCCTGGGAGTTACATTGGTCCCGTGGTAGGTGTTGGTGCCACCCACGGGGATGTTCGGGGGCTGTTTCGAGTTCTCACCCTTTAACGCCATGTTTTTAAACCAAAGTCTAATAATATGCAAATTATCATCGTATTCTCAAATCGGGAGTCCCGCGGCTGTAGGATCAGTTCCTACGAGTTACATTGGTCCCGTGGGAGGTGTTGGTACCACCGACGGGGCCTTTCGGGGGCTATTTCAAGTTTTCACCCTCTAACGCCATATTTTTAAGCCTATGACTAGAAATATGCAAATTAGCATCGTATTCTCAAACCGAGAGTCCCACGGCTGCAGGGTCAGTGCGTACGAGTTACATTGGTCCCGTGGGAGGTGTTGGTGCCACCCACGGGGACATTCGGGGGTTGTTTCGAGTTTTCACCTTCTAACGCCTTGTTTTTAAGCCTATGACTAGAAATATGAAAATTACCATCATATTCTCAAACCGGCAGTCCAAAGGCTACGAGGTCAGTTCCTACGAGTTACATTGGTCCCGTGGGAGGTGTTGGTGCCTCCCACGGGGCCGTTCGGGGGCTGTTTCGAGTTTTCACCCTCTAACACCATGTTTTTAAGCCTATGACTAGATATATGCAAATTACCATCGTATTCTCAAACCGGGAGTCCCGCGGCTGCGAGGTCAGTTCCTACGAGTAACATTGGTCCCGTGGGAGGTGTTGGTGCCACCCACGGGGACATTCGGGGGCTGTTTCGAGTTTTCACCTTCTAACGCCTTGTTTTTAAGCCTATGACTAGAAATATGAAAATTACCATCATATTCTCAAACCGGCAGTCCAACGGCTACGAGGTCAGTTCCTACGAGTTACATTGGTCCCGTGGGAGGTGTTGGTGCCTCCCACGGGGCCGTTCGGGGGCTGTTTCGAGTTTTCACCCACTAACACCATGTTTTTAAGCCTATGACTAGATATATGCAAATTACCATCGTATTCTCAAACCGGGAGTCCCGCGGCTGCGGGGTCAGTTCCTACGAGTTACATTGTGTCCCGTGGGAGGTGTTGGAGCCACCAACGGGGCCGTTCGGGAGCTGTTTCGAGTTTTCACCCTCTAACGCCATGTTTTTAAGCTTAAGTCTAGAAATATGCAAATTATCATCGTATTCTCAAACCGGGAGTCCCGCGGCTGCGAGGTCAATTCCTGCGAGTTACATTGGTCCCGTGGTAGGTGTTGGTGCCACCCACGGGGATGTTCGGGGGCTGTTTCGAGTTCTCACCCTTTAACGCCATGTTTTTAAACCAAAGTCTAAAAATATGCAAATTATCATCGTATTCTCAAATCGGGAGTCCCGCGGCTGCAGGGTCAGTTCCTACGAGTTACATTGGTCCCGTGGGAGGTGTTGGTACCACCCACGGGGCCTTTCGGGGGCTATTTCAAGTTTTCACCTTCTAACGCCATGTTTTTAAGCCTATGACTAGAAATATGCAAATTAGCATCATATTCTCAAACCGAGAGTCCCGCGGCTGCAGGGTCAGTGCGTACGAGTTACATTGGTCCCGTGGGAGGTGTTGGTGCCACCCACGGGGACATTCGGGGGCTGTTTCGAGTTTTCACCTTCTAACGCCTTATTTTTAAACCTATGACTAGAAATATGAAAATTACCATCATATTCTCATACCGGCAGTCCCACGGCTACGAGGTCAGTTCCTACGAGTTACATTGGTCCCGTGGGAGGTGTTGGTGCCTCCCACGGGGCCGTTCGGGGGCTGTTTCGAGTTTTCACCCTCTAACACCATGTTTTTAAGCCTATGATTAGAAATATGCAAATTACCATCGTATTCTCAAACCGGGAATCCCGCGGCTGCGGGGTCAGTTCCTACGAGTTACATTGGTCCCGTGGGAGGTATTGGAGCCACCCACGGGGATGTTCAGAGGTTGTTTCGAGTTTTCACCCTATAACGCCATGTTTTTAAGCTTATGATTAGAAATATGCAAATTATCATCGTATTCACAAACTGGGAGTCCCGCGGCTACGGGGTCTGTTCCTACGGGTTACATTGGTCCCGTGGGAGGTGTTGGTGCCACCCACGGGGACGTTCGGGGTGTTTCGAGTTTTCACCCTCTAACGCCATGTTTTTAAGCCTAAGTCTGGAAATAAGAAAATTACCATCGTATTCTCAAACCGGGTGTCCCGCGGCTGCGGGGTCAAGTCCTACGAGTTACATTGGTCCCATGGTAGGTGTTGGTGCCACCCACGGGGACGTTCAGGGGCTGTTTCGAGTTTTCACCCTCTAACACCATGTTTTTAAGCCTAAGTCCAAAAACATGCAAATTACCGTCGTATTCTCAAACCGGGAGTCCCGCGGCTGCGAGGTCAGTTCCTACGAGTTACATTGGTCCCGTGGTAGGTGTTAGTGCCACCCACGGGGATGTTCGGGGGCTGTTTCGAGTTCTCACCCTTTAACGCCATGTTTTTAAACCAAAGTCTAAAAATATGCAAATTATCATCGTATTCTCAAATCGGGAGTCCCGCGGCTGTAGGGTCAGTTCCTACGAGTTACATTGGTCCCGTGGGAGGTGTTGGTACCACCCACGGGGCCTTTCGGGGGCTATTTCAAGTTTTCACCCTCTAACGCCATATTTTTAAGCCTATGACTAGAAATATGCAAATTAGCATCGTATTCTCAAACCGAGAGTCCCGCGGCTGCAGGGTCAGTGCGTACGAGTTACATTGGTCCCGTGGGAGGTGTTGGTGCCACCCACGGGGACATTCGGGGGCTGTTTCGAGTTTTCACCTTCTAACGCCTTGTTTTTCAGCCTATGACTAGAAATATGAAAATTACCATCATATTCTCAAACCGGCAGTCCAACGGCTACGAGGTCAGTTCCTACGAGTTACATTGGTCCCGTGGGAGGTGTTGGTGCCTCCCACGGGGCCGTTCGGGGGTTGTTTCGAGTTTTCACCCTCTAACACCATGTTTTTAAGCCTATGACTAGATATATGCAAATTACCATCGTATTCTCAAACCGGGAGTCCCGCGGCTGCGGGGTCAGTTCCTACGAGTTACATTGTGTCCCGTGGGAGGTGTTGGAGCCACCAACGGGGCCGTTCGGGAGCTGTTTCGAGTTTTCACCCTCTAACGCCATGTTTTTAATCTTAAGTCTAGAAATATGCAAATTATCATCGTATTCTCAAACCGGGAGTCCCGCGGCTGCGAGGTCAATTCCTGCGAGTTACATTGGTCCCGTGGTAGGTGTTGGTGCCACCCACGGGGATGTTCGGGGGCTGTTTCGAGTTCTCACCCTTTAACGCCATGTTTTTAAACCAAAGTCTAAAAATATGCAAATTATCATCGTATTCTCAAATCGGGAGTCCCGCGGCTGCAGGGTCAGTTCCTACGAGTTACATTGGTCCCGTGGGAGGTGTTGGTACCACCCACGGGGCCTTTCGGGGGCTATTTCAAGTTTTCACCCTCTAACGCCATGTTTTTAAGCCTATGACTAGAAATATGCAAATTAGCATCGTATTCTCAAACCGAGAGTCCCGCGGCTGCAGGGTCAGTTCGTACGAGTTACATTGGTCCCGTGGGAGGTGTTGGTGCCACCCACGGGGACATTCGGGGGCTGTTTCGAGTTTTCACCTTCTAACGCCTTATTTTTAAGCCTATGACTAGAAATATGAAAATTACCATCATATTCTCAAACCGGCAGTCCCACGGCTACGAGGTCAGTTCCTACGAGTTACATTGGTCCCGTGGGAGGTGTTGGTGCCTCCCACGGGGCCGTTCGGGGGCTGTTTCGAGTTTTCACCCTCTAACACCATGTTTTTAAGCCTATGATTAGAAATATGCAAATTACCATCGTATTCTCAAACCGGGAATCCCGCGGCTGCGGGGTCAGTTCCTACGAGTTACATTGGTCCCGTGGGAGGTATTGGAGCCACCCACGGGGATGTTCAGAGGTTGTTTCGAGTTTTCACCCTGTAACGCCATGTTTTTAAGCTTATGATTAGAAATATGCAAATTATCATCGTATTCACAAACTGGGAGTCCCGCGGCTACGGGGTCTGTTCCTACGGGTTACATTGGTCCCGTATGAGGTGTTGGTGCCACCCACGGGGATGTTCGGGGTTGTTTCGAGTTTTCACCCTCTAACGCCATGTTTTTAAGCCTAAGTCTGGAAATAAGAAAATTACCATCGTATTCTCAAACCGGGTGTCCCGCGGCTGCGGGGTCAGTTCCTACGAGTTACATTGGTCCCATGGTAGGTGTTGGTGCCACCCACGGGGACGTTCAGGGGCTGTTTCGAGTTTTCACCCTCTAACACCATGTTTTTAAGCCTAAGTCCAAAAACATGTAAATTACCGTCGTATTCTCAAACCGGGAGTCCCGCGGCTGCGAGGTCAGTTCCTACGAGTTACATTGGTCCCGTGGTAGGTGTTAGTGCCACCCACGGGGATGTTCGGGGGCTGTTTCGAGTTCTCACCCTTTAACGCCATGTTTTTAAACCAAAGCCTAAAAATATGCAAATTATCATCGTATTCTCAAATCGGGAGTCCCGCGGCTGTAGGGTCAGTTCCTACGAGTTACATTGGTCCCGTGGGAGGTGTTGGTACCACCCATGGGGCCTTTCGGGGGCTATTTCAAGTTTTCACCCTCTAACGCCATATTTTTTAGCCTATGACTAGAAATATGCAAATTAGCATCGTATTCTCAAACCGAGAGTCCCGCGGCTGCAGGGTCAGTGCGTACGAGTTACATTGGTCCCGTGGGAGGTGTTGGTGCCACCCACGGGGACATTCGGGGGCTGTTTCGAGTTTTCACCTTCTAACGCCTTATTTTTAAGCATATGACTAGAAATATGAAAATTACCATCATATTCTCAAACTGGCAGTCCCACGGCTACGAGGTCAGTTCCTACGAGTTACATTGGTCCCGTGGGAGGTGTTGGTGCCTCCCACGGGGCCGTTCGGGGGCTGTTTCGAGTTTTCACCCTCTAACACCATGTTTTTAAGCCTATGATTAGAAATATGCAAATTACCATCGTATTCTCAAACCGGGAATCCCGCGGCTGCGGGGTCAGTTCCTACGAGTTACATTGGTCCCGTGGGAGGTATTGGAGCCACCCACGGGGATGTTCAGAGGTTGTTTCGAGTTTTCACCCTGTAACGCCATGTTTTTAAGCTTATGATTAGAAATATGCAAATTATCATCGTATTCACAAACTGGGAGTCCCGCGGCTACGGGGTCTGTTCCTACGGGTTACATTGGTCCCGTGGGAGGTGTTGGTGCCACCCACGGGGACGTTCGGGGCTGTTTCGAGTTTTCACCCTCTAACGCCATGTTTTTAAGCCTAAGTCTGGAAATAAGAAAATTACCATCGTATTCTCAAACCGGCTGTCCCGCGGCTGCGGGGTCAGTTCCTACGAGTTACATTGGTCCCATGGTAGGTGTTGGTGCTACCCACGGGGACGTTCAGGGGCTGTTTTGAGTTTTCACCCTCTAACACCATGTTTTTAAGCCTAAGTCTAAAAACATGCAAATTACCGTCGTATTCTCAAACCGGGAGTCCCGCGGCTGCGAGGTCAGTTCCTACGAGTTACATTGGTTCCGTGGGAGGTGTTGGTGCCACCCACGGGGCCGTTCAGGGGCTGTTTCGAGTTTTCACCCTCTAACGCCATGTTTTTAAGCCTAAGTCTGGAAATATGTAAATTACCGTCGTATTCTCAAATCGAGGGTCCCGCGGCTACGGGGTCAGTTCCTACGAGTTACATTGGTCCCGTGGGAGGTGTTGGTTCCACCGACGGGCTCGTTTGGGTCCTGTTTTGAGTTTTCACCCTCTAACGTCATGGTTTTAAGCCTATGTCTAAAAATATGCAAATTACCGTCATAGAGTCAAATCGGGAGTCCCACGTCTGCGGGGTCAGTTCCTATGAGTTACATTGGTCCCGTGGGAGGTGTTGGTGCCACCCACGGGGCCGTTCGGGGGCTATTTCAAGTTTTCACCCTCTAACACCATGTTTTTAAGCCTATGACTAGAAACATGCAAATTACCATCGTATTCTCAAACCGGGAGTCCCGCGACTGGGGGGTCAGTTCCTACGAGTTACATTGGTCCCGTGGGAGCTGTTTCGAGTTCTCACCCTCTAATGCCATGTTTTTAAGCCTAAGTCTAAAAATATGCAAATTACTATTGTATTCTCAAATTGGGAGTCCCGCGGCTGCGGGGTCAGTTCCTACGAGTTACATTGGTCCCGTGGGAGGTGTTGGATCCACCCACGGGGCCATTAGAGGGCTGTTTTGTGTTTTCACTCTCTAACGCCATGTTTTTAAGCCAAAGTCTAGAAATATACAAATTATCACCGTATTCTCAAGCCGGGAGTCCCGCGGATGCGGGGTCAATTCCAACGAGTTACATTGGTCTCGTGGGAGGTATTGGTGCCACCCACGGGGTCATTCGGGGGCTGTTTCGAGTTTTCACCCTCTAACGCCATGTTTTTAAGCCTAAGTCTAGAAACATGCAAATTACTATCATATTCTCAAACCGGGAGTCCCGCGGCTGCGAGGTCAGTTCCTACGAGTTACATTGGTCAATTGGGAGGTGTTGGTACCACCCACGGGGCGGTTCGGGGGCTGTTTCGAACTGTCACCCTCTAAGGCCATGTTTTTAAGCCTATGATTAGAAATATGTAAATTATCATCGTATTCTAAAACCGGGAGTCCCGCGGCTACAGGGTCAGTTCCTACGAGTTACCTTCATCCGGTGGAAGGTGTTCAGGGGCTGTTCCGAGTTTTCACTCTCTAACGCCATGTTTTTAAGCCTACCTCTAGAAATATGCAAATTATCATCGTATTATCAAACTGGGAGTCCCGCGGCTGCGGGGTCAGTTCGTATGAGTTACATTGGTCCCGTGGGAGGTGTTGGAGCCAGCAATGGGGTCGTTCGGGGGCTATTTCGAGTTTTCAGCCTCTAACACCATGTTTTTAAGCCTATGACTACAAATATGCAAATTACCGTCATATTCTCAAACCGGGAGTCCCGCGGCTATGGGGTCAGTTCGTACGAGTTACATTGTTCCCGTGGGAGGTGTTGGTGCCACCCACGGGGACGTTCGGGTGCTGTTTCGAGTTTTCACCCTCTAATACCATGTTTTAATGCCTAAGTCAAGAAATTTGCAAATTATCATCGTATTATCAAACCGGCAGTCCCGCGGCTGCGAGGTCAATTCCTATGAGTTACATTGGTCCCGTGGGAGGTGTTGGTGCCACCCACGGGGCCGTTCGGGGTCTGTTTTGAGTTTTCACCCTCTAACGCCATGTGTTTAAGCCAATGAATAGAAATATGCAAATTACCATCATATTCTCGAATCGGGAGTCCCACGGCTTCGGGGTCAGTTCCTACGAGTTACATTGGTCCCGTGGGAGGTGTTGGTGCCACCCACGTGGATGTTCAGGGGCTGTTTCCGGTTTTCACCCTCTAACGCCATGTTTTTTATCCTAGTATAGAAATATGCAAATTACCGTCATATAATCAAACCAGGAGTCCCGCGGCTGCGGGGTCAGTTCCTACGAGTTACATTGGTCCCGTGGGAGGTGTTGGTGCCACCCACGGGCTCGTTTGAGGCCTTTTTTGAGTTTTCACCCTCTAACGCGATGGTTTTAAGCCTATGTCTAAAAATATGCAAATTACCATCATAGAGTCAAAGCGGGAGTCCCGCGGCTGCGGCGTCAGTTCCTACGAGTTACATTGGTCCCGTGAGAGGTGTTGGTGCCACCCACGGGGTCGTTCGGGGGCTGATTCGAGAATTCACCCTCTAATGCCATGTTTTTAAGCCTAAGTCTAGAAAAATGCAAATTACCATCGTATTCTCAAACCGGGAGTCCCGCGACTGCGGGGTCAGTTCCTACGAGTTACATTGGTCCCGTGGGAGCAGTTTCAAGTTCTCACCCTCTAACGCCATGTTTTTAAGCCTAAGTCTAAATATATGCAAATTACCGTGGTATTCTCAAATCGGGAGTCCCGCGGCTCCGGGGTCAGTTCCCACGAGTTATATTGGTCCTGAGGGAGGTGTTGGATCCATCCACGGAGCCATTAGAGGGTTGTTTTGATTTTTCACCCTCTAACGCCATGTTTTTAAGCCTAAGTATAAAAATATGCAAATTATCACCGTATTCTCAAACCGGGAGTCCCGCGGATGTGGGGTCAGTTCCTACGAGTTACATTGGTCCCATGGGAGGTGGTGGTGCCACCCACGGGGACATTCAGGGGCTGTTTCGTGTTTTCACCCTCTAACGCCATGTTTTTAAGCCTAAGTCTAGAAACATGCCAATTACTGTCGTATTCTCAAACTGGGAGTCCCGCGGCTGCGAGGTCAGTTCCTACGAGTTTCATTGGTCCCGTGGAAGGTGTTGGTGCCACCCATAGGGCCGTTCAGGGGTTGTTTCGAGTTGTCACCCTCTAAGGCCATGTTTTTAAGCCTATGACTAGAAATATGCAAATTACCCTCATATTCTCAAATCGGGAGTCCCGCGGCTGCGGGGTCAGTTCCTACGACTTACATTGATCCCGTGGGAGGCGTTGGTGCCACCCACGTGGTTGTTCAGGGGCTGTTTTGAGTTTTCACTCTCTAACGCCATGTTTTTAAGCCTAAGTCTAGAAATATGCAAATTACCGTCGTATTCTCAAACCGGGAGTCCCGCGGCTGCGAGGTCAGTTCCTACGAGTTACATTGGTCCCGTGGGACGTGTTGGTGCCTCCCACATGGCCGTTCGGGGCCTGTTTTGAGTTTTCACCCTCTAACCCCATGTTTTTTAGCCTAGTGTAGAAATATGCAAATTACCGTCATATACTCAAACCGGGAGTCCCGCGGCTGCAGGGTCAGCTCCTACGAGTTATATTGGTCCCGTGGGAGGTGTTGGTGCCACCCACGGGACTGTTTCGAGTTTTCACCCTCTAACGCCATGTTCTTAATCCTAAGTCTAAAAATATGCAAATTATCGTCGTATTCTCAAACCGGGAGTCCCGCGGCTGCGAGGTCAATTCCTACGAGTTACATTGGTCCCGTGGGAGGTGTTGGTGCCACCCACGGGGACGTTCATGGGCTGTTTCGAGTTCTCACCCTCTAACGCCATGTATCTAAACTAAAGTCTAAAAATATTGAAATTATCATCGTATTCTCAAATCGGGAGTCCCACAACTGCGGGGTTAGTAACTACGAGTTAAATTGATCCCGTGGGAGATGTTGGTGCCACCCTCGAGCCCGTTTGGGGCCGGTTTTGAGTTTTCACCCTCTAACGCCATGTTTTTAAGCCTATGACTAGAAATATGCAAATTACCGTCATAGAGTCAAACCGGGAGTCCCGTGGCTGCGGCGTCAGTTCCTATGAGTTGCATTGGTCCCGCGGGAGGTGTTGGTGCCACCCACGGGGCCGTTCGGGGGCTGATTCAAGTTTTCACACTCTAACGCCATGTTTTTAATCCTAAGTCTAGAAACATGCAAATTACCATCGTATTCTCAAATCGGGAGTCCCGCGACTGCGGGGTCACTTCCTACGAGTTACATTGGTCCCGTGGGAGGAGTTGGTGCCACCCACGGGCTCGTTTGGGGCCTGTTTTGAGTTTTCACCCTCTAACGCCATGGTTTTAAGCCTATGTCTAGAAATATGCAAATTATCGTCGTATTCTCAAATTGGGAGTCCCGCGGCTGCGGGGTCAGTTCCTACAAGTAAAATTGGTCCTGTGGGAGGTGTTGGAACCACCAACGGGGCTGTTCGGAGGCTGTTTTGAGTTTTCACCCTCTAATGCCATGTTTTTCAGCCTATGTCTGGAAATAAGAAAATTACCATCGTATTCTCAAACCGGGAGTCCCGCGGCTGCGGGGTCACTTCCTACGAGTTACATTGGTCCCGTGGGTGGTGTTGGTGCCACCCACGGGGACGTTCAGGGGCTGTTTCAAATTTTCACCCTCTAATGCCATGATTTTAAGCCTTAGTCTAAAAATATGCAAATTATCATCGTATTCTCAAACTGGGAGTCCCGCGGTTCCGGGGTCAGTTCCTACGAGTTACATTGGTCTCGTGGGAGGTGTTGGAGCCACCAACAGGGCCGTTCGGGGGCTGTTTCGAGTTTTCACCCTCTAACGCCATATTTTTAAGCCTAAGTATAGAAACATGCAAATTTCCATCGTATTCTCAAACCGAGAGTCCCGCGGCTGGGAGGTCAGTTCCTACGAGTTACATTGGTCCCGTGGGAGGTGTTGGTGCCACCCACGGGGCCGTTCGGGGGCTATTTCGAGTTCTCACTCTCTAATGTCATGTTTTTAAGCCTACGTCTGGAAATATACAAATTATCATCGTATTCTCAAACTGGGAGTCCCGCGGCTGCGAGGTCAGTTCCTACGAGTTACATTGGTCCAGTGGGAGGTGTTGGAGCCACCAACGGGACCCTTCGGAAGCTGTTTCGAGTTTTCACCCTATGACGCCAGTTTTTTTTGCGTAAGTTTGGAAATATGCAAATTACCATCGTATTCTCAAACCGAGAGTCCCGCGGCAGCGGGGACAGTTCCTACGAGTTACATTGGTCCCGTGGGAGGTGTTGGTGCCACCCCCGAGGACGTTCGGGGGCTGTTTCGAGTTTTCACCCTCTAACGCCATGTTTTTAAACCTAAGTCTAGAAATATGCAAATTATCATCGTATTCTCAAACTAGGAGTCCCGCGGCTGCGGGGTCAGTTCCTACGAGTTACATTGGTCTCGTGGGAGGTGTTGGAGCCACCAACGGGGCCGTTCGGGGGCTGTTTCGAGTTTTTAGCCTCTAAAGCCATGTTTTTAAGCCTAAGTCTAGAAATATGCAAATTATCATCGTATTCTCAAACTGGGAGTCCTGCGGCAGTTAAGTCAGTTCCTACGAGTTACATTGGTCCCGTGGGAGGTGTTGGTGCCACCCACGGGGATGTTCGGGGGTTATTTCGAGTTCTCACCCTATAACGCCATGTTTTTAAACCTAAGTCTAAAAATATGCAAATTATCTTCATATTGTCAAATCGAGAGTCCCGCGGCTAAGGGGACAGTTCATACGAGTTACATTGGTCCCGTGCGAGGTGTTGGTGCCACCCACGGGTCCTTTCGGGGTCTATTTCGAGTTTTCACCCTCTAACGCAATGTTTTTAAGCCTATGACTAGAAATATGCTAATTACCATCTTATTCTCAAACCGAGAGTCCCGCGGCTACGGGGTCAGTTCGTACGAGATATATTGGTCCCGTGGGAGGTGTTGGTGCCACTCACGGGGACATTCGGGGGCTGTTTCGAATTTTCACCCTCTAACGCCTTATTTTTAAACCTATGTCCAGAAATATGCAAATTACCGTCGTATTCTCAAATCGGCAGTCCCGCGGCTGCGAGGTCAGTTCCTACGAGTTACATTGGTCCCGTGTGAGGTGTTGGTGCCACCCACGGGGACGTTCGGAGGCTGTTTTGAGTTCTCACCCTCTAACGCCATATTTTTAAGCCTAAGTCTAGAAATATGCAAATTACCGACGTATTCTCAAACCGGGAGTCCTGCGGCTACGGGGTCAGTTCCTACGTGTTACATTGGTCCCGTTGGAGGTGTTGGATCCGGCCACGGGGCCATTAGAGGGCTGTTCCAAGTTTTTCCCCTCTAACGCCATATTTTTAAGCCTAAGTCTAGAAATATGCAAATTATCATCGTATTCTCAAACCGGGAGTCCCGCGGCTGTGAGGTCAGTTCCTACGAGTTACATTGGTCCCGTGGGAGGTGTTGGTGCCACCCACGGGGATGTTCGGGGGTTGTTTCGAGTTCTCACCCTCTAACGCCATATTTTAAACCTATGTCTACAAATATGCAAATTACCGTCGTATTCTCTAATTGGGAGTCCCGCGGCTGCGGGGTCAGTTCCTACGAGTTATATTGGTCCCGTGGGAGGTGTTGGATCCACCCACGTGGCCGTTAGAGGGGTGTTTCGAGTTTTCAACCTCTAACGCCATGTTTTTAAACCTAAGTCTAAAAATATGCAAATTATCATCGTATTCTCAAATCGAGAGTCCCACGGTTACGGGGTCAGTTCATACGAGTTACATTGGTCCCGTGGGAGGTGTTGGTGCCACCCACGGGGCCTTTCGGGGGCTATTTCGAGTTTTCACCCTCTAACGCAATGTTTTTAAGCCTATGACTAGAAATATGCAAATTACCATCTTATTCTCAAACCGAGAGTTCCGCGGCTACGGGGTCAGTTCCTACGAGTTACATTGGTCCCGTGGGAGGTGTTGGAGCCACCAACGGGGCCGTTCGGGGGCTGTTTCGGGAGTTCACGCTCTAACTCCATGTTTTTAAGCCTAAGTCTAGAAATATGCAAATTATCATCGTATTCTCAAATCGGTAGTCCCGCGGCTGCGGGGTCAGTTCCTATGAGTTACATTGGTCCCGTGGTAGGTGTTGGTGTCACCCACGGGGCCGTTTGGGGTCGGTTTCGAGTTTTCACCCTCTAATGCCATGTTTTTAAGCCTAAGTCTGGAAATATGCAAATTACCATTATATTCTCAAATTGGGAGTCCCGCGGCTGTGGGGTCAGTTCCTACGAGTTACATTGATCCAGTGGGAGATGTCGCCCGTTTGGGGCCGGTTTCGAGTTTTCATCCTCTAACGCCATGTTTTTAAACCTATGACTAGAAATATGAAAATTACCGTCATATACTCAAACCGGGAGTCCCGCTGCTGTGGGGTCAGTTTCTACGAGTTACGTTTGTCCTGTGGGAGGTGTTGGTGCCACCCACGGGGCCTTTCGGTGGGTATTTCTAGTTTTCACCCTCTAACGCCATAATTTTAAGCCTATGACTAGTTTTATGAAAATTATGGTCATATTCTGAAATCGGGAGTCCCGCGGCTGCGGGGTCAGTTTCTACGCGTTACATTGGTCCTGTGGGAGGTGTTGGTGCCACCCACGGGGCCTTTCGGGGGCTATTTCGATTTTTCACACTCTAACGCCATGTTTTTAAGTTATGACTTGAAATATAAAAATTACCATCGTATTCTCAAATCGGGAGTCCCGCAGCTGCGGGGTCAGTTCCTACGAGTTACATTGGTCCCGTGGGAGGTGTTGGTTCCACCCACGGGGACATTCGGTGGCTGTTTCGAGTTTTCACCCTCTAACGCCATGTTTTTAAGCCTATGTCTATAAATATGCAAATTACCATCGTATTCTCAAACCGGGAGTCCCGCGGCTGCGGGGTCAGTTCCTACGAGTTACTTTAGTCCCGTGGGAGGTGTTGATGCCACCCACCGGGACGTTCGGGGGCTGTTTCGAGTTCTCACCCTCTAACGCCATGTTTTTAAACTAAAGTCTAAAAATATACAAATTATCATCGTATTCTCAAATCGGGAGTCCCGCGGCTGCGGGGTCAGTTCATACAAGTTACATTAGTCCCGTGGGAGGTGTTGGTGCCACCCACGGGGCTGTTCGGTGGTTGTTTCGAGTTTTCACCCTCTAACACCATGTTTTTAAGCCAAAGTCTATAAACATGCAAATAACTATCGTATTCTCAAACCGGGAGTCCCGCGGCTGCGAGGTCAGTTCCTACGAGTTGCATTCGTCCCGTGGGATGTGTTGGTGCCACCCACGTGGTCGTTCAGGGGATGTTTTGAGTTTCACCCTCTAACGCAATGTTTTTAAGCCTATGTAAAAAAATATGCAAATTACCGTCATATTCTCAAATCGTGATTCCCGCGGCTGCGGGGTCAGTTCCTACGAGTTACATTGGTCCCGGGGGAGGTGATGGTTCCACCCACGGGGACATTCGGTGGCTGTTTCGAGTTTTCACCCTCTAACGCCATGTTTTTAAGCCTATGTCTAGAAATATGCAAATTACCGTCGTATTCTCAAACCGGGAGTCCCGCAGCTGCGGGGTTAGTTCCTATGAGTTACATTAGTCCCGTGGGAGGTGTTGATGCCACCCATAGGGACATTTGGGGGCTGTTTCGAGTTCTCACCCTCTAACGCCATGTTTTTAAACTAAAGTCTAAAAATATACAAATTATCATCGTATTCTCAAATCGGGAGTCCTGCGGCTGCGGGGTCAGTTCCGACGAGTTACATTGGTCCCGTGGGAGGTGTTGGTGCCACCCATGGGGACGTTCGGAGGCTGTTTTGAGTTCTCACCCTCTAACGCCATGTTTTTAAGCCTAAGTTTAGAAACATGCAAATTACCATCGTATTCTCAAACCGGGAGTCCTGCGGCTACGGGGTCAGTTCCTGGAAGTTACATTGGTCCCGTGGGAGGTGTTGGATCTGCCCACGGGGCCATTAGAGGGCTGTTCCAAGTTTTCCCCCTCTAACGCCATATTTTTAAGCCTAAGTCTAGAAATATGTAAAATTATCATCGTATTCTCAAACTGGGAGCCCCACGGCTGCGGGGTCAGTTCCTACGAGTTACATTGGTCCCGTGGGAGGTGTTGGAGCCACCAACGGGGCCGTTCGGGGGCTGTTTCGAGTTTTCACCCTCTAACGCCATGTTTTTAAGCCTAAGTCTGGAAATATGCAAATTACCGTTATATTCTCAAATCGGGAGTCCCGCGGCTGCGGGGTCAGTTCCTACGAGTTACATTGATCCAGTGGGAGATTATGGCGCCACCCACGAGCCCGTTTGGGGCCGGTTTTGAGTTTTCATCCTCTAACGCCATGTTTTTAAGCCTATGACTAGAAATATGCAAATTACCGTCATATACTCAAATCGGGAGTCCCGCTGCTGTTGGGTCAGTTTCTACGAGTTACGTTGGTCCCGTGGGAGGTGTTGTTGCCACCCACGGGGCCTTTCGGTGGGTATTTCTAGTTTTCACCCTCTAACGCCTTGTTTTTAAGCCTATGACTAGAAATATGAAAATTATGGTCATATTCTCAAATCGGGAGTCCCGCGGCTGCGGGGTCAGTTTCTACGCGTTACATTGGTCCTGTGGGAGGTGTTGGTGCCACCCACGGGGCCTTTCGGGGGCTATTTCGATTTTTCACACTCTAACGCCATGTTTTTAAGTTATGACTAGAAATAAAAAAAATTAACATCGTATTCTCAAACCGGGAGTCCCGCAGCTGCGGGGTCAGTTCCTATGAGTTACATTGGTCCCGTGGGAGGTGTTGGTTCCACCCACGGGGACATTCGGTGGTTGTTTCCAGTTTTCACCCTCTAACGCCATGTTTTTAAGCCTATGTCTATAAATATGCAAAGTACCATCGTATTCTCAAATCGGGAGTCCCGCGGCTGCGGGGCCAGTTCCTACGAGTTACATTAGTCCCGTGGGAGGTGTTGATGCCACCCACCGGGACGTTCGGGGGCTGTTTCGAGTTCTCACCCTCTAACGCCCTGTTTTTAAACTAAAGTCTAAAAATATACAAATTATCATCGTATTCTCAAATCGGGAGTCCCGCGGCTGCGGGGTCAGTTCTGACGAGTTACATTCGTCCCGTGGGAGGTGTTGGTGCCACCCACGGGGACGTTCGGAGGCTGTTTCGAGTTCTCACCCTCTAACGCCATGTTTTTAAGCCTAAGTATAGAAATATGCAAATTACTATCGTATTCTCAAACCGGGAGTCCTGAGGCTACGGGGTCAGTTCCGGGAAGTTACAATGGTCCCTTGGGAGGTGTTGGATCCGCCCACGGGGCCATTAGAGGGCTGTTCCAAGTTTTCCCCCTCTAACGCCATATTTTTAAGCCTAAGTCTAGAAATATGTAAAATTATCATCGTATTCTCAAACTGGGAGCCCCGCGGCTGCGGGGTCAGTTCCTACGAGTTACATTGGTCCCGTGGGAGGTGTTGGAGCCACCAACGGGGCCGTTCGGGGGCTGTTTCGAGTGTTCACCCTCTAACTCCATGTTTTTAAGCCTAAGTCTAGAAATATGCAAATTATCATCGTATTCTCAGATCGGGAGTCCCACGGCTGCGGGGTCAGTTCCTACGAGTTACATTGTCCCGTGGTAGGTGTTGGTGCCACCCACGGGGCCGTTTGGGGCCGATTTCGAGTTTTCACCCTCTAACGCCATGTTTTTAATCCTAAGTCTGGAAATATGCAAATTACCATCGTATTCTCAAACCGGGAGTCCCGCGACTGCGGGGTCAGTTCGTACGAGTTACATTGATCCAGTGGGAGATGTTGGCGCCACCCACGGGCCCGTTTGGGGCCAGTTTCGAGTTTTCACCCTCTAACGCCATGTTTTTAAGCCTATGACTAGAAATATGCAAATTACCGTCATATACTCAAATCGGGAGTCCCGCAGTTGTTGGGTCAGTTTCTACTTGTTACATTGGTCCCGTGGGAGGTGTTGGTGCCACCCACGGGGCCTTTCGGTGGCTTTTTCGAGTTTTCACCCTCTAATGCCATGTTTTTAAGCCTATGACTAGAAATATGAAAATTACCATCATATTCTCAAATCGGGAGTCCCGCGGCTGTGGGGTCAGTTTCTACGAGTTACATTGGTCCTGTGGAGGTGTTGGTGCCACCCACGGGGCCTTTCGGGGGCTATTTCGATTTTTCACACTCTAATGCCATGTTTTTTAGCCTATGACTAGAAATATGCAAATTACCATCGTATTCTCAAACCGGGAGTCCCGAGGCTGCGGGGTCAGTTCCTACGAGTTACATTGGTCCCGTGGGAGGTGTTGGTTCCACCCACGGGGACATGCGGTGGCAGTTTCGAGTTTTCACCCTCTAACGCCTTGTTTTTAAGCCTATGTATAGAAATATGCAAATTGCCGTCGTATTCTCGAACCGGGAGTCCCGCGGCTGCGGGGTCTGTTCCTACGAGTTACATTAGTCCCGTGGGAGGTATTGATGCCACCCACAGGGACGTTCGGGGGCTGTTTCGAGTTCTCACCCTTTAACGCCATGTTTTTAAACTAAAGTCTAAAAATATACAAATTATCATCATATTCTCAAATCGGGAGTCCCGGGGCTGCGAGGTCAGTTCCTACGAGTTACATTGGTCCCGTGGGAGGTGTTGCTGCCACCCACGGGGCCGTTCGGGGGCTGTTTCGAGTTTTCACCCTCTAACGCCATGTTTTTAAGCCTAAGTCTAGAAACATGCAAATTACCATCGTATTCTCAAACCGGGAGTCCCGCGGCTGCAAGGTCAGTTCCTACGAGTCACATTGGTCCCGTGGGAGGTGTTGGTGCCCCCCACGGGGCCGTTCAGGGGCTGTTTCGAGTTTTCACCCTCTAATGCCATGTTTTTAAGCCTATGTAAAAAAATATACAATTTAATGTCATATTCTCAAATCGGGATTCCCGCGGCTGCGGGGTCAGTTCCTACGAGTTACAATGGTCCCGTGGGAGGTGTTGGAACCACCCACGGGGCCATTAGGGGGTTGTTTCGATTTCTCACCCTCTAAGGCCATGTTTTTAAGCCTAAGCCTAAAATTATGCAAATTATCGCCATATTCTCACACCGGGAGTCCCGCGGATGCGGGGTCAGTTCCTACGAGTTAAATTGGTCCCGTGGGAGGTGTTGGTGCCACCCACGGGCCCTTTCGGGGGCTATTTCGAGTTTTCACCCTCTAACGCCATGCTTTTAAGCCTATGACTAGAAATATGCAAATTACCGTCATATTCTCAAACCGAGAGTCCCGCGACTGTGGGGTCAGTTCCTACGAGTTACATTGGTCCCGTGGGAGGTGTTAGTTCCACCAAAGGGGCCGTTCGGGGGCTATTTCGAGGTTTCACCCTCTAACACCATGTTTTTAAGCCTAAGTCTATAAATATGCAAATTATCATTGTATTCTCAAACCGGGAGTCCCGCCACTATGGGGTCAGTTCCTACGAGTTACATTGGTCCCGTGGGAGGTGTTGGAGCCAGCAAACGCGGCCGTTCGGGGGCTATTTCAAGATTTCGCCCTCTAACGCCATGTTTTTAAGCCTATGACTAAAAATATGCAAATTATCTTCTTATTCTCAAACCGGGAGTCCCGCGGCTGCGGTGTCAGTTCGTACGAGTTACATTGATCCCGTGGGAGGTGTTGGTGCCACCCACGGGGACTTCGGGGGTGTTTCGAGTTTTCACCCTCTAACGCCATGTTTTTAAGCCTACGTCTAGAAATATGCACATTATCATCGTATTCTCAAATTGGGAGTCCCGCGACTGCGGGGTCAGTTCCTACGAGTTACATTGGTCCCGTGGGAGGTGTTGGTGCCACCAACGGAGCCGTTCGGGGGCTGTTTTGAGTTTTCAGCCTCTAACGCCATGTTTTTATTCCTAAGTTTAGAAATATGCAAATTATCATCGTATTCTCAAACCGGGAGTCCCGCGGATGCTAGGTCAGTTCCTACGAGTTACATTGGTCCCGTGGGAGGTGTTGGTGCCACCCACGGGGACGTTGAGCTACTGTTCCGAGTTTTCACCCTCTAACGCCATATTTTTAAGCCTAAGTCTAGAAATATGTAAAATTATCATCGTATTATCAAACTGGGAGTCCCGCGACTGCGGGGTCAGTTCCTACGAGTTACATTGGTCCCGTGGGAGGTGTTGGAGCCACCAACGGGGCTGTTCAGGGGTTGTTTCGAGTTTTCACCCTCTAACTCCATGTTTTTAAGCCTAAGTTCAGAAATAAGCAAATTTTCATCGTATTCTCAATCCGGGAGTCTCGCGGCTGCGGGGTCAGTTCCTACGAGTTACATTGGTCCCGTGGGAGGTGTTGGTGCCACCCATGGGGACGTTCGGGGGCTGTTTCGAGTTTTCACCCTCTAACGCCATGTTTTTAAGCCTAAATCTAAAAACATGCAATTTACTGTCGTATTCTAAAATCGAGAGTCCCGCGGCTGCGGGTTCAGTTCGTACGAGTTACATTGGTCCCGTGGGAGGTGTTGGTGCCACACATGGGGACGTTCGGAGGCTGTTTCGAGTTCTCACCCTCTAACGCCATGTTTTTAAGCCTAAGTCTAGAAATATACAAATTACCATCATATTCTCAAACCGGGAGTCCTGCGGCTGTGGGGTCAGTTCCTACGAGTTACATTGATCCCGTTGGAGGTGTTGGATCCGCCCACGGGGCCATTAGAGGGTTGTTTTGAGTTTTCTCCATCTAACGCCATGTTGTAAAGCCTAAGTCTAGAAATATGAAAATTATCACCGTATTCTCAAACCGGGAGTCCCGCGGATGCGGGGTCAATTCCTACGAGTTACATTGGTCCCGTGGGAGGTGTTGGTGCCACCCACAGGGATGTTGGGGGCTCTTTTGAGTTCTCACACTCTAACGCCATGTTTTTAGACCTAAGTCTAAAAATATGAAAATTATCATCGTATTCTCAAATCGGGAGTCCCGCGGCTGCGGGGTCAGTTCCTACGAGTTACATTGGTCCTGTGGTAGGTGTAGGTGCCACCCACGGGGCCGTTTTGGAGTTTTCACCCTCTAACTCCATGTTTTTAAGCCTAAGTCTGGAAATTTGAAAATTACCCTCATATTCTCAAACCGGGAGACCCGCGGCTCCGGGGTCAGTTCCTACGAGTTACATTGATCCCGTGGGAGATGTTGGTGCCACCCACATGCCCGTTTGAGGCCGGTTTTGTGTTTTCACCCTCTAACGCCATGTTTTTAAGCACCTGACTAGAAATATGAAAATTACCATCATATTCTCAAACCGGGAGTCCCGCTGCTGCGGGGTCAGTTCCTACGAGTTACATTGTCCCGTGGTAGGTGTTGGTGCCACCCACGGGGCCGTTTGGGGCCGATTTCGAGTTTTCACCCTCTAACGCCATGTTTTTAATCCTAAGTCTGGAAATATGCAAATTACCATCGTATTCTCAAACCGGGAGTCCCGCGACTGCGGGGTCAGTTCGTACGAGTTACATTGATCCAGTGGGAGATGTTGGCGCCACCCACGGGCCCGTTTGGGGCCAGTTTCGAGTTTTCACCCTCTAACGCCATGTTTTTAAGCCTATGACTAGAAATATGAAAATTACCGTCATATACTCAAATCGGGAGTCCCGCAGTTGTTGGGTCAGTTTCTACTTGTTACATTGGTCCCGTGGGAGGTGTTGGTGCCACCCACGGGGCCTTTCGGTGGCTTTTTCGAGTTTTCACCCTCTAACGCCATGTTTTTAAGCCTATGACTAGAAATATGAAAATTACCGTCATATTCTCAAATCGGGAGTCCCGCGGCTGTGGGGTCAGTTTCTACTTGTTACATTGGTCCTGTGGGAGGTGTTGGTGCCACCCACGGGGCCTTTCGGGGGCTATTTCGATTTTTCACACTCTAATGCCATGTTTTTTAGCCTATGACTAGAAATATGCAAATTACCATCGTATTCTCAAACCGGGAGTCCCGCGGCTGCGGGGTCAGTTCCAACGAGTTACATTGGTCCCGTGGGAGGTGTTGGTTCCACCCACGGGGACATGCGGTGGCAGTTTCGAGTTTTCACCCTCTAACGCCTTGTTTTTAAGCCTATGTATAGAAATATGCAAATTGCCGTCGTATTCTCGAACCGGGAGTCCCGCGGCTGCGGGGTCAGTTCCTACGAGTTACATTAGTCCCGTGGGAGGTATTGATGCCACCCACAGGGACGTTCGGGGGCTGTTTCGAGTTCTCACCCTTTAACGCCATGTTTTTAAACTAAAGTCTAAAAATATACAAATTATCATCATATTCTCAAATCGGGAGTCCCGGGGCTGCGAGGTCAGTTCCTACGAGTTACATTGGTCCCGTGGGAGGTGTTGCTGCCACCCACGGGGCCGTTCGGGGGCTGTTTCGAGTTTTCACCCTCTAACGCCATGTTTTTAAGCCTAAGTCTAGAAACATGCAAATTACCATCGTATTCTCAAACCGGGAGTCCCGCGGCTGCAAGGTCAGTTCCTACGAGTCACATTGGTCCCGTGGGAGGTGTTGGTGCCCCCCACGGGGCCGTTCAGGGGCTGTTTCGAGTTTTCACCCTCTAATGCCATGTTTTTAAGCCTATGTAAAAAAATATACAATTTAATGTCATATTCTCAAATCGGGATTCCCGCGGCTGCGGGGTCAGTTCCTACGAGTTACAATGGTCCCGTGGGAGGTGTTGGAACCACCCACGGGGCCATTAGGGGGTTGTTTCGAGTTCTCACCCTCTAAGGCCATGTTTTTAAGCCTAAGCCTAAAATTATGCAAATTATCGCCATATTCTCACACCGGGAGTCCCGCGGATGCGGGGTCAGTTCCTACGAGTTAAATTGGTCCCGTGGGAGGTGTTGGTGCCACCCACGGGCCCTTTCGGGGGCTATTTCGAGTTTTCACCCTCTAACGCCATGCTTTTAAGCCTATGACTAGAAATATGCAAATTACCGTCGTATTCTCAAACCGAGAGTCCCGCGACTGCGGGGTCAGTTCCTACGAGTTACATTGGTCCCGTGGGAGGTGTTAGTTCAACCAAAGGGGCCGTTCGGGGGCTATTTCGAGGTTTCACCCTCTAACGCCATGTTTTTAAGCCTAAGTCTATAAATATGCAAATTATCATTGTATTCTCAAACCGGGAGTCCCGCCACTATGGGGTCAGTTCCTACGAGTTACATTGGTCCCGTGGGAGGTGTTGGAGCCAGCAAACGCGGCCGTTCGGGTGCTATTTCAAGTTTTCGCCCTCTAACGCCATGTTTTTAAGCCTATGACTAAAAATATGCAAATTATCTTCTTATTCTCAAACCGGGAGTCCCGCGGCTGCGGTGTCAGTTCGTACGAGTTACATTGGTCCCGTGGGAGGTGTTGGTGCCACCCACGGGGACGTTCGGGGGTGTTTCGAGTTTTCACCCTCTAACGCCATGTTTTTAAGCCTACGTCTAGAAATATGCACATTATCATCGTATTCTCAAATTGGGAGTCCCGCGACTGCGGGGTCAGTTCCTACGAGTTACATTGGTCCCGTGGGAGGTGTTGGTGCCACCAACGGGGCCGTTCGGGGGCTGTTTTGAGTTTTCAGCCTCTAACGCCATGTTTTTATTCCTAAGTCTAGAAATATGCAAATTATCATCGTATTCTCAAACCGGGAGTCCCGCGGCTGCTAGGTCAGTTCCTACGAGTTACATTGGTCCCGTGGGAGCTGTTGGTGCCACCCACGGGGACGTTGAGCTACTGTTCCGAGTTTTCACCCTCTAACGCCATATTTTAAAGCCTAAGTCTAGAAATATGTAAAATTATCATCGTATTATCAAACTGGGAGTCCCGCGACTGCAGGGTCAGTTCCTACGAGTTACATTGGTCCCGTGGGAGGTGTTGGAGCCACCAACGGGGCCGTTCAGGGGCTGTTTCGAGTTTTCACCCTCTAACTCCATGTTTTTAAGCCTAAGTTCAGAAATAAGCAAATTTTCATCGTATTCTCAAACCGGGAGTCCCGCGGCTGCGGGGTCAGTTCCTACGAGTTACATTGGTCCCGTGGGAGGTGTTGGTGCCACCCATGGGGACGCTCGGGGGCTGTTTCGAGTTTTCACCCTCTAACGCCATATTTTTAAGCCTAAATCTAAAAACATGCAATTTACTGTCGTATTCTAAAATCGAGAGTCCCGCGGCTACGGGTTCAGTTCGTACGAGTTACATTGGTCCCGTGGGAGGTGTTGGTGCCACACATGGGGACGTTCGGAGGCTGTTTCGAGTTCTCACCCTCTAACGCCATGTTTTTAAGCCTAAGTCTAGAAATATGCAAATTACCATCATATTCTCAAACCGGGAGTCCTGCGGCTGTGGGGTCAGTTCCTACGAGTTACATTGATCCCGTTGGAGGTGTTGGATCCGCCCACGGGGCCATTAGAGGGTTGTTTTGAGTTTTCTCCATCTAACGCCATGTTGTAAAGCCTAAGTCTAGAAATATGAAAATTATCACTGTATTCTCAAACCGGGAGTCCCGCGGATGCGGGGTCAATTCCTACGAGTTACATTGGTCCCGTGGGAGGTGTTGGTGCCACCCACAGGGATGTTGGTGGCTCTTTTGAGTTCTCACACTCTAACGCCATGTTTTTAGACCTAAGTCTAAAAATATGAAAATTATCATCGTATTCTAAAATCGGGAGTCCCGCGGCTGCGGGGTCAGTTCCTACGAGTTACATTGGTCCCGTGGTAGGTGTAGGTGCCACCCACGGGGCCGTTTTGGAGTTTTCACCCTCTAACTCCATGTTTTTAAGCCTAAGTCTGGAAATTTGAAAATTACCCTCGTATTCTCAAATCGGGAGACCCGCGGCTCCGGGGTTAGTTCCTACGAGTTACATTGATCCCGTGGGAGATGTTGGTGCAACCCACATGCCCGTTTGGGGACGGTTTTGTGTTTTCACCCTCTAACGCCATGTTTTTAAGCACCTGACTAGAAATATGAAAATTACCATCATATTCTCAAACCGCGAGTCCCGCTGCTGCGGGGTCAGTTCCTACAAGTTACATTGGTCCCGTGGGAGTTGTTGGTGCCACCCTTGGGGACGTTCGGGGGCTATTTCGAGTTTTCACCCTCTAACGCCATGTTTTTAAGCCTAAGTCTAGAAACATGAAAATTACTGTCGTATTCTAAAACCGGGAGTCCCGCGGCTGGGGGGTCAGTTCCTACGAGTTACATTGGTCCTGTGGGAGGTGTTGGTTCCACCCACGGGGACGTTCGGAGGCTGTTTCGAGTTCTCACTCTCTAACGCCATGTTTTTATGCCTATGACTAGAAATAAACAAATTACCGTCGTATTCTCAAACCGGGAGTCCCGCGGCTGTGGGGTCAGTTCCTACGAGTTACATTGGTCCCGTGGGAGGTGTCGGAGCCACCGACGGGGCCGTTTGGGGTCTGTTTCGAGTTTTCACCCTCTAACTCCATGTCTTTAAGCCTAAGTCAAGAAATATGAAAATTATCGTCGTATTCTCAATCTGAAAGTCCCGCGACTGCGGGGTCAGTTCCTACGAGTTACATTGGTCCCGTGGGAGGTGTTAGTGCCACCCATGGGGACGTTCGGGGGCTGTTTCGAGTTTTCACCCTCTAACGCCATGTTTTTAAGCCTAAGTCTAGAGACATGCAAATTACTATCGTATTCTAAAACCAGGAATCCCGCGGCTGCGGGGTCAGTTCCTACGAGTTACATTTGTCCCGTGGGAGGTGTTGGTGCCACCCACGGGGACGTTCGGTGGCTGTTTCGAGTTTTCACCCTCTAACGCCATGTTTTTAAGCCTAAGTCTAGAAATATGAAAATTTCCATCTTATTCTCAAACCGGGAGTCCCGCGGCTGTGGGGTCATTTCCTATTAGTTACATTGGTCCCGTGGGAAGTGTTGGTGCCATCCGGGTGGCCGTTCGGGGGCTGTTTCGAGTTTTCACCCTCTAACGCCATGTTTTTAAGCCTAAGTCTAGAAACATGCAAATTACCGTCGTATTCTCAAACCGGGAGTCCCGCGGCTGCGGGGTGAGTTCCTACGAGTTACATTGGTCCCGTGGGAGGTCTTGGTGCCACCCACGGGGCCGTTCAGGGGCTGTTTCGAGTTTTCACCCTCCAATGCCATGTTTTTAAGCCTATGTCTAAAAATATGCAAATTACCATTGTATTCTCAAATCGGGAGTCCCGCGGATGTGGGTTCAGATCCTACGAGTTACATTGGTCCCGTGGGAGGTGTTGGATCCACCCACGAGGCCATTAGGTGGTTTTATGGAGTTTTCACCCACTAACGCCATGTTTTTAATCCTAAGTCTAGAAATATGCAAATTATCACCGTATTCTCACACCGGGAGTCCCACGGCTGCGGGGTCAGTTCCTACGCATTAAATTGGTCCTCTGGGAGGTGTTGGTGCCACCCACAAGGCCTTTCGGAGTATTTCGAGTTTTCACCCTCTAACGCCATGCTTTTAAGCCTTTGACTAGAAATATGCAAATTATCATCGTATTCTCAAACCGGGAGTCCCGCGACTGCGGGGTCAGTTCGTACGAGTTACATTGGTCTCGTGGGAGGTGTTGGTGCCACCCACGGGGCCGTTCAGGGGATGTTTCAAATTTTCACCCTCTAATGCCATGATTTTAAGCCTATGTCTAAAAATATGCAACTTACCGTCGTATTCTCAAATCGGGAGTCCCGTGGCTGCGGGGTCAGTTCCTACGAGTTACATTGGTCCCGTGGGAGGTGTTGGATCCACCCACGGGGCCATTAGGTAGTTGTTTGGACTTTTCACCCTCTAACGCCATGTTTTTAAGCCTAAGTCTAGAAATATGCAAATTATCATCGTATTCCCAAACCGGGAGTCCCGCGGCTGCGGGGTCAATTACTACGAGTTACATTTGTCCCGTGGGAGGTGTTGGTGCCCCCCACGGGGTTGTTCGCAGTCTATTTCGAGTTTTCACCCTCTAACGCCATGTTTTTAACCCTATGTCTACAACTATGCAAATTATCGTCGTATTCTCAAATCGGGAGTCCCGCGGCTACGGGGTCAGTTCCTACGAGTTAAATTGATCCCATGGGAGGTGTTGGTGCCACCCACGGGGGCGTTCGGGGGCTGTTTCTAGTTCTCGCCCTATAACGCCATATTTTTAAGCCTAACTCTAGAAATATGTAAATTATCATCGTATTGTCAAATCGAGAGTCCCGTGGCTGCGGGGTCAGTTCCTACGAGATACATTGGTCCCGTGGGAGGTGTTGGTGCCACTCACGGGGACGTTCGGCGGCTGTTTCGAGCTTTCACCCTCTAACGCGATGTTTTTAAGCCTATGTCTAGAAATATGCAAATTACCGTCGTATTCCCAAACCGGGAGTCCCGCGGTTGCGAGGTCAGTTCCTACGAGTTACATTGGTCCCGTGGGAGGTGTTGGTGCCACCCACGGGGCTGTTCGTCGTCCATTTCGAGTTTTCACCCTCTAACGCCTTGTTTTTAAGCCTATGTCTACAAATATGCAAATTATCATTCTATTCAAAAATCGGGAGTCCCGCGGCTGTGGGGTTAGTTCCTACGAGTTACATTGGTCACGTGTGAGGTGTTGGTGCCACTCACGGGGACGTTCAGGTGCTATTTTGAGTTTTCACCCTCTAACGCGATGTTTTTAAGCCAATGTCTACAAATATGAGAATTACCGTCGTATTCTCAAACCGGGAGTCCCGCGGCTACGAGGTCAGTTCCTACGAGTTACATTGGTCCCAAGGGAGGTGTTGGTGTGACCCACGGGGCCGTTCGGGGGCTGTTTCGGGTTGTCGCCCTCTAATGTCATGTTTTGCTTAAGTCTAGAAATATGAAAATTATCATCGTATTCTCAAACCGGGAGTCCCGCGGCTGCGGGGTCAGTTCCTACGAGTTACATTGGTCCCGTGGGAGGTGTTGGTGCCACCCACGGGGACGTTCAGGGGCTATTTCTAGTTTTCACTTTCTAACGCCATGTTTTTAAACCTACGTCTAGAAATATGCAAATTATCATCGTACTCTCAAACTGGGAGTCCCGCGGCTGTGATGTCAGTTCCTACGAGTTACATTGGTCCCGTGGGAGGTGTTGGAGCCAGCAACGGGGCCGTTCGGGGGTGTTTCGAGTTTTCACCCTCTAACGCCATGTTTTTAAGACTATGACTAGAAATATGCAAACTGTCATCATATTCTCAAACCGGGAGTCCCGCGGTTGCGGGGTCAGTTCGTACGAGTTACATTGGTCCCGTGGGAGGTGTTGGTGCCACCCACGGGGACGTTCGGAGGCTATTTCGAGTTTTCACCCTCTAACGCCATGTTTTTAAGCCTAAGTCTAGAAATATGCAAATTATCATTGTATTATCAAACTGGGAGTCCCATGGTTGTGGGGTCAGTTCCTACGAGTTACATTGGTCCCGTGGGAGGTGTTTGAGCCACCAACGGGGCCGTTCGGGGGCTGTTTCGAGTTTTCATCCCCTAACGCCATGTTTTTACGTGTAAGTCTGGAAATATGTAAATTACCATCGCATTATCAAATCGGGAGTCCTGCGGTTGCGGGGTCAGTTCCTACGAGTTACATTGGTCCCGTGGGAGGTGTTGGAGCCACCAATGGGACCGTTTGGGAGCAGTTTCGAGTTTTCATCCACTAACGCCATGTTTTTACGTGTAAGTCTGGAACTATGTAAATTACCATCGTATTCTCAAACCGGGAGTCCCGCGGCTGCGAGGTCAGTTCCTACGAGTTACATTGGTTCCGTGGGAGGTGTTAGAGCCACCAACGGGGCCGTTCGGGGGCTGTTTCGAGTTTTCAGCCTCTAACGCCATGTTTTTAAGCCTAAGTCCATAAATATGCAAATTATCATAGTATTCTCAAACCGGGAGTCCCGCGGCTATGAGGTCAGTTCCTACGAGTTACATTGGTCCCATGGGAGGTGTTGGTGCCACCCACGGGGATGTTTGGGGTTGTTTCGAGTTATCACCCTCGAACGCCATGTTTTTAAACCTAAGTCTAAAAATATGCAAATTATCATCGTATTCTCAAATCGGGAGTCCCGCGGCTGCGGTGTCAGTTCCTACGAGTTACATTGGTCCCGTGGGAGGTGTTGGTGCCACCCACGGGGACGTTCAGGGGCTGTTTCGAGTTTTCACTTTCTAACGCCATGTTTTTAAACCTACGTCTAGAAATATGGAAATTATCATCGTACTCTCAAACTGGGAGTCCCGCGGCTGTGATGTCAGTTCCTACGAGTTACATTGGTCCCATGGGAGGTGTTGGAGCCAGCAACGGGGCCGTTCGGGGGTGTTTCGAGTTTTCACCCTCTAACGCCATGTTTTTAAGACTATGACTAGAAATATGCAAACTATCATCATATTCTCAAACCGGGAGTCCCGCGGTTGCGGGGTCAGTTCGTACGAGTTACATTGGTCCCGTGGGAGGTGTTGGTGCCACCCACGGGGACGTTCGGAGGCTGTTTCGAGTTTTCACCCTCTAACGCCATGTTTTTAAGACTAAGTCTAGAAATATGCAAATTATATTTGTATTATCAAACTGGGAGTCCCATGGTTGCGGGGTCAGTTCCTACGAGTTACATTGGTCCCGTGGGAGGTGTTTGAGCCACCAACGGGGCCGTTCGGGGGCTGTTTCGAGTTTTCACCCACTAACGCCATGTTTTTAAGCCTAAGTCTAGAAATATGCAAATTATCATCGTATTCTCACACCGGGAGTCCCACGGCTGCGGGGTCAGTTCCTACGCATTAAATTGGTCCTCTGGGAGGTGTTGGTGCCACCCATGAGGCCTTTCGGGGGCTATTTAGAGTTTTCACCCTCTAACGCCATGCTTTTAAGCCTATGACTATAAATATGCAAATTATGGTCGTATTCTCAAACCGGGAGTCCCGCGACTGTGGGGTCAGTTCGTACGAGTTACATTGGTCTCGTGGGAGGTGTTGGTGCCACCCACGGGGCCGTTCAGGGGCTGTTTCCAGTTTTCACACTCTAACGCCATGTTTTTAAGCCTATGTCTAAAAATATGCAACTTACCGTCATATTCTCAAATTGGGAGTCCCGCGGCTGCGGGGTCAGTTCCTACGAGTTACATTGGTCCCGTGGGAGGTGTTGGATCCACCCACGGGGCCATTAGGTGGTTGTTTGGAGTTTTCACCCTCTAACGCCATGTTTTTACGTGTAAGTCTGGAAATATGTAAATTACCATCGTATTCTCAAACCGGGAGTCCCGCGGTTGCGGGGTCAGTTCCTACGAGTTACATTGGTCCCATGGGAGGTGTTGGTGCCACCCACGGGGATGTTCGGGGGTTATTTTGAGTTATCACCCTCGAACGCCATGTTTTTGAACCTAAGTCTAAAAATATGCAAATTATCATCGTATTCTCAAATCGGGAGTCCCGCGGCTGCGGTGTCAGTTCCTACGAGTTACATTGGTCCCGTGGGAGGTGTTGGTGCCACCCACGGGGACGTTCAGGGGCTGTTTCGAGTTTTCACTTTCTAACGCCATGTTTTTAAACCTACGTCTAGAAATATGGAAATTATCATCGTACTCTCAAACTGGGAGTCTCGCGGCTGTGATGTCAGTTCCTACGAGTTACATTGGTCCCATGGGAGGTGTTGGAGCCAGCAACGGGGCCGTTCGGGGGTGTTTCGAGTTTTCACCCTCTAACGCCGTGTTTTTAAGACTATGACTAGAAATATGCAAACTATCATCATATTCTCAAACCGGGAGTCCCGCGGTTGCGGGGTCAGTTCGTACGAGTTACATTGGTCCCGTGGGAGGTGTTGGTGCCACCCACGGGGACGTTCGGAGGCTGTTTCGAGTTTTCACCCTCTAACGCCATGTTTTTAACCCTATGCCTACAACTATGCAAATTATCGTCGTATTCTCAAATCGGGAGTCCCGCGGCTACAGGGCCAGTTCCTACGAGTTAAATTGATCCCATGGGAGGTGTTGGTGCCACCCACGGGGGCGTTCGGGGGCTGTTTCTAGTTCTCGCCCTCTAACGCCATATTTTTAAGCCTAACTCTAGAAATATGTAAATTATCATCGTATTGTCAAATCGAGAGTCCCGTGGCTGCGGGGTCAGTTCCTACGAGATACATTGGTCCCGTGGGAGGTGTTGGTGCCACTCACGGGGACGTTCGGCGGCTGTTTCGAGCTTTCACCCTCTAACGCGATGTTTTTAAGCCTATGTCTAGAAATATGCAAATTACCGTCGTATTCTCAAACTGGGAGTCCCGCGGTTGCGAGGTCAGTTCCTACGAGTTACATTGGTCCCGTGGGAGGTGTTGGTGCCACCCACGGGGCTGTTCGTCGTCCATTTCGAGTTTTCACCCTCTAACGCCTTGTTTTTAAGCCTATGTCTACAAATATGCAAATTATCATTCTATTCAAAAATCGGGAGTCCCGCGGCTGTGGGGTTAGTTCCTACGAGTTACATTGGTCACGTGTGAGGTGTTGGTGCCACTCACGGGGACGTTCAGGTGCTATTTTGAGTTTTCACCCTCTAACGCGATGTTTTTAAGCCAATGTCTAGAAATATGAGAATTACCGTCGTATTCTCAAACCGGGAGTCCCGCGGCTGCGAGGTCAGTTCCTACGAGTTACATTGGTCCCAAGGGAGGTGTTGGTGTGACCCACGGGGCCGTTCGGGGGCTGTTTCGGGTTGTCGCCCTCTAATGTCATGTTTTGCTTAAGTCTAGAAATATGCAAATTATCATCGTATTCTCAAACCGGGAGTCCCGCGGCTGCGGGGTCAGTTCCTACGAGTTACATTGGTCCTGTGGGAGGTGTTGGTGCCACCCACGGGGATGTTCAGGGGCTATTTCTAGTTTTCACTTTCTAACGCCATGTTTTTAAACCTACGTCTAGAAATATGCAAATTATCATCGTACTCTCAAACTGGGAGTCCCGCGGCTGTGATGTCAGTTCCTACGAGTTACATTGGTCCCGTGGGTGGTGTTGGAGCCAGCAACGGGGCCGTTCGGGGGTGTTTCGAGTTTTCACCCTCTAACGCCATGTTTTTAAGACTATGACTAGAAATATGCAAACTGTCATCATATTCTCAAACCGAGAGTCCCGCGGTTGCGGGGTCAGTTCGTACGAGTTACATTGGTCCCGTGGGAGGTGTTGGTGCCACCCATGGGGACGTTCGGAGGCTATTTCGAGTTTTCACCCTCTAACGCCATGTTTTTAAGCCTAAGTCTAGAAATATGCAAATTATCATTTTATTATCAAACTGGGAGTCCCATGGTTGCGGGGTCAGTTCCTACGAGTTACATTGGTCCCGTGGGAGGTGTTTGAGCCACCAACGGGGCCGTTCGGGGGCTGTTTCGAGTTTTCATCCCCTAACGCCATGTTTTTACGTGTAAGTCTGGAAATATGTAAATTACCATCGTATTCTCAAACCGGGAGTCCCGCGATTGCGGGGTCAGTTCCTACGAGTTACATTGGTCCCGTGGGAGGTGTTCGAGCCACCAATGGGACCGTTCGGGAGCAGTTTCGAGTTTTCATCTCCTAACGCCATGTTTTTATGTGTAAATCTGGAACTATGTAAATTACCATCGTATTCTCAAACCGGGAGTCCCGCGGCTGCGAGGTCAGTTCCTACGAGTTACATTGGTCCCGTGGGAGGTGTTAGAGCCACCAACGGGGCCGTTCGGGGGCTGTTTCGAGTTTTCAGCCTCTAACGCCATGTTTTTAAGCCTAAGTCCATAAATATGCAAATTATCATCGTATTCTCAAACCGGGAGTCCCGCGGCTATGAGGTCAGTTCCTACGAGTTACATTGGTCCCATGGGAGGTGTTGGTGCCACCCACGGGGATGTTCGGGGGTTGTTTCGAGTTATCACCCTCGAACGCCATGTTTTTAAACCTAAGTCTAAAAATATGCAAATTATCATCGTATTCTCAAATCGAGAGTCCCGCGGCTGCGGTGTCAGTTCCTACGAGTTACATTTGTCCCGTGGGAGGTGTTGGTGCCACCCACGGGGACGTTCAGGGGCTGTTTCGAGTTTTCACTTTCTAACGCCATGTTTTTAAACCTACGTCTAGAAATATGGAAATTATCATCGTACTCTCAAACTGGGAGTCCCGCGGCTGTGATGTCAGTTCCTACGAGTTACATTGGTCCCATGGGAGGTGTTGGAGCCAGCAACGGGGCCGTTCGGGGGCTGTTTCGAGGTTTCACCCTCTAATGCCATGTTTTTAAGACTATGACTAGAAATATGCAAACTATCATCATATTCTCAAACCGGGAGTCCCACGGTTGCGGGGCCAGTTCGTACGAGTTACATTGGTCCCGTGGGAGGTGTTGGTGCCACCCACGGGGACGTTCGGAGGCTGTTTCGAGTTTTCACCCTCTAACGCCATGTTTTTAAGACTAAGTCTAGAAATATGCAAATTATATTTGTATTATCAAACTGGGAGTCCCATGGTTGCGGGGTCAGTTCCTACGAGTTACATTGGTCCCGTGGGAGGTGTTTGAGCCACCAACGGGGCCGTTCGGGGGCTGTTTCGAGTTTTCACCCACTAACGCCATGTTTTTAAGCCTAAGTCTAGAAATATGCAAATTATCATCGTATTCTCACACCGGGAGTCCCACGGCTGCGGGGTCAGTTCCTACGCATTAAATTGGTCCTCTGGGAGGTGTTGGTGCCACCCATGAGGCCTTTCGGGGGCTATTTAGAGTTTTCACCCTCTAACGCCATGCTTTTAAGCCTATGACTATAAATATGCAAATTATGGTCGTATTCTCAAACCGGGAGTCCCGCGACTGTGGGGTCAGTTCGTACGAGTTACATTGGTCTCGTGGGAGGTATTGGTGCCACCCACGGGGCCGTTCAGGGGCTGTTTCCAGTTTTCACACTCTAACGCCATGTTTTTAAGCCTATGTCTAAAAATATGCAACTTACCATCGTATTCTCAAATCGGGAGTCCCGCGGCTGCGGGGTCAGTTCCTACGAGTTACATTGGTCCCGTGGGAGGTGTTGGATCCACCCACGGGGCCATTAGGTGGTTGTTTGGAGTTTTCACCCTCTAACGCCATGTTTTTACGTGTAAGTCTGGAAATATGTAAATTACCATCGTATTCTCAAACCGGGAGTCCCGCAGTTGCGGGGTCAGTTCCTACGAGTTACATTGGTCCCATTGGAGGTGTTGGTGCCACCCACGGGGATGTTCGGGTGTTGTTTCGAGTTATCACCCTCGAACGCCATGTTTTTAAACCTAAGTCTAAAAATATGCAAATTATCATCGTATTCTCAAATTGGGAGTCCCGCGACTGCGGTGTCAGTTCCTACGAGTTACATTGGTCCCGTGGGAGGTGTTGGTGCCACCCACGGGGACGTTCAGGGGCTGTTTCGAGTTTTCACTTTCTAACGCCATGTTTTTAAACCTACGTCTAGAAATATGGAAATTATCATCGTACTCTCAAACTGGGAGTCCCGCGGCTGTGATGTCTGTTCCTACGAGTTACATTGGTCCCATGGGAGGTGTTGGAGCCAGCAACGGGGCCGTTCGGGGGTGTTTCGAGTCTTCACCCTCTAACGCCATGTTTTTAAGACTATGACTAGAAATATGCAAACTATCATCATATTCTCAAACCGGGAGTCCCGCGGTTGCGGGGTCAGTTCGTACGAGTTACATTGGTCCCGTGGGAGGTGTTGGTGCCACCCACGGGGACGTTCGGAGGCTGTTTCGAGTTTTCACCCTCTAACGCCATGTTTTTAAGACTAAGTCTAGAAATATGCAAATTATATTTGTATTATCAAACTGGGAGTCCCATGGTTGCGGGGTCAGTTCCTACGAGTTACATTGGTCCCGTGGGAGGTGTTTGAGCCACCAACGGGGCCGTTCGGGGGCTGTTTCGAGTTTTCACCCACTAACGCCATATTTTTATGCCTAAGTCTAGAAATATGCAAATTATCATCGTATTCTCACACCGGGAGTCCCACGGCTGCGGGGTCAGTTCCTACGCATTAAATTGGTCCTCTGGGAGGTGTTGGTGCCACCCATGAGGCCTTTCGGGGGCTATTTCGAGTTTTCACCCTCTAACGCCATGCTTTTAAGCCTATGACTATAAATATGCAAATTATCGTCGTATTCTCAAACCGGGAGTCCAGCGGCTGCGGGGTCAGTTCCTACGAGTTACATTGGTCCCGTGGGAGGTGTTGGTGCCACCCACGGGGCCGTTCAGTGGCTGTTTCCAGTTTTCACGCTCTAACGCCATGTTTTTAAGCCTATGTCTAAAAATATGCAACTTACCGTCGTATTCTCAAATCGAGAGTCCCGCGGCTGCGGGGTCAGTTCCTACGAGTTACATTGGCCCCGTGGGAGGTGTTGGATCCACCCAGGGGGCCATTAGGTTGTTGTTTGGAGTTTTCACCCTCTAACGCCATGTTTTTAAGCCTAAGTCTAGAAATATACAAATTATTTCCATATTCTCACATCGGGAGTCCCGCAGATGCGGGGTCAATTCCTACGAGTTACATTGGTCCCGTGGGAGGTGTTAGTGCCAACCACGGGACCAGTCGGGGGCTATTTCGAGTTTTCACCCTCTAACGCCATGCTTTTAAGCCTATGACTAGAAATATGAAAATTACCATCGTATTCTCAAACCGTGAGTCCCGCGATTGCGGGGTCAGTTCCTACGAGTTACATGGGTCCCGTGGGAGGTATTGGAGCCAGCAATGGGGCCGTTCGGGGGTTGTTTCGAGTTTTCACCCTCTAACCCCATGCTTTTAAGCCTATGACTAGATATATGCAAATTATCGTCGTATTCTCAAATCGGGAGTCCCGCGGCTGCTGGGTCAGTTCGTACGAGTTACATTGGTCCCGTGGGAGGTGTTGGTGCCACCCACGGGGACATTTGGGGGCTATTTTGAGTTTTCACCCTCTAACGCCTTGTTTTTAAGAGTATGTCTAGAAATATGCAAATTACCATCGTATTCTAAAACCAAGAGTCCTGCGGCTGCGGGGTCAGTTCCTACGAGTTACATTGGTCCCGTGGGAGGTGTTAGTGCCACCCACGGGGACATTCCGGGGCTGTTTCGAGTTTTCACTCTCTAACGCCTTATTTTTAAGCCTACGTCTAGAAATATGCAAATTATCATCGTATTCTCAAACTGGGAGTCCTGCGGCTGCGGGGGCAGTTCCTATGAGTTACATTGGTCCCGTGGGAGGTGTTGGAGCCACCAATGGGACCGTTCGGGAGCTGTTTCGAGTTTTCATCCTCTAACGCCATGTTTTTACGTGTAAGTCTGGAAATATGTAAATTACCATCGTATTCTCAAACCGGGAGTCCCGTGGCTGCGAGGTCAGTTCCAACGAGTTACATTGGTCCCGTGGGAGGTGTTGGTGTGACCCACGGGGCCGTTCGGGGGCTGTTTCTAGTTTTCAGCCTCTAACGCCATGTTTTTAAGCCTAAGTCTAGAAATATGCAAATTATCATCGTATTCTCAAACTGGGAGTCCCGCGACTGCGAGGTCAGTTCCTACGAGTTACATTGGTCCCGTGGGAGGTGTTGGTGCCACCCACGGGGATGTTCGGAGGTTGTTTCGAGTTATCACCCTCTAACGCCATGTTTTTAAACATAAGTCTAAAAATATGTAAATTATCATCGTATTCTCAAATTGGGAGTCCCGCGGCTGCGGTGTCAGTTACTACGAGTTACATTGGTCCCGTGGGAGGTGTTGGTGCCACCCACAGGGCCTTTCGGGGGCTATTTCGAGTTTTCACCCTCTAACGCAATGTTTTTAAGCCTATTACAAGAAATATGCAAATTATCAACGTATTCTCAAACCGAGAGTCCCACGGTTGTGGGGTCAGTTCGTACGAGTTACATTGGTCCCGTGGGAGGTGTTGGTGCCACCCACGGGGACATTCGGGGGCTATTTTGAGTTTTCACCCTCTAACGCCATGTTTTCAAACCTAAGTCTAGAAATATGAAAATTACCGTCTTATACTCAAACCGGGAGTCCCGCGGCCGCGGGGTCAGTTCCTACGAGTTACATTGGTTCCGTGGGAGGTGTTTGTGCCACCCACAGGGCCTTTCGGGGGCTATTTCGAGTTTTCACCCTCTAACGCAATGTTTTTAAGCCTATTCCAAGAAATATGCAAATTATCGTCGTATTCTCAAACCGTGAGTCCCACGGTTGTGGGGTCAGTTCGTACGAGTTACATTGGTCCCGTGGGAGGTGTTGGTGCCACCCACGGGGACATTCGGGGGCTATTTTGAGTTTTCACCCTCTAGCGCCTTGTTTTTAAGCCTATGTCTCGGAAAATGCAAATTTCCGTCATATTCTCAAACCCGCAGTCCCCCGGCTGCGAGGTCAGTTCCTACGAGTTACATTGGTTCCGTGGGAGGTGTTGGTCCACCCACGGGGCCGTTTGGGGGATGTTTTGATTTTTCACCCTCTAACGCCATGTTTTTAAGCCTATGACTAGAAATAAACAAATTATCATCGTATTCTAAAACCGGGAGTCCCGCGGCTGCGGGGTCAGTTCCTACGAGTTACATTGGTCCCGTGGGAGGTGTTGGTGCCACCCAAGGGGACATTCGGAGGCTGTTTCGAGTTCTCACCCTCTAACGCCATGTTTTTAAGCCTAAGTCTAAAAATATGCAAATTACCGTCGTATTCTCAAACCGGGAGTCCTGCGGCTGCGGGGTCGTTTCCTACGAGTTACATTGGTCCCGTGGGAGGTGTGGATCCACCCACGGGGCCATTAGAGGGTTGTTTTGAGTTTTCTCCATCTAACGCCATGTTTTAAAGCCTAAGTATAGAAATATGCAAATTATCACCGTATTCTCAAACCGGGAGTCTTGCATATGCGGGGTCAGTTCCTACGAGTTACATTGGTCCCGTGGGAAGCGTTGGTGCCACCCACGGGGATGTTCGGGGGCTCTTTCGAGTTCTCACCCTCTAACGCCATGTTTTTAAACCTTAGTCTAAAAATATGCAAATTATCATCATATTCTCAAATCGGGAGTCCCGCTGCTGCAGTGTCAGTTCCTACGAGTTACATTGGTCCCGTGGTAGGTGTTGGTGCCACCCTTGGGGCCGTTTGGTGCCGGTTTTGAGTTTTCACCCTCTAATGCCATGTTTTTAAGCCTAAGTCTGGAAATATGCAAATTACTATCATATTCTCAAACCGGGAATCCCGTGACTGCGGGGTCAGTTCCTACGAGTTACATTGATCCCGTGGGAGATGTTGGTGCCACCCACGGGCCCATTTGTGGCCGGTTTCGAGTTTTCACCCTCTAACGCCATGTTTTTAAGCGTATGACTAGAAATTTGCAAATTACCATCATATACTCAAACCGGGAGTCCCGCGGCTATCGGGTCAGTTGCTACGAGTTACATTGGTCCCGTGGGAGGTGTTGGTGCCACCCACGGGGACGTTCGGAGGCTGTTTCGAGTTTTCACCCTCTAACGCCATGTTTTTAAGCCTATGACTAGAAATATGAAAATTACCGTCATATTCTCAAATCGGGAGTCCCGCGGCCGCGGGGTAAGTTTCTACGAGTTACATTGGTCCTGTGGGAGGTTTTGGTACCACCCACGGGACCTTTCGAGGGCTATTTCGATTTTTCACCCTCTAACGCCATGTTTTTGAGCCTATGACTAGAAATATGAAAATTACCATCGTATTCTCAAACCGGGAGTCCCGCGGCTGCGGGGTCAGTTCCTACGAGTTACATTGGTCCCGTGGGAGGTGTTGCTAACGCCATGTTCTTAAGCCTATGTCTAGAAATATACAAATTACCGTCGAAAATCTGAAATCGGGAGTCCCGCGGCTATGGGGTCAGTTCCTACGAGTTACATTAGTCCCGTGGGAGGTGGATGCCACCCACGGGGATGTTCGGGGGCTGTTTCGAGTTCTCACACTCTAACGCCATGTTTTTAAACAAAAGTCTAAAAATATGCAAATTACCATCGTATCAAACTGGGAGTCCTGAGGCTGCGGGGTCAGTTCCTACGAGTTACATTGGTCTCGTGGGAGGTGTGGGAGCCACCCACGGGGCCGTTCGTCGTCTATTTCGAGTTTTCACCCTCTAACGCCATGCTTTTAAGCCTATGTCTAGAAATATGCAAATTATCGTCGTATTAAAAAATCGGGAGTCCCGCGGGTGCGAGGTCAGTTTCTACGAGTTACATTGGTCCCGTGGGAGGTGTTGGTGCCACCCACGGTGGCGTTCGGGGGCTATTTCTAGTTCTCACCCTCTAACGCCATATTTTTAAGCCTAACTCTAGAAATATGTAAATTATCATCGTATTGTCAAATCGGGAGTCCCGCGGCTGTTGGGTCAATTCTTATAAGTTACATTGGTCCCGTGGGAGGTGTTGGTGCCACTCACGAGAACGTTCGGGGGCTGTTTCGATTTTTCACCCTCTAACGCGATGTTTTTAAGCCTATGTCTAGAAATATGCAAATTACCATCGTATTCTCAAACCGGGAGTCCCGCGGCTGCGGGCTCTGTTCCTATGAGTTACATTGGTCCCGAGGGAGGTGTTGGTGCCACCCACGGGGACGTTCGGGGGCTGCTTCGGGTTTTCACCCTCTAACGTCATGTTTTGCTTAAGTCTAGAAATATGCAAATTATCATAGTATTCTCAAATCGGGAGTCCCGTGGCTGCGGGGTCAATTCCTACGAGTTACATTTGTCACGTGGGAGGTGTGGGTGCCACCCACGGGGCTGTTCGCCGTCTATTTCGAGTTTTCACCCTCTAACGCCATGTTTTTAAGCCTATGTCTACAACTACGCAAATTATCATCGTATTCTCAAATCCGGAGTCCCGCGGCTGTGGGGTCAGTTCCTACGAGTTAAATTGATCCCGTGGGAGGTGTTGGTGCCACCCACGGGCTCGTTCAGGGGCCGTTTCTAGTTCTCGCCCTTTAACGCCATATTTTTAAGACTAACTCTAGAAATATGTAAATTATCATCGTATTGTCAAATCGAGAGTCCCGTGGCTGTGGGGTCAGTTCCTACGAGTTACATTGGTCCCGTGGGAGGTGTTGGTGCCACTCACGGGGACGTTCGGCGGCTGTTTCGAGCTTTCACCCTCTAACGCGATGTTTTTAAGCCTATGTCTAGATAGATGCAAATTACCGTCGTATTCTCAAACCGGGAGTCCCGCGGTTGCGAGGTCAGTTCCTAGGAGTTACATTGATCCCGAGGGAGGTGTTGGTGTGACCCACGGGGCCTTTCGGGGTCTGTTTCGAGTTTTCACCCTCTAACGTCATGTTTTGCTTAAGTCTAGAAATATGCAAATTATCGCCATATTCTCAAACCGGGAGTCCCGCGACTGCTGGGTTAGTTCCTACGAGTTACATCGGTCCCGTGGGAGGTGTTGGTGCCACCCACGGGGCTGTTCGCCATCTATTTTGAGTTTTCACCCTCTAACGCCTTGTTTTTAAGCCTATGTCTACAAATATGCAAATTATCATTGTATTCAAAAATCGAGAGTCCCGCGGCTGCGGGGTCAGTTCCTACGAGTTACACTGGTCACGTGTGAGGTGTTGGTGCCACTCACGGGGACGTTTAGGTGCTATTTTGAGTTTTCACCCTCTAACGCGATGTTTTTAAGCCTATGTCTAGAAATATGAAAATTATCGTCGTATTCTCAAACCGGGAGTCCCGCGGCTGCGAGGTCAGTTCCTACGAGTTACATTCGTCCCAAGGGAGGTGTTGGTGTGACCCACGGGGCCGTTCGGGGGCTATTTCGGGTTTTCACCCTCTAATGTCATGTTTTGCTTAAGTCTAGAAATATGCAAATTATCATCGTATTCTCAAACCGGAAGTCCCGCGGCCGCGGTGTCAATTCCAACGAGGTACATTGGTCCCGTGGGAGGTGTTGGTGCCACCCATGGGGCCGTTCGCCGTCTATTTCGAGTTTTCACCCTCTAACGCATTGTTTTTAAGCCTATGTATACAACTATGCAAATTATCATCGTATTCAAAAATCGGGAGTCCTACGGCTGCGGGGTCAGTTCCTACGAGTTACATTGGTCCCATGGACGGTGTTGGTGCCACCCACGGGGGCGTTCGATGGCTGTTTCTAGTTCTCACCCTCTAACGCCATGTTTTTAAGGCTAAGTCAAGAAATATGCAAATTATCGTCGTATTGTCAAATTGGGAGTCTAGCGGCTGCGGGGTCAGTTCCTACGAGTTACATTTGTCCCGTGCGAGGTGTTGGTGCCACTCACGGGGGCTGTTTCGAGTTCTCACCCTCTAACGCCATGTTTTCAAGCCTAAGTCCAGAAATATGCAAATTATCATCGTATTCTCAAACTGGGAGTCCCGCGGCTGCGGGGTCAGTTCCTACGAGTTACGTTCTTCCCGTGGGAGGTGTTGGAGCCACCAACGGGGCCGTTCGGGGGCTGTTTCGAGTTTTCACCCTCTAACGCCATGTTTTTAAGCCTAAGTCTAGAAATATGCAAATTATCGTCGTATTCTCAAACCGAGAGTCCTGCGACTGCGGGGTCAATTCCTATGACTTAATTGGTCCCGTGGGAGGTGTTGGTGCCACCCATGGGGCCGTTCGGGGGCTATTTCGAGTTTTCTCCCTCTAACGCCATGTTTTTAAGCCTAAGTCTAGAAATATGCAAATTATCATCGTATTTTCAAACTGGGAGTCCCGCGGCTGCGGCATTAGTTCCTTCTAGTTACATTGGTCTCGTGGGAGGTGTTGGAGCCACCAACGGGACCGTTCGGGGGCTGTTTCGTGTTTTCACCCTCTAACGCCATGTTTTTAAGCGTAAGTCTAGAAATATGCAAATTATGGTCGTATTCTCAAACCGAGAGTCCCGCGGCTGCGGGGTCAGTTCCTACGAGTTGCATTGGTCTCGTGGGAGGTGTTGGTGCCACCCACGGGGGCGTTCGGGGGCTGTTTCGAGTTCTCACCCTCTAACGCCATGTTTTTAAACGTAAGTATAAAAATATGCAAATTATCATCGTATTCTCAAACTGGGAGTCCCGCGGCTACGGGGTCAGTTCCTACGAGTTACATTGGTCCCGTGGGAGGTGTTGGAGCCACCAACGGGGCCGTTCGGGGGCTGTTTCGAGTTTTCGCCCTCTAACGCCATGTTTATAAGCCTAAGTCTAGAAATATGCAAATTCTCATCGTATTCTCAAACTGGGAGTCCCGCGGCTGCGGCGTCAGTTCCTACGAGTTACATTGGTCTCGTGGGAGGTGTTGGTGCCACTCACAAGGACGTTCGGGGGCTGTTTCGAGTTTTCACCCTCTAACGTGATGTTTTTAAGCCTATGTCTAGAAATACGCAAATTATCGTCGTATTCTCAAACTGGGAGTCCCGCGGCTGCGAGGTCAGTTCCTATGAGTTACATTGGTCCCGAGGGAGGTGTTGGTGTGACCCACGGGGCCCTTCGGGGGATGTTTCGGGTTTTCACCCTCTAACGCGATGTTTTTAAGCCTAACTCTAGAAATATGCAAATTACAATCGTATTCTCAAAGCGGGAGTCCCGCGGCTGCGAGGTCAGTTCCTACGAGTTACATTGGTCCCGAGGGAGGTGTTGGTGTGACTCACGGGCCGTTCGAGGGCTGTTTCGGGTTTTCACCCTCTAACGTCATGTTTTGCTTAAGTCTAGAAATATGCAAATTATCATCGTATTCTCAAACCGGGAGTCCCGCGGCTGCGGGGTCAATTCCTACGAGTTACATTGGTCCCGTGGGAGGTGTTGGTGCCACCCACGGGGCCGTTCGCCGTCTATTTCGAGTTTTCACCCTCTAACGCCATGTTTTTAAGCCTATGTCTACAACTATGCAAATTATCGTCGTATTCTCAAATCAGGAGTCCCGCGACTGCGGGGTCAGTTCCTACGAGTTAAATTTATCCCGTGTGAGGTGTGGGAGCCACCAACGGGGCCGTTCGGTGGCTGTTTCGAGTTTTCACCCTCTAACGCCATGTTTTTATGCCTAAGTCTAGAAATATGAAAATTATCATTGTATTCTCAAACTGGGAGTCCCGCGGCTGCGGCGTTAGTTCCTACTAGTTACATTGGTCCCGTGGGAGGTGTTGGAGCCACCAATGGGGCCGTTCGGGGGTTGTTTCGAGTTTTCACCCTCTAACGCCATGTTTTTAATCCTAAGTCTAGAAATATGCAAATTATCATCGTATTCTCAAACCGAGAGTCCTGCGGCTGCGGGGTCAGTTCCTACGAGTTACATTGGTCCCGTGGGAGTTGTTGGATCCACCCACGGGGGCGGTCGGGGGGCTGTTTCGAGTTCTCACCCTCTAACGCCATGTTTTTAAACCTAAATGTAAAAATATGCAAATTATCATCGTATTCTCAAACTGGGAGTCCCGCGGCTGCGGGGTCAGTTTCTACTAGTTACATTGGTCCCGTGGGAGGTGTTGGAGCCACCAACGGGGCCGTTCGGGGGATATTTCGAGTTTTCACCCTCTAACGCCATGTTTTTAAGCCTAAGTCTAGAAATATGAAAATTATCATCGTATTCTCAAACTGGGAGTCCCGCGACTGCGGCATCAGTTCCTACGAGTTACATTGGTCCCGTGCGAGGTGTTGGTGCCACTCACAGGGACGTTCGGAGGCTGTTTCGAGTTTTCACCCTCTAACGCGATGGCCTATGTCTATAAATACGCAAATTACCATCATATTCTCAAACTCGAAGTCCCGCGGCTGCGAGGTCAGTTCCTACGAGTTACATTAGTCCCGAGGGAGGTGTTGGTGTGACCCACGGGGCCGTTCGGGGGCTGTTTCGGGTTTTCACCCTCTAACATCATGTTTTTAACCCAAACTCTAGAAATATGTAAATTATAATCGTATTGTCAAATCGGGAGTCCCGCGGCTTTGGGGTCAGTTCCTACAAGTTACATTGGTCCCGTGGGAGGTGTTGGTGCCACTCACAGGGACGTTCGGAGGCTGTTTTGAGTTTTCACCCTCTAACGCGATGTTTTTAAGCCTATGTCTAGAAATTTGCAAATTGCCATCGTATTCTCAAACCGGGAGTCCCGCGGCTGCGAGGTCAGTTCCTACGAGTTACATTGGTCCCGAGGGTGGTATTGGTGTGACCCACGGGGCCGATCGGATGCTGTTTCGGGTTTTCACCCTCTAACGTCATGTTTTGCTTAAGTCTGGAAATATGCAAATTATCGTCGTATTCTCAAACCGAGAGTCCCGCGACTGCGGGGTCAGTTCCTACGATTTACATTGATCCCGTGGGAGGTGTTGGTGATACCCACGGGGCCGTTCGCCGTCTATTTTGAGTTTCCACCCTCTAACGCCTTGTTTTTAAGCCTATGTCTACAAATATGCAAATTATCGTTGTATTAAAAAATCGGGAGTTCCACGGCTGCGGGGTCAGTTCCTACGAGTTACATTGGTCCCGTGGGAGGTGTTGGTGTGACCCACGGGGCCGTTCGGGGGCTGTTTTGGGTTTTCACCCTCTAACGCCATGTTTTTAAGCCTAACTCTTGAAATATGTAAATTATCATCGTATTGTCAAATCGGGAGTCCCGCGGCTGTGGGGTCTGTTCCTACGAGTTACATTGGTCCCGTGGGAGGTGTTGGTGCCACTCACGGGGACGTTCGGGGGCTATTTCAAGTTTTCACCCTCTAATTCGATGTTTTTAAGCCTATGTCTAGAAATATGCAAATTACCATCGTAATCTCAAACCGGGAGTCCCGCGACTGCGAGGTCAGTTCCTACGAGTTACATTGGTCCCGAGGGAGGTGTTGGTGTGACCAATGGGGCCGTTCGGGGGCTATTTCGGGTTTTCACCCACTGACGTCATGTTTTTCTTAAGTTTAGAAATATGCAAATTATCATCGTATTCTCAAATCGGGAGTCCCGCGGCTGCGGGGTCAATTCCTACGAGTTACATTGGTCCCGTGGGCGGTGTTGGTGCCACCCACGGGGCCGTTCGCCGGCTATTTCGAGTTTTCACCCTCTAACGCCATATTTTTATGTCTATGTCTACAACTATGCAAATTATCGTCGTATTCAAAAATCGGGAGTCCTGCGGCTGCGGGGTCAGTTCCTACGAGTTACATTGGTCCCGTGGGAGGTGTTGGTCCACCCACGGGGGCGTTCGGTGGCTGTTTCTAGTTCTCACCCTCTAACGCCATGTTTTTAAGCCTAACTCTAGAAATATGTAAATTACCATCGTATTGTCAAATCGAGAGTCTCGCGGCTGTGGGGTCAGTTCCTATGAGTTACATTTGTCCCGTGGGAGGTGTTGGTGCCACTCACGGGGACGTTCGGCGGATGTTTCGAGTTTTCACCCTTTAACGCGATGTTTTAAAGCCTATGTCTAGAAATATGCAAATTACCATCGTATTCTCAAACTAGGAGTCCCGCGGTTGCGAGGTCAGTTCCTACGAGTTACATTGGTCCCGAGGGAGGTGTTGGTGTGACCCACGGGGCCGTTCGGGGGCTATTTCGGGTTTTCACCCTCTAACGTCATGTTTTGCTTAAGTCTAGAAATATGCAAATTATCGTCATATTCTCAAACCGGGAGTTCCGCGACTGCAGGGTCAGTTCCTATGAGTTACATTGGTCCCCTGGGTGGTGTTGGTGCCACCCACGGAGTCGTTCACCATCTATTTCGACTTTTCACCCTCTAACGCCTTGTTTTTAAGCCTATGTCTACAAATATTCAAATTATCATTGTATTCAAAAATCGGGAGGCCGCGGCTGCGGGGTCAGTTCCTACGAGTTACATTGGTCCCGTGGGAGGTGTTGGTGACACCCACGGTGGCGTTCGGGGGTTGTTTCTAGTTCTCACCCTCTAACGCCATGTTTATAAGCCTAACTCTAGAAATATATAAATTATCATCGTATTGTCAAATCGGGAGTCCCGCGGCTGTCGGGTCAGTTCCTACGAGTTACATTGGTCCCGTGGGAGATGTTGGGGCCACTCACGGGGACGTTCAGGGGCAATTTCTAGTTTTCACCCTCTAACGCGATGTTTTTAAGCCAATGTCTAGAAATTTGCAAATTACCGTCGTATTCTCAAACCGGGAGTCCCGCGGCTGCGAGGTCAGTTCCTACGATTTACATTGGTCCCGAGGGAGGTGTTGGTGTGACCCACGGGGCCATTCGGCGGCTGTTTCGGGTTTTCACCCTCTAGCGTCATGTTTTTCTTAAGTCTAGAAATATGCAAATTATCATTGTATTCTCAAACCGGGAGTCCCGCGGCTGCGGGGTCAATTCCTACGAGTTACATTGGTCCCGTGGGAGGTGTTGGCGCCACCCACGGGGCCGTTCGCCGTCTATTTCGAGTTTTCACCCTCTAACGCCATGTTTTTAAGCCTATGTCTACAACTATGCAAATTATCATCGTATTCAAAAATCGAGAGTCCTGCGACTGCGGGGTCAATTCCTACGAGTTACATTGGTCCCGTGGGAGGTGTTGGTGCCACCCACGGGGGCGTTCGGTGGCTGTTTCTAGTTCTCACCCTCTAACGCAATGTTTTTAAGGCTAACTCAAGAAATATGCAAATTTTCATCGTATTGTCAAATTAGGAGTCCAGCGGCTGCGGGGTCAGTTCCTACGAGTTACATTGGTCCCGTGGGAGGTGTTGGTGCCACTCACGGGGACGTTCGGGGTCTATTTCGAGTTCTCACCCTCTAACGCCATGTTTTTACACCTAAGTCTAGAAATATGCAAATTATCATCGTATTCTCAAACTGGGAGTCCCACGGCTGCGGGGTCAGTTCCTACGAGTTACGTTATTCCCGTGGGAGGTGTTGGAGCCACCAACGGGGTCGTTCGGGGGCTGTTTGGAGTTTTCACCCTCTAACGCCATGTTTTTAAGCCTAAGTCTAGAAATATGCACATTATCATCGTATTCTCAAACCGAGAGTCCCGCGACTGTGGGGTTAATTCCTATGAGTTACATTGGTCCCGTGGGAGGTGTTGGTGCCACCCATGGGGCCGTTCGGGGGCTGTTTCGAGTTTTCTCCCTCTAACGCCATGTTTTAAGCCTCAGTCTAGAAATATGCAAATTATCATCGTATTCTCAAACTGGGAATCCCGCGGCTGCGGCGTCAGTTCGTACTAGTTACATTGGTCCCGTGGAAGGTGTTGGAGCCACCAACGGGGCCGTTCGGGGGTTGTTTCGAGTTTTCACCCTTTAACGCCATGTTTTTAAGCCTAAGTCTAGAAATATGCAAATTATCGTCGTATTCTCAAACCTAGAGTCCCACGGCTGTGGGGTCAGTTCCTACGAGTTACATTGGTCCCGTGGGAGGTGTTGAAGCCACCAACAGGGCCGTTCGGGGGCTGTTTCGCGTTTTTGCCCTCTAACGCCATGTGTTTAAGCCTAAGTCTAGAAATATGGAAATTATCATCGTATTCTCAAACCTAGTTGTCCCGTGGCTGCGGCATCAGTTCCTACGACTTACATTGGTCCCGTGGGAGGTGTTGGTGCCACTCACAGGGACGTTCGGGGGCTGTTTCGAGTTTTGACCCTCTAACGCGATGTTTTTAAGCCTATGTCTAGAAATACGCAAATTACCGGCGTATTCTCAAACCGGGAGTCCCACGGCAGTGAGGTCAGTTCCTACGAGTTACATTGGTCCCGAGGGAGGTGTTGGTGTGTCCCACGGGGCTGTTCGGGGGCTATTTCGGGTTTTCACCCTCTAACGTCATGTTTTGCTTAAGTCTAGAAATATACAAATTATCATCGTATTCTCAAACTGGGAGTCCCGCGACTGCGGGGTCAATTCCTATGAGTTACATTGGTCCCGTGGGAGGTGTTGGTGTCACCCATGGGGCTGTTCGGGGGCTGTTTCGATTTTTCTCCCTCTAACGCCATGTTTTTAAGTCTAAGTCTAGAAATATGCAAATTATCATCGTACTCTCAAACTGGAAGTTCCACGGCTCCGACGTCAGTTCCTACTAGTTACAATGGTCCCGTGGGAGGTGTTGGACCACCAACGGGGCCGTTCGGGGGTTGTTTCGAGTTTTCACCCTGTAACGCGATGTTTTAAAGCCTATGTCTAGAAATATGCAAATTACCATCGTATTCTCAAACTGGGAGTCCCGCGGTTGCGAGGTCAGTTCCTACGAGTTACATTGGTCCCGAGGGAGGTGTTGGTGTGACCCACGGGGCCATTCGGGGGCTATTTCGAGTTTTCACCCTCTAACGTCATGTTTTGCTTAAGTCTAGAAATATGCAAATTATCATCGTATTCTCAAACCGGGAGTCCCGCGGCTGCGGGGTCAATTCCTACGAGTTATATTGGTCCCGTGGGAGGTGTTGGTGCCACCCACGGGGCCGTTCGCCGTCGATTTCGAGTTTTCACCCTCTAACGCCATGTTTTTAAGCCTATGTCTACAACTATGCAAATTATCATCGTATTCAAAAATCGAGAGTCCTGCGACTGCGGGGTCAGTTCCTACGAGTTACATTAGTCCCGTGGGAGGTGTTGGTGACACCCATGGGGGAGTTCGGGGGCTGTTTCATGTTTTCACCCTCTAACGCTATGTTTTTTAGCCTAACTCTAGAAATATATAAATTATCATCGTATTGTCAAATCGGGAGTCCCGCGGCTGTGGGGTCAGTTCCTACGAGTTACATTGGTCCCGTGGGAGGTGTTGGTGCCACTCACGGGGACGTTCAGGGGCTATTTCTAGTTTTCACCCTCTAACGCGATGTTTTTAAGCCTATGTCTAGAAATTTGAAAATTACTGTCGTATTCTCAAACCGGGAGTCCCGCGGATGCGGGGTCAGTTCCTACGAGTTACATTGGTCCCGTGGGAGGTGTTGGTGCCACCCACGGGGCCGTTCGCCGTTTATTTCGAATTTTCACCCTCTAACGCCATGTTTTTAAGCCTATGTCTACAACTATGCAAATTATCATCGTATTCAAAAATTGAGAGTCCTGCGACTGCGGGGTCAGTTCCTACGAGTTACATTGGTCCCGTGGGAGGTGTTGGTGCCACCCACGGGGGCGTTCGGTGGCTGTTTCTAGTTCTCACCCTCTAACACAATGTTTTTAAGCCTAACTCAAGAAATATGCAAATTTTCGTCGTATTGTCAAATTGGGAGTCCAGCGGCTGCGGGGTCAGTTCCTACGAGTTACATTGGTCCCGTGGGAGGTGTTAGTGCCACTCACGGGGACGTTCGGGGTCTATTTCAAGTTCTCACCCTCTAAAGCCATGTTTTTACACCTAAGTCTAGAAATATGCAAATTATCATCGTATTCTCAAACTGGGAGTCCCGCGGCTGCGGGGTCAGTTCCTACGAGTTACGTTATTCCCGTGGGAGGTGTTGGAGCCACCAACGGGGTCGTTCGGGGGCTGTTTGGAGTTTTCACCCTCTAACGCCAGGTTCTTTAGCCTAAGTCTAGAAATATGCACATTATCATCATATTCTCAAACCGAGAGTCCCGCGACTGTGGGGTCAATTCCTATGAGTTACATTGGTCCCGTGGGAGGTGTTGGTGCCACCCATGGGGCCGTTCGGGGGCTGTTTCGAGTTTTCTCCCTCTAACGCCATGTTTTAAGCCTCAGTATAGAAATATATGAATTATCATTGTATTCTCAAACTGGGAATCCCGCGGCTGCGGGGTCAGTTCCTACGAGTTACATTGGTCCCGTGGGAGGTGTTGGAGCCACCAACAGGGCCGTTCGGGGGCTGTTTCGAGTTTTTGCCCTCTAACGCCATGTGTTTAAGCCTAAGTCTAGAAATATGGAAATTATCATCGTATTCTCAAACTAGGGGTCCCGTGGCTGCGGCATCAGTTCCTACGAGTTACATTGGTCCCATGGGAGGTGTTGGTGCCACTCACAGGGACGTTCGGGGGCTGTTTCGAGTTTTGACCCTCTAACGCATTGTTTTTAAGCCTATGTCTAGAAATACGCAAATTACCGGCGTATTCTCAAACCGGGAGTCCCGCGGCAGTGAGGTCAGTTCCTACGAGTTACATTGGTCCCGAGGGAGGTGTTGGTGTGTCCCACGGGGCCGTTCGGGGGCAATTTCGGGTTTTCACCCTCTAACGTCATGTTTTGCTTAAGTCTAGAAATATACAAATTATCGTCGTATTCTCAAACTGGGAGTCCCGTGACTGTGGGGTCAATTCCTATGAGTTACATTGGTCCCGTGGGAGGTGTTGGTGTCACCCATGGGGCCGTTCGGGGGCTGTTTCGATTTTTCTCCCTCTAACGCCAAGTTTTTAAGCCTAAGTCTAGAAATAGGCAAATTATCATCGTACTCTCAAACTGGAAGTTCCACGGCTCCGGCGTCAATTCCTACTAGTTACAATGGTCCCGTGGGAGGTGTTGGAGCCACCAACGGGGCCGTTCGGGGGTTGTTTCGAGTTTTCACCCTGTAACGCAATGTTTTTAAGCCTAAGTCTAGAAATATGCGAATTATCATCGTATTCTCAAACCGGGAGTCCCGCGGCTGCGGGGTCAGTCCCTACGAGTTACATTGGTCCCGTGGGAGGTGTTGGTGCCACTCACGGGGACGTTCGGGGGCTGTTTCGAGTTCTCACCATCTAACGCCATGTTTTTAAGCATAAGTATAGAAATATGCAAATTATCATCATATTCCCAAATCGGGAGTCCCGCGGTTGTGTGGTCAGTTCCTACGAGTTACATTGGTCCCGTGGGAGGTGTTGGTGCCACCCACGGGGCTGTTCAGGGGCTGTTTTGAGTTCTCACACTCTAACGCGATGTTTTTAAGCCTAAGTCTAAAAATATGCAAATTATCATTGTATTCTCAAACTGGGAGTCCCGCGGCTGCGGGGTCAGTTCCTACGAGTTACGTTATTCCCGTGGGAGGTGTTGGATCCACCAACGGGGCCGTTCGGGGGCTGTTTCGAGTTTTCACCCTCTAACGCCATGTTTTTAAGCCTAAGCCTAGAAATATGCAAATTATTGTCGTATTCTCAAACCGAGAGTCCCGCGACTGACGGGTCAATTCCTATGAGTTACATTGGTCCCGTGGGAGGTGTTGGTGTGACCCACGGGGCCGTTCGGGGGCTGTTTCGGGTTTTCACCCTCTAACGTCATGTTTTTAACCCTAACTCTAGAAATATGTAAATTATAATCGTATTGTCAAATCGGGAGTCCCGCATCTTTGGGGTCAGTTCCTACAAGTTACATTGGTCCCGTGGGAGGTGTTGGTGACACTCACAGGGACATTCGGAGGCTGTTTTGAGTTTTCACCCTCTAACGCGATGTTTTTAAGCCTATGTCTAGAAATATGCAAATTACCATCGTATTCTCAAACCGGGAGTTCCGCGGCTGCGAGGTCAGTTCCTACGAGTTACATTGGTCCCGAGGGAGGTGTTGGTGTGACCCACGGGGCCGTTCGGGGGCTGTTTCGGGTTTTCACCCTCAAACGTCATGTTTTGCTTAAGTCTGGAAATATGCAAATTATCGTCGTATTCTCAAACCGGGAGTCCCGCGACTGCGGGGTCAGTTCCTACGATTTACATTGGTCCCGTGGGAGGTGTTGGTGCTACGCACGGGGCCGTTCGCCGTCTATTTCGAGTTTCCACCCTCTAACGCGTTGTTTTTAAGCCTATGTCTACAAATATGTAAATTATCGTTGTATTCAAAAATCGGGAGTCCCACAGCTGCGGGGTCAGTTCCTACGAGTTACATTGGTCCCGTGGGAGGTGTTGGTGTGACCCACGGGGCCGTTCGGGGGCTGTTTCGGGTTTTCACCCTCTAACGCCATGTTTTTAAGTCTAACTCTAGAAATGTGTAAATTATCATCGTATTGTCAAATCGGGAGTCCCGCGGCTGTGGGGTCTGTTCCTACGAGTTACATTGGTCCCGTGGGAGGTGTTGGTGCCACTCACGGGGACGTTCGGGGGCTATTTCAAGTTTTCACCCTCTAACTCGATGTTTTTAAGCCTATGTCTAGAAATATGAAAATTACCATCGTAATCTCAAACCGGGAGTCCCGCGGCTGCGAGGTCAGTTCCTAGGAGTTACATTGGTCCCGAGGGAGGTGTTGGTGTGACCCACGGGGCCGTTCGGGGGATATTTCCGGTTTTCACCCACTAATGTCATGTTTTTCTTAAGTCTAGAAATATGCAAATTATCATCGTATTCTCAAACCGGGAGTTCCGCGGCTGTGGGGTCAATTCCTACGAGTTACATTGGTCCCGTGGGAGGTGTTGGTGCCACCCACGGGGCCGTTCGCCGTCTATTTCGAGTTTTCACCCTCTAACGCCATATTTTTATGTCTATGTCTACAACTATGCAAATTATCGTCGTATTCAAAAATCGGGAGTCCTGCGGCTGCGGGGTCAGTTCCTACGAGTTACATTGGTCCCGTGGGAGGTGTTGGTGCCACCCACGGGGGCGTTCGGTGGCTGTTTCTAGTTCTCACCTTCTAACGCCATGTTTTTAAGCCTAGCTCTAGAAATATGTAAATAATCATCGTATTGTCAAATCGAGAGTCCCGCGGCTATGGGGTCAGTTCCTACGAGTTACATTGGTCCCGTGGGAGGTGTTGGTGCCACTCACGGGGACGTTCGACGGATGTTTCGAGTTTTCACCCTCTAACGCGATGTTTTAAAGCCTATGTCCAGAAATATGCAAATTACCATCGTATTCTCAAACTGGGAGTCCCGCGGTTGTGAGGTCAGTTCCTAGGAGTTACATTGGCCCCGAGGGAGGTGTTGGTGTGACCCACGGGGCCGTTCGGGGGCTATTTCGGGTTTTCACCCTCTAACGTCATGTTTTTCGTAAGTCTAGAAATATGCAAATTATCGTCGTATTCTCAAATCGGGAGTCCCGCGACTGCAGGGTCAGTTCCTATGAGTTACATTGGTCCCCTGGGTGGTGTTGGTGCCACCCACGGGGTCGTTCGCCGTCTATTTCGACTTTTCACCCTCTAACGCCTTGTTTTTAAGCCTATGTTTACAAATATGCAAATTATCGTTGTATTCAAAAATCGGGAGCCCGCGGCTACGGGGTCAGTTCCTACGAGTTACATTGGTCCCGTGGGGAGGTGTTGGTGACACCCACGGGGGCGTTTCGGGGGCTGTTTCTAGTTCTCACCCTCTAACGCCATGTTTTTAAGCCTAACTCTAGAAATATATAAATTATCATCGTATTGTCAAATCGGGAGTCCCGCGGCTGTGGGGTCAGTTCCTACAAGTTACATTGGTCCCGTGGGAGGTGTTGGTGCCACTCACGGGGACGTTCAGGGGCTATTTCGAGTTTTCACCCTCTAACGCGATGTTTTTAAGCCTATGTCTAGAAATTTGGAAATTACCATCGTATTCTCAAACCAGGAGTCCCGCGGCTGCGAGGTCAGTTCCTACGAGTTACATTGGTCCCGAGGGAGGTGTTGGTGTGACCCACGGGGCCATTCGGGGGCTGTTTCTGGTTTTCACCCTCTAACGTCATGTTTTTCTTAAGTCTAGAAATATGCAAATCATCATCGTATTCTCAAACCGGGAGTCCCGCGGCTGCGGGGTCAATTCCTACGAGTTACATTGGTCCCGTGGGAGGTGTTGGTGCCACCCACGGGGCCTTTCGGGGGCTATTTCGAGTTTTCACCCTCTAACGCAATGTTTTTAAGCCTATGTCTACAACTATGCAAATTATCATCGTATTCAAAAATCGGGAGTCCTGCGACTGCGGGGTCAGTTCCTACGAGTTACATTGGTCCCGTGGGAGGTGTTGGTGCCACCCACGGGGGCGTTCGGTGGTTGTTTCTAGTTCTCACCCTCTAACGCAATGTTTTTAAGCCTAACTCAAGAAATATGCAAATTTTCGTCGTATTGTCAAATTGGGAGTCCAGCGGCTGCGAGGTCAGTTCCTTCGAGTTACATTGGTCCCGTGGGAGGTGTTGGTGCCATTCACGGGGACGTTTGGGGTCTATTTCGTGTTCTCACCCTCTAACGCCATGTTTTTACACCTAAGTCTAGAAATATGCAAATTATCATCGTATTCTCAAACTGGGAGTCCCGCGGTTGCGAGGTCAGTTCCTACGAGTTACATTGGTCCCGAGGGAGGTGTTGGTGTGACCCACGGGGCCGTTCGGGGGCTATTTTGGGTTTTCACCCTCTAACGTCATGTTTTGCTTAAGTCTAGAAATATGCAAATTATCGTCGTATTCTCAAACCGGGTGTCCCGCGACTGCAGGGTCAGTTCCTATGAGTTACATTGGTCCCCTGGGTGGTGTTGGTGCCACCCACGGGGTCGTTCGCCGTCTATTTCGACTTTTCACCCTCTAACTCCTTGTTTTTAAGCCTATGTCTACAAATATGCAAATTATCATTGTATTCAAAAATTGGGAGCCCGCGGCTGCGGGGTCGGTTCCTACGAGTTACATTGGTCCCGTGGGAGGTGTTGGTGACACCCACGGGGGCGTTCGGGGGCTGTTTCTAGTTCTCACCCTCTAACGCCATGTTTTTAAGCCTAACTCTAGAAATATATAAATTATCATCGTATTGTCAAATCGGGAGTCCCGCGGCTGTGGGTTCAGTTCCTACGAGTTACATTGGTCCCGTGGGAGGTGTTGGTGCCACTCACGGCGACGTTCAGGGGCTATTTTGAGTTTTCACCCTCTAACGCGATGTTTTTAAGCCTATGTCTAGAAATTTGCAAATTACTGTCGTATTCTCAAACCGGGAGTCCCGCGGCTACGAGGTCAGTTCCTACGAGTTACATTGGTCCCGAGGGAGGTGTTGGTGTGACCCACGGGGCCATTCGGGGGCTGTTTCGGGTTTTCACCCTCTAACGTCATGTTTTTCTTAAGTCTAGAAATATGCAAATTATCATCGTATTCTCAAACCGGGAGTCCCGCGGCTGCGGGGTCAATTCCTACGAGTTACATTGGTCCCGTGGGCGGTGTTGGTGCCACCCACGGGGCCGTTCGCCGTCTATTTTGAGTTTTCACCCTCTAACGCCATGTTTTTAAGCCTATGTCTACAACTATGCAAATTATCATCGTATTCAAAAATCGGGAGTCCTGCGACTGCGGGGTCAGTTCCTACGAGTTACATTGGTCCCGTGGGAGGTGTTGGTGCCACCCACGGGGGCGTTCGGTGGTTGTTTCTAGTTCTCACCCTCTAACGCAATGTTTTTAAGCCTAACTCAAGAAATATGCAAATTTTCGTCGTATTGTCAAATTGGGAGTCCAGCGGCTGCGGGGTCAGTTCCTTCGAGTTACATTGGTCCCGTGGGAGGTGTTGGTGCCATTCACGGGGACGTTCGGGGTCTATTTCGTGTTCTCACCCTCTAACGCCATGTTTTTACACCTAAGTCTAGAAATATGCAAATTATCATCGTATTCTCAAACTGGGAGTCCCGCGGCTGCGGGGTCAGTTCCTACAAGTTACGTTATTCCCGTGGGAGGTGTTGGAGCCACCAACGGGGTCGTTCGGGGGCTGTTTGGAGTTTTCACCCTCTAACGCCATGTTTTTAAGCCTAAGTCTAGAAATATGCACATTATCATCTTGTTCTCAAACCGAGAGTCCCGCGACTGTGGGGTCAATTCTTATGAGTTACATTGGTCTCGTGGGAGGTGTTGGTGCCACCCATGGGGCCGTTCGGGGGTTGTTTCGAGTTTTCTCCCTCTAACGCCATGTTTTAAGCCTAAGTCTAGAAATATGCAAATTATCATCGTATTCTCAAACTGGGAATCCCGCGGCTGCGGCGTCAGTTCCAACTAGTTACATTGGTCCCGTGGAGGGTGTTGGAGCCACCAACGGGGCCGTTCGGGGGCTGTTTCGAGTTTTCACCCTCAAACGCCTTGTTTTTAAGCCTAAGTCTAGAAATATGCAAATTATCGTCATATTCTCAAACCGAGAGTCCCACGGCTGCGGGGTCAGTTCCTACGAGTTACATTGGTCCCGTGAAAGGTGTTGGAGCCACCAACAGGGCCGTTCGGGGGCTGTTTCGAGTTTTTGCCCTCTAACGCCATGTTTTTAAGCCTAAGTCTAGAAATATGGAAATTATCATCATATTCTCAAACTAGGGGTCCCGTGGCTGCGACATCAGTTCCTACGAGTTACATTGGTCCCGTGGGAGGTGTTGGTGCCACTCACAGGGACGTTCGGGGGCTGTTTCGAGATTTGACCCTCTAACGCGATGTTTTTAAGCCTATGTCTAGAAATACGCAAATTATCGGCATATTCTCAAACCGGGAGTCCCAGGGCAGCGAGGTCAGTTCCTACGAGTTACATTGGTCCCGAGGGAGGTGTTGGTGTGACCCACGGGGCCGTTCGGGGCTATTTCGGGTTTTCACCCTCTAACGTCATGTTTTGCTTAAGTCTGGAAATATGCAAATTATCATCGTATTCTCAAACTGGGTGTCCCGCGACTGCGGGGTCAGTTCCTACGATTTACATGTGTCCCGTGGGAGGTGTTGGTGCTACCCACGGGGCCGTTCGCCGTCTATTTCGAGTTTCCACCCTCTAACATCTTGTTTTTAAGCCTATGTCAACAAATATGCAAATTATCGTTGTATTAAAAAATCGGGAGTCCCACGGCTGCGGGGTCAGTTCCTACGAGTTACATTGGTCCCGTGGGAGGTGTTGGTGTGACCCACGAGGCCGTTCGGGGGCTGTTTCGGGTTTTCACCCTCTAACGCCATGTTTTTTAGCCTAACTCTAGAAATATGTAAATTATCATCGTATTGTCAAATCGGGAGTCCCGCGGCTGTGGAGTCTGTTCCTACGAGTTACATTGGTCCTGTGGGAGGTGTTGGTGCCACTCACGGGGACGTTCGGGGGCTATTTCAAGTTTCCACCCTCTAACTCGATGTTTTTAAGCCTATGTCTAGAAATATGCAAATTACCATCGTAATCTCAAACCGAGAGTCCCGCGGCTGCGAGGTCAGTTCCTACGAGTTACATTGGTCCCGAGGGAGGTGTTGGTGTGACCCACGGGCCGTTCGGGGGCTATTTCGGGTTTTCACCCACTAACGTCATGTTTTTCTTAAGTCTAGATATATGCAAATTACCATCGTAATCTCAAATCGGGAGTCCCGCGGCTGCGAGGTCAGTTCCTACGAGTTACATTGGTCCCGAGGGAGGTGTTGGTGTGACCCACGGGGCCGTTCGGGGGCTATTTCGGGTTTTCACCAACTAACGTCATGTTTTTCTTAAGTCTAGAAATATGCAAATTATCATCGTATTCTCAAACCGGGAGTCCCGCGGCTGCGGGGTCAATTCCTACGAGTTACATTGGTCCCGTGGGAGGTGTTGGTGCCACCCACGGGGCCGTTCGCCGTCTATTTCGAGTTTTCACCCTCTAACGCCATATTTTTATGTCTATGTATACAACTATGCAAATTATCGTCGTATTCAAAAATCGGGAGTCCTGCGGCTGCGGGGTCAGTTCCTACGAGTTACATTGGTCCCGTGGGAGGTGTAGGTGCCATCCACGGGGGCGTTCGGTGGCTGTTTCTAGTTCTCACCCTCTAACGCCATGTTTTTAAGCCTAACTCTAGAAATATGTAAATTATCATCGTATGGTCAAATCGAGAGTCCCGCGGCTGTGGGGTCAGTTCCTACGAGTTACATTGGTCCCATGGGAGGTGTTGGTGCCACTCACGGGGACGTTCGGCGGATGTTTCGAGTTTTCACCCTCTAATGCGATGTTTTAAAGCCTATGTCTAGAAATATGCAAATTACCATCGTATTCTCAAACCGGGAGTCCCGCGGTTGCGAGGTCAGTTCCTACGAGTTACATTGGTCCCGAGGGAGGTGTTGGTGTGACCCACGGGGCCGTTCGGGGGCTATTTTGGGTTTTCACCCTCTAACGTCATGTTTTGCTTAAGTCTAGAAATATGCAAATTATCGTCGTATTCTCAAACCGGGAGTCCCGCGACTGCAGCGTCAGTTCCTATGAGTTACATTGGTCCCCTGGGTGGTGTTGGTGCCACCCACGGGGTCGTTCGCCGTCTATTTCGACTTTTCACCCTCTAACTCCTTGTTTTTAAGCCTATGTCTACAAATATGCAAATTATCATTGTATTCAAAAATTGGGAGCCCGCGGCTGCGGGGTCAGTTCCTACGAGTTACATTGGTCCCGTGGGAGGTGTTGGTGACACCCACGGGGGCGTTCGGGGGCTGTTTCTAGTTCTCACCCTCTAACGCCATGTTTTTAAGCCTAACTCTAGAAATATATAAATTATCATCGTATTGTCAAATCGGGAGTCCCGCGGCTGTGGGTTCAGTTCCTACGAGTTACATTGGTCCCGTGGGAGGTGTTGGTGCCACTCACGGGGACGTTCAGGGGCTATTTTGAGTTTTCACCCTCTAACGCGATGTTTTTAAGCCTATGTCTAGAAATTTGCAAATTACCGTCGTATTCTCAAACCGAGAGTCCCGCGGCTACGAGGTCAGTTCCTACGAGTTACATTGGTCCCGAGGGAGGTGTTGGTGTGACCCACGGGGCCATTCGGGGGCTGTTTCGGGTTTTCACCCTCTAACGTCATGTTTTTCTTAAGTCTAGAAATATGCAAATTATCATCGTATTCTCAAACCGGGAGTCCCGCGGCTGCGGGGTCAATTCCTACGAGTTACATTGGTCCCGTGGGCGGTGTTGGTGCCACCCACGGGGCCGTTCGCCGTCTATTTCGAGTTTTCACCCTCTAACGCCATGTTTTTAAGCCTATGTCTACAACTATGCATATTATCATCGTATTCAAAAATCGAGAGTCCTGCGACTGCGGGGTCAGTTCCTACGAGTTACATTGGTCCCGTGGGAGGTGTTGGTGCCACCCACGGGGGCGTTTGGTGGTTGTTTCTAGTTCTCACCCTCTAACGCAATGTTTTTAAGCCTAACTCAAGAAATATGCAAATTTTGGTCGTATTGTCAAATTGGGAGTCCAGCGGCTGCGGGGTCAGTTCCTTCGAGTTACATTGGTCCCGTGGGAGGTGTTGGTGCCATTCACGGGGACGTTCGGGGTCTATTTCGTGTTCTCACCCTCTAACGCCATGTTTTTACACCTAAGTCTAGAAATATGCAAATTATCATCGTATTCTCAAACTGGGAGTCCCGCGGCTGCGGGGTCAGTTCCTACGAGTTACGTTATTCCCGTGGGAGGTGTTGGAGCCACCAACGGGGTCGTTCGGGGGCTGTTTGGAGTTTTCACCCTCTAACGCCATGTTTTTAAGCCTAAGTCTAGAAATATGCACATTATCATCGTGTTCTCAAACCGAGAGTCCCGCGACTGTGGGGTAAATTCTTATGAGTTACATTGGTATCGTGGGAGGTGTTGGTGCCACCCATGGGGCCGTTCGGGGGTTGTTTCGAGTTTTTTCCCTCTAACGCCATGTTTTAAGACTAAGTCTAGAAATATGCAAATTATCATCGTATTCTCAAACTGGGAATCCCGCGGCTGCGGCGTCAGTTCCAACTAGTTACATTGGTCCCGTGGAAGGTGTTGGAGCCACCAACGGGGCCGTTCGGGGGCTGTTTTGAGTTTTCACCCTCAAACGCCATGTTTTTAAGCCTAAGTCTAGAAATATGCAAATTATCGTCATATTCTCAAACCGAGAGTCCCACGGTTGCGGGGTCAGTTCCTACGAGTTACATTGGTCCCGTGAAAGGTGTTGGAGCCACCAACAGGGCCGTTCGGGGGCTGTTTCGAGTTTTTTCCCTCTGACGCCATGTTTTTAAGCCTAAGTCTAGAAATATGGAAATTATCGTCATATTCTCAAACTAGGGGTCCCGTGGCTGCGACATCAGTTCCTACGAGTTACATTGGTCACGTGGGAGGTGTTGGTGCCACTCACAGGGACGTTCGGGGGCTGTTTTGAGATATGACCCTCTAACGCGATGTTTTTAAGCCTATATCTAGAAATACGCAAATTACCCGCATATTCTCAAACCGGGAGTCCCAGGGCAGCGAGGTCAGTTCCTACGAGTTACATTGGTCCCGAGGGAGGTGTTGGCGTGTCCCACGGGGCCGTTCGGGGGCTATTTTGGGTTTTCACCCTCTAACGTCATGTTTTGCTTAAGTCTAGAAATATACAAATTATCTTCGTATTCTCAAACTGAGAGTCCCGCGACTGCGGGGTCAATTCCTATGAGTTACATTGGTCCCGTGGGAGGTGTTGGTGTCACCCATGGGGCCGTTCGGGGGCTGTTTCGAGTTTTCTCCCTCTAACGCCATGTTTTTAAGCCTAAGTCTAGAAATATGCAAATTATCATCATACTCTCAAACTGGGAGTCCCACGGCTCCGGCGTCAGTTCCTACTAGTTACAATGGTCCCGTGGGAGGTGTTGGAGCCACCAACGGGGCCGTTCGGGGGTTGTTTCGAGTTTTCACCCTATAACGCGATGTTTTTAAGCCTAAGTCTAGAAATATGCAAATTATCATCATATTCTCAAACCGGGAGTCCCGCGGCTGCGGGGTCAGTTCCTACGAGTAACATTGGTCCCGTGGGAGGTGTTGGTGCCAGTAACGGGGACATTCAGGGCTATTTCGAGTTCTCTCCATCTAACGCCATGTTTTTAAGCATAAGTATAGAAATATGCAAATTATCATCATATTCCCAAATCGGGAGTCCCGCGGTTGTGTGGTCACTTCCTACGAGTTACATTGGTCCCATGGGAGGTGTTGGTTCCACCCACGGGGCGGTTCAGGGGCTGTTTTGAGTTCTCACACTCTAACGCCATGTTTTTAAGCCTAAGTCTAAAAATATGCAAATTATCATCGTATTTTCAAATCGAGAGTCCCGCGACTGCGGTGTCAATTCCTATGAGTTACATTGGTCCCGTGGGAGGTGTTGGTGTGACCCACAGGGCCGTTCGGGGGCTGTTTCGGGTTTTCACCCTCTAACGTCATGTTTTTAACCCTATCTCTAGAAATATGTAAATTATAATCGTATTGTCAAATTGGGAGTCCCGCGGCTTTGGGGTCAGTTCCTACAAGTTACATTGGTCCCGTGGGAGGTGTTGGTGCCACTCACAGGGACGTTCGGAGGCTGTTTCGAGTTTTCACCCTCTAACGCGATGTTTTTAAGCCTATGTCTAGAAATATGCAAATTGCCATCGTATTCTCAAACCGGGAGTCCCGCAGCTGCGAGGTCAGTTCCTACGAGTTACATTGGTCCCGAGGGAGGTGTTGGTGTGACCCACGGGGCCGTTCGGGGGCTGTTTCGGGTTTTCACCCTCTAACGTCATGTTTTGCTTAAGTCCGGAAATATGCAAATTATCGTCGTATTCTCAAACCGGGACCGCGACTGCGGGGTCAGTTCCTACGATTTACATTGGTCCCGTGGGAGGTGTTGCTGCTACCCACGGGCCCGTTCGCCGTCTATTTCGAGTTTCCACCCTCTAACGCCTTGTTTTTAAGCATATGTCTACAAATATGCAAATTATCGTTGTATTCAAAAATCGGGAATCCCATGGCTGCGGGGTCAGTTCCTACGAGTTACATTGGTCCCGTGGGAGGTGTTGGTGTGACCCACGGGGCCATTCGGGGGCTGTTTCGGGTTTTCACCCTCTAACGCCATGTTTTTAAGCCTAACGCTAGAAATATGTAAATTATCATCGTATTGTCAAATCGGGAGTCCCGCGGCTGTGGGGTCTGTTCCTACGAGTTACATTGGTCCCGTGGGAGGTGCTGGTGCCACTCACGGGGACGTTCGGGGGCTATTTCAAGTTTTCACCCTCTAACTCGATGTTTTTAAGCCTATGTCTAGAAATATGCAAATTACCATCGTAATCTCAAATTGGGAGTCCCGCGGCTGCGAGGTCAGTTCCTACGAGTTACATTGGTCCCGAGGGAGGTGTTGGTGTGACCCACGGGGCCGTTCGGGGGCTATTCCGGGTTTTCACCCACTAACGTCATGTTTTTCTTAAGTCTAGAAATATGCAAATTATCATCGTATTCTCAAACCGGGAGTCCCGCAACTGCGGGGTCAATTCCTACGAGTTACATTGGTCCCGTGGGAGTTGTTGGTGCCACCCACGGGTCCATTCGCCGTCTATTTCGAGTTTTCTCCCTCTAACGCCATATTTTTATGTCTATGTCTACAACTATGCAAATTATCGTCGTATCCAAAAATCGGGAGTCCTGCGGCTGCGGGGTCAGTTCCTACGAGTTACATTGGTCCCGTGGGAGGTGTTGGTGCCACCCACGGGGGCGGTTCGGTGGCTATTTCTAGTTCTCACCCTCTAACGCCATAATTTTAAGCCTAACACTAGAAATATGTAAATTATCGTCGTATTGTCAAATCGAGAGTCCCGCGGCTGTGGGGTCAGTTCCTACGAGTTACATTGGTCCCGTGGGAGGTGTTGGTGCCACTCACGGGGACGTTCGGCGGATGTTTCGAGTTTTCACCCTCTAACGCCATGTTTTTACACCTAAGTCTAGAAATATGCAAATTATCATCGTATTCTCAAACTGGGAGTCCCACGGCTGCGGGGTCAGTTCCTACGAGTTACGTTATTCCCGTGGGAGGTGTTGGAGCCACCAACAGGGTCGTTCGGGGGCTGTTTGGAGTTTTCACCCTCTAACGCCATGTTTTTAAGCCTAAGTCTAGAAAAATGCACATTATCATCGTATTCTCAAACCGAGAGTCCCGCGACTGTGGGGTCAATTCCAATGAGTTACATTGGTCCCGTGGGAGGTGTTGGTGCCACCCATGGGGCCGTTCAGGGGCTGTTTCGAGTTTTCTCCCTCTAACGCCATGTTTTAAGCCTAAGTCTAGAAATATGCAAATTTTCATCATATTCTCAAACTGGGAATCCCGCGGCGTCAGTTCCTACTAGTTACATTGGTCTTGTGGAAGGTGTTGCAGCCACCAACGGGGCCGTTCGGGGGCTGTTTCGAGTTTTCACCCTCTAACGCCATGTTTTTAAGCCTAAGTCTAGAAATATTCAAATTATCATCGTATTCTCAAACCGAGAGTCCCACGGCTGCGGGGTCAGTTCCTACGAGTTACATTGGTCTCGTGGGAGGTGTTGGAGCCACCAACAGGGCCGTTCGGGGTCTATTTCGAGTTTTTGCCCTCTAACGCCATGTTTTTAAGCCTAAGTCTAGAAATATGGAAATTATCATCGTATTCTCAAACTAGGGGTCCCGTGGCTGCGGCATCAGTTCCTACGAGTTACATTGGTCCCGTGGGAGGTGTTGGTGCCACTCACAGGGACGTTCGGGGGCTGTTTCGAGTTTTGACCCTCTAACGTGATGCTTTTAAGCCTATGTCTATAAATACACAAATTACCGGCGTATTCTCAAACCGGGACTCCCACGGCAGCGAGGTCAGTTCCTACGAGTTACATTGGTCCCGAGGGAGGTGTTGGTGTGTCCCACGAGGCCGTTCGGGGGCTATTTCGGGTTTTCACCCTCTAACGTCATGTTTTGCTTAAGTCTAGAAATATACAAATTATCGTCGTATTCTCAAACTGGGAGTCCCGCGACTGCGGGGTCAATTCCTATGAGTTACATTGGTCCCGTGGGAGGTGTTGGTGTCACCCATGGGGCCGTTCGGGGGCTGTTTCGAGTTTTCTCCCTCTAACGCCATGTTTTTAAGCCTAATTCTATAAATATGCAAATTATCATCGTACTCTCAAACTGGGAGTCCCACGGTTACGGCATCAATTCCTACTAGTTACAATGGTCCCGTGGGAGGTGTTGGAGCCACCAACGGGGCCGTTCGGGGGTTGTTTCGAGTTTTCACCCTGTAACGCGATGTTTTTAAGCCTAAGTCTACAAATATGCAAATTATCATCATATTCTCAAACCGGGAGTCCCGCGGCTGCGGGGTCAGTTCCTACGAGTTACATTGGTCCCGTGGGAGGTGTTGGTGCCACTCACGGGGACGTTCGGGGGCTATTTCGAGTTCTCACCATCTAACGCCATGTTTTTAAGCATAAGTATAGAAATATGCAAATTATCATCATATTCCCAAATCGGGAGTCCCGCGGTTGTGTGGTCAGTTACTACGAGTTACATTGGTCCCGTGGGAGGTGTTGGTGCCACCCACGGGGCTGTTCAGGGGCTGTTTTGAGTTCTCACACTCGAACGCCATGTTTTTAAGCCTAAGTCTAAAAATATGCAAATTATCATCGTATTCTCAAACTGGGAGTCCCGCGGCTGCGGGGTCAGTTCCTACGAGTTACGTTATTCCCGTGGGAGGTGTTGGAGCCACCAACGGGGCCGTTCGGAGGTTGTTTCGAGTTACCCTCTAACGCCATGTTTTTAAGCCTAAGCCTAGAAATATGCAAATGATCGTCGTATTCTCAAACCGAGAGTCCCGCGACTGCGGGATCAATTCCTATGAGTTACATTGGTCCCGTGGGAGGTGTTGGTGTCACCCATGGGGCCGTTTCGAGTTTTCTCCCTCTAACGCCATGTTTTTAAGCCTAAGTCTAAAAATATGCAAATTATCATCGTACTCTCAAACTCGGAGTCCCACGGCTGCGGCGTCAGTTCCTACTAGTTACAATGGTCCCGTGGGAGGTGTTGGAGCCACCAACGGGGCCGTTCGGGGGTTGTTTCCAGTTTTCACCCTCTAACGCGATGTTTTTAAGCCTAAGTCTAGAAATATGCAAATTATCATCGTATTCTCAAACCGGGAGTCCCGCGGCTGCGGGGTCAGTTCCTACGGGTTACATTGGTCCCGTGGGAGGTGTTGGTGCCAACCACGGGGGCTTTCAGGGGCTGTTTCGAGTTCTCACCCTCTAACGCCATGTTTTTAAACCTAAATGTAAAAATATGCAAATTATCATCGTATTCTCAAATAGGGAGTCCCGCGGCTGCGGGGTCAGTTCCTATGAGTTACATTGGTCCCGTGGGATGTGTTGGTGCCACCGACGGGGCCGTTCACCAGCTATTTCGAGTTTTCACCCTCTAACGCCATGTTTTTAAGCCTATGTCTACAAATATGCAAATTACCATCGTATTCTCAAATCGGGAGTCCCGCAGCTGCGGGGTCAGTTACTACGAGTTACATTGATCCCGTGGGAGGTATTGGTGCCACCCACGGGGACGTTCGGGGGCTGTTTCTAGTTCTCACCCTCTAACACAATGTTTTTAAGCCTAACTCTAGAAATACGCAAATTATTATTGTATTGTCAAATCGGGAGTCCCGCGGCTGCGGGGTGAGTTCCTACGAGTTACATTGGTCCCGTGGGAGGTGTTAGTGCCACTCACGGGGACGTTCGGGTGCTGTTTCGAGTTCTCACCCTCTAACGTCATGTTTTTAAGCCTAAGTCTTGGAATATGCAAATTATCGGCGTATTCTCAAATCGGGAGTCCCGCGGCTGCATTGTCAGTTCCTACGAGTTACATTGGTCCCGTGGGAGGTGTTGGTACCATCCACGGGGCCGTTCGGGGGCTATTTTGAGTTTTCACCCTCTAACGCCATATTTTCATGCATAAGTCTAGAAATATGTAAATTACCGTCATATACTAAAATCGGGGTCCCGCGACTACGGGGTCAGTTCCTAAGAGTTACATTGGTCCTGTGGGAGGTGTTGGTGCCTCCCACGGGGACGTTCGGGGGATGTTTCAAGTTCTCACCCTCTAACGCCATGTTTTTAAGCCTATGTCTAGAAATATGAAAATTACCATCGTATTCTCAAAACGGGAGTCCCGCGGCTGCGGGATCAGTTCCTACGGGTTACATTTGTCCTGTGGGAGGTGTTTGTGCCACCCACAGAGCCGTTTGGTGGCTGTTTCGAGTTTTCACCCTCTAACGCCATGTTTTTAAGCCTAAGTCTAGAAATATGCAAATTACCATCTTATACTGAAACCGGGAGTCTCGCGGCTGCGGGGTCTGTTCCTACGAGTTAAATTGGTCCTGTGGGAGGTGTTAGTGCCACCCATGGGGCCGTTCGGGGGCTGTTTCGAGTTTTTGCCCTCTAACGCCATGTTTTTAAGACTAAATCTAGAAATATGCAAATTACCATCGTATTCTCAAATCACGAGTCCCGCGGCTGCGGGTTCAGTTCCTACGAGTTACATTGGTCTCGTGGGAGGTGTTGGTGCCACCCACGGGGACGTTCGGGGGCTGTTTCGAGTTCTCACCCTCTAACGCCATTTTTTTAAGCCTAAGTCTAGAAATATGCAAATTACCATCGTATTCTCAAATCGGGAGTCCCGCGGCTGCGGGGTCAGTTCCTACGAGTTACGTTGGTCCCGTGGGAGGTGTTGGATCCACCCACGGGGCCATTTGAGGGCTGTTTCGAGTTTTCACTCTCTAATGCCATGTTTTTAATCCTAAGTATAGAAATATGCAAATTATCGTCGTATTCTCAAATCGGGAGTCCCGCGGCTGCGAGGTCAGTTCCTATGAGTTACATTAGTCCCGTGAGAGGTGTTGGTGCACCCCGCGGGGCCGTTCGGGGCTGGTTTCGTGTCTTCACCCTCTAACGCAATGTTTTTAATCCTATGTCTACAAATTTGAAAATTATCATCGTATTCTCAAATCGGGAGTCCCGCGGCTTCGGGGTCAGTTCCTACGAGTTACATTAGTCCCGTGGGAGGTGTTGGTGCCAACCACGGGGACGTTCGGGGGATGTTTCGAGTTCTCACCCTCTAACGCCATGTTTCTTAAGGATAAGTATAGAAATATGCAAATTACCCTCGTATTCTCAAATCGGGAGTCCCGCGGTTGCGGGGTCAGTTCCTACACGTTACATTGGTCCTGTGGCAGGTGTTGGTGCCACCCACGGGGCCATTAGAGGGATTTTTCTAGTTCTCACCCTCTAACTCCATGTTTTTAAGCCTAAGTCTAAAAATATGCAAATTATCGTCGTATTGTCCAACCGGGAGTCCCGCGACTGCGGGGTCAGTTCCTACGAGTTACATTTGTCCCGTGGGAGGTGTTGGTGCCACCCACGAGGCCGTTCGGGGCCTGTTTCGAGTTCTCACCCTCTAACACCATGTTTTTAAGCCTAAGTCTAGAAATATGCAAATTATCGTCGTATTCTATAATCGGGAGTCCCGCGGCTACGGGGTGAGTTCCTACGAGTTACATTGGTCCCGTGGGAGGTGTTAGTGCTACCCACGGGGCCGTTCGCCGTCTATTTTGAGTTTTCACCCTCTAACGCCATGTTTTTAAGCCTATGTCTATTAATATACAAATTACCGTCGTATTCTCAGAACGGGCGTTTGATGGCTGTTTTCAACCACAGGGTCGTTTTCACCCACAGGGCCGTTTGATGGCTGTTTCGAGTTTTCACCCTCTAACGCCATGTTTTTAAGCCTACGTCTCGAAATATACAAATTACCGTCTTATACTCAAAATGGGAGTCCCGCGACAGCGGGATCAGTTCCTACGAGTTACATTGATCCCGTGGGAGGTGTTGGTGCCACCCATGGGGCCGTTCGGGGGCTGTTTTGAGTTTTTGCCCTCTAACGCCATGTTTTTAAGCCTAAATCTAGAAATATGCAAATTACCATCGTATTCTCAAATCACGAGTCCCGCAGCTGCGGGTTCAGTTCCTACGAGTTACATTGGTCTCGTGGGAGGTGTTGGTGCCACCCACGGGGACGTTCGGGGGCTGTTTCGAGTTCTCACCCTCTAACGCCATGTTTTTAAGCCTAAGTCTAGAAATATGCAAATTACCTTCGTATTCGCAAATCACGAGTCCCGCGGCTGCGCGGTCAGTTCCTACGAGTTACATTTTGTCCCGTGGGAGGTGTTGGTGCCACCCACGGGGACGTTGGGGGACTGTTTCGAGTTCTCACCCTCTAATGCCATTTTTTTAAGCCTAAGTCTAGAAATATGCAAATTACCATCGTATTCTCAAATCGGCAGTCCCGCGGCTGCGGGGTCAGTTCCTACGAGTTACATTGGTCCCGTGGGAGGTGTTGGATCCACCCACGGGGCCATTAGAGGGCTGTTTCGAGTTTTCACCCTCTAATGCCATGTTTTTAAGCCTATGTCTAGAAATATGCAAATTATCGCCGTATTCTCAAAATAGGGAGTCCCCCGGCTGCGGGGTCAGTTTCTATGAGTTACATTGGTCCCGTGAGAGGTGTTGGTGCAACCCACGGGGCCGTTCGGGGGCTGTTTCGAGTTTTCACCCCCTAATGCCATGTTTTTAATCCTAAGTCTAGAAATATGCAAATTATAATCGTATTCTCAAATCGGGAGTCCTACGACTTTGGGGTCAGTTCCTACGAGTTACACTGGTCCCGTGGGAGGTGTTGGTGCCACCCACAGGGACGTTCGGGGGATGTTTCAAGTTCTCACCCTCTAACGCCATGCTTCTTAAGCCTAAGTCTAGAAATATGCAAATTATCGTCGTATTCTCAAACCGGGAGTCCCGCGGCTGCGGGGTCAGTTCCTATGAGTTCATTGGTCCCGTGGGAGGTGTTGGTGGCACCCACGGGGCCGTTCGCCGTCTATTTCGAGTTTTCACCCTCTAACGCCATGTTTTTAAGCCTATGTCTACAACTTTGCAAATTATCATGGTATTCTCAAATCGGGAGTCCCGCGGCTGCGGGTTCAGTTCCTACGAGTTAAATTGATCCCGTGGGAGGTGTTGGTGCAACCCACGGGGGCATTCGGGGGCTGTTTCTAGTTCTCACCCTGTGACGCCATGTTTTTAAGCCTAACTCTTGAAATATGTAAATTATCGTCGTATTGTCAAATCGAGAGTCTTGCGGCTGTGGGGTTAGTTCCTACGAGTTACATTGGTCCCGTGGGAGTTGTTGGTGCCACTCATGGGGACGTTCGGCGGCTGTTTCGAGTTTTCACCCTCTAACGCGATGTTTTTAAGCCTATGTCTAGAAATATGCAAATTACCGTCGTATTCTCAAACTAGGAGTCCCGCGCTTGCGAGGTCAGTTCCTACGAGTTACATTGGTCCCGAGGGAGATGTTGGTGTGACCCACGGGGCCGTTCGGGGGCTGTTTCGGGTTTTCACCCTCTAACGTCATGTTTTGCTTAAGTCTAGAAATATGAAAATTATTGTCGTATTCTCAAACCGGGAGTCCCGCGACTGCGGGGGTCAGTTTCTACGAGTTACATTGGTCCCGTGGGAGGTGTTGGTGCCACCCACGTTGCCATTCGCCGTCTATTTTGAGTTTTCACCCTCTAACGCCTTGTTTTTAAGCCTATGTCTACAAATATGCAAATTATCGTTGTATTAAAAAATCAGGAGTCCCACGGCTGCGGGATCAGTTCCTACAAGTTACGTTGGTCCCGTGGGAGGTGTTGGTGCCACCCACTAGGGCGTTCGGTGGTTGTTTCTAGTTCTCACCCTCTAACGCCATGTTTTTAAGCCTAACTCGAGATTTACGCAAATTCTCGTCGTATTGTCAAATTGGGAGTCCAACGGCTGCGGGGTCAGTTCCTACGAGTTACATTGGTCCCGTGGGAGGTGTTGGTGCCACTCACGGGGACGTTCTGGGGCTATTTCGAGTTCTCACCCTCTAACGCCTTGTTTTTACGCCTAAGTCTAGAAATATGAAAATTATCATCGTATTCTCAAACTGGGAGTCCCGCGGCTGCGGCGTCAGTTCATACTAGTTACATTGGTCCCGTGGGAGGTGTTGGAGCCACCAACGGGGACGTTCGGGGGCTGTTTCTAGTTTTCACCCTCTAACGCCATGTTTTTAAGCCTAAGTCTAGAAATATGCAAATTATCATCCTATTTTCAAACTGAGAGTCCCGCGGCTGCGGGGTCAGTTCCTACGAGTTACATTGGTCCCGTGGGAGGTGTTGGTGCCACCCACGGGGGCGTTCGGGGGCTGTTTCGAGTTCTCACCCTCCAACGCCATGTTTTTAAACCTAAGTGTAAAAATATGCAAATTATCATCGTATTCTCAAACTAGGAGTCCCACGGCTGCGGGGTCAGTTGCAACGAGTTACATTGGTCCCGTGGGAGGTGTTGGAGCCACCAACGGGGCCGTTCGGGGGCTGTTTCGAGTTTTCACCCTCTAACGCCATGTTTTTAAGCCAAAGTCTAGGAATATGAAAATTATCATCGTATTCTCAAACTGGGAGTCCCGCGGCTGCGGTGTCAGTTCCTACGAGTTACATTGGTCCCGTGGGAGGTGTTGGTGCCACTCACAGGGACGTTCGGGGGATGTTTCGAGTTTTCACCCTCTAACGCGATGTTTTTATGCCTATGTCTAGAAATACGCAAATTACCGTTGTATTCTCAAACCGGGAGTTTCGCGGCTATGAGGTCAGTTCCTACGGGTTACATTGGTCCCGAGGGAGGTGTTGGTGTGATCCACGGGGACATTCGGGGGATGTTTCGGGGTTTCACCCTCTAACGTCATGTTTTTCTTAAGTCTAGAAATATGCAAATTATCGTCGTATTCTCAAATTGGGAGTCTCACGGCTGCGGGGTCAATTCCTACGAGTTACATTGGTCCCGTGGGAGGTGTTGGTGCCACCCACGGGGCCGTTCGCTGTCTATTTCGTGTTTTCACCCTCTAACGCCATGTTTTTAAGCCTATGTCTACAACTATGCAAATTATCGTTTTATTCTCAAATCGGGAGTCCCGAGGCTGCGGGGTCAGTTCCTACGAGTTAAATTTGTCCCATGGCAGGTGTTGGTTCGGGGGCTATTTTTAGTTCTCACCCTCTAACACCATGTTTTTATGCCTAACTCAAGAAATATGCAAATTATCGTCGTATTGTCAAATCGGGAGTCCAGCGGCTGCGAGGTCAGTTCCTACGAGTTACATTGGTCCCGTGGGAGGTGTTGGTGCCACTCACGGGGACGTTCGGGGCTTATTTCGAGTTCTCACCATCTAACGCCATGTTTTTAAGCCTAAGTCTAGATATATGCAAATTATCATCGTATTCCCAAATCGGGAGTCCCGCGGCTGTGTGGTCAGTTCCTAAGAGTTACATTGGTCCCGTGGGAGGTGTTGGTACCACCCACGGGGCTGTTCGGGGGCTATTTTGAGTTGTCTCCCTCTAACGCCATGTTTTTAAGCCTAAGTCTTAAAATATGCAAATTATCATCGTATTCTCAAACTGGGAGTCCCGCGGCTGCGGGTTCAGTTCCTACGAGTTACGTTATTCCCGTGGGAGGTGTTGGAGACACCAACGGGGCCGTTCGGGGGCTGTTTCGAGTTTTCACCCTCTAACGCCATGTTTTTAAGCCTAAGTCTAGAAATATGCAAATTATCATCGTATTCTCAAACCGAGAGTCCCGCGACTGCGGGGTCAATTCCTATGAGTTACATTTGTCCCGTGGGAGGTGTTAGTGCCACCCATGGGGCCGTTCGGGGGTTGTTTTGAGTTTTCTCCCTCTAACGCTATGTTTTTAAGCCTAAGTCTAGAAATATGAAAATTATCATCGTATTCTCAAACTGGGAGCCCCACGGATGCGACGTCAGTTCGTACTAGTTACAATTGTCCCGTGGGAGGTGTTGGAGCCACCAACGGGGCCGTTCGGGGGCTGTTTCGAGTTTTCACCCTCAAACGCGCTGTTTTGAAGCCTAAGTCTAGAAATATGCAAATTATCATCGTATTCTCAAACCGGGAGTCCCACGGCTGCGGGGTCAGTTCCTACGAGTTACATTGGTCCCGTGGGAGGTGTTGGTGCCACCCACGGGGGCGTTCGGGGGCTGTTTCGAGTTCTCACCCTCTAACGCCATGTTTTTAAACCTAAGTGTAAAAATATGGAAATTATCATCGTATTCTCAAACTGGGAGTCCCGCGGCTACGGGGTTAGTTCCTACGAGTTACATTGGTCACGTGGGAGGTGTTGGACCCACCAACGGGGCTGTTCGGGGGCTGCTTTGAGTTTTCGCCCTCTAACGCCATGTTTTTAAGCCTAAGTCTAGAAAAATGGAAATTATCATCGTATTCTGAAATCGGGAGTCCCGCGGCTGCGGGGTCAGTTGCTATGAGTTACATTGGTCCCGTGGGATGTGTTGGTGCCACCCACCGGCCCGTTCACTATCTATTTCGAGTTTTCACCCTTTAACGCCATGTTTTTAAGCCTATGTCTTCAAATATGCAAATTACCGTCGTATTCTCAAATCGGGAGTCCCGCAGCTGCGGGGTCAGTTACTATGAGTTACATTGATACCGTGGGAGGTATTGGTGCCACCCACGGGAGCGTTCGGGGGCTGTTTATAGTTCTCACCCTCTAACGCCATGTTTTTAAGCCTAACTCTAGAAATACGTAAATTATTATCATATTGTCAAATCGGGAGTCTCGCGGCTGCGAGGTGAGTTCCTACCAGTTACATTGGTCCCGTTGGAGGTGTTAGTGCCACTCACGGGGACGTTCGGGGGCTGTTTCGAGTTCTCAACCTCTAACGCCATGTTTTTAATCTTAAGTCTAGAAATATGCAAATTATCATCGTATTCTCAAATCGGGAGTCCCGGGGCTGCGTGGTCAGTTCCTACGAGTTACATTGGTCCCGTGGGAGGTGTTGGTACCATCCACGGGGCCGTTCGGGGCCTATTTAGAGTTTTCACCCTCTAACGCCATATTTTTATGCCTAAGTCTAGAAATATGTAAATTACAATCATATACTAAAATCGGGGTCCCGCGACTACGGGGTCAGTTCCTTAGATTTACATTGGTCCTGTGGGAGGTGTTGGTGCCTCCCACGGGGCAGTTCGGGGGCTATTTCGAGTTTTCACCCTCTAACGCCATGTTCTTAAGCCTGTGTCTAGAAATATTAAAATTACCATCGTATTCTCAAAACGGGAGTCCCGCGGCTGCGGGATCAGTTCCTACGGGTTACATTGGTCCTGTGGCAGGTGTTTGTGCCACCCACAGAGCCGTTTGGTGGTTGTTTCGAGTTTTCACCCTCTAACGCCATGTTTTTAAGCCTAAGTTTAGAAATATACAAATTACCATCTTATACTCAAACCGGGAGTCTCGCGGCTGCGGGGTCAGTTCCTACGAGTTAAATTGGTCCCGTGGGAGGTGTTGGTGCCACCCATGGTGCCGTTCGGGGCTATTTCGAGTTTTCGGCCTCTAACGCCATGTTTTTAAGCCTAAATCTAGAAATATGTAAATTACCGTCGTATTCTCATATCACGAGTCCCGCGGTTGCGGGTTCAGTTCCTATGAGTTACATTGGTCCCGTGGGAGGTGTTGGTGCCACCCATTGTGCCGTTCGGGGGCTGTTTCGAGTTTTCACCCTCTATCTCCATGTTTTTAAGCCTAAGTCAAAAATATGTAAATTACCATCGTATTCTCAAATCGGGAGCCCCGCGGCTGCGGGGTCAGTTCCTACGAGTTACATTGGTCTCGTGGGAGGTGTTGGTGCCACCCACGGGGCCTTTCGGGGGCTATTTCGAGTTTTCACCCTCTAATGCCATGTTTCTTAAGCCTCAGTCTAGAAATATGCAAATTATCCTCGTATTCTCAAATCGGGAGTCCTGCGGCTGCGGGGTCAGTTTCTACACGTAACATTGGTCCCGTGGCAGGTGTTGGTGCCACCCACGGGGCCATTAGATGGCTTTTTCTAGTTCTCACCCTCTAACCCCATGTTTTTAAGCCTAAGTCTAAAAATATGCAAATTATCGTAATATTGTCCGACCGGGAGTCCCGCGACTGCGGGGTGAGTTCCTACGAGTTACATTGGTCCCGTGGGAGGTGCTGGGGCCACCCACGAGGCCGTTCGGGGGCTATTTCGAGTTCTCACCCTCTAACACCATGTTTTTAAGCCTAAGTCTAGAAATATGCAAATTACCGTCGTATTCTATAATCGGGAGTCCCGCCGCTGTGTGGTCAGTTCCTACGAGTTAAATTTGTCCCATTGCAGGTGTTGGTTCGGGGGCTATTTTTAGTTCTCACCCTCTAACACCATGTTTTTATGCCTAACTCAAGAAATATGCAAATTATCGTCGTATTGTCAAATCGGGAGTCCAGCGGCTGCGAGGTCAGTTCCTACGAGTTACATTGGTCCCGTGGGAGGTGTTGGTGCCACTCACGGGGACGTTCGGGGCTTATTTCGAGTTCTCACCATCTAACGCCATGTTTTTAAGCCTAAGTCTAGATATATGCAAATTATCATCGTATTCCCAAATCGGGAGTCCCGCGGCTGTGTGGTCAGTTCCTAAGAGTTACATTGGTCCCGTGGGAGGTGTTGGTACCACCCACGGGGCTGTTCGGGGGCTGTTTTGAGTTGTCTCCCTCTAACGCCATATTTTTAAGCCTAAGTCTTAAAATATGCAAATTATCATCGTATTCTCAAACTCGGAGTCCCGCGGCTGCGGGGTCAGTTCCTACGAGTTACGTTATTCCCGTGGGAGGTGTTGGAGACACCAACGGGGCCGTTCGGGGGCTGTTTCGAGTTTTCACCCTCTAACGCCATGTTTTTAAGCCTAAGTCTAGAAATATGCAAATTATCATCGTATTCTCAAACCGAGAGTCCCGCGACTGCGGGGTCAATTCCTATGAGTTACATTTGTCCCGTGGGAGGTGTTAGTGCCACCCATGGGGCCGTTCGGGGGTTGTTTCGAGTTTTCTCCCTCTAACGCTATGTTTTTAAGCCTAAGTCTAGAAATATGAAAATTATCATCGTATTCTCAAACTGGGAGCCCCACGGATGCGACGTCAGTTCGTACTAGTTACAATTGTCCCGTGGGAGGTGTTGGAGCCACCAACGGGGCCGTTCGGGGGCTGTTTCGAGTTTTCACCCTCAAACGCGCTGTTTTGAAGCCTAAGTCTAGAAATATGCAAATTATCATCGTATTCTCAAACCGGGAGTCCCACGGCTGCGGGGTCAGTTCCTACGAGTTACATTGGTCCCGTGGGAGGTGTTGGTGCCACCCACGGGGGCGTTCGGGGGCTGTTTCGAGTTCTCACCCTCTAACGCCATGTTTTTAAACCTAAGTGTAAAAATATGGAAATTATCATCGTATTCTCAAACTGGGAGTCCCGCGGCTACGGGGTTAGTTCCTACGAGTTACATTGGTCACGTGGGAGGTGTTGGAGCCACCAACGGGGCTGTTCGGGGGCTGCTTTGAGTTTTCGCCCTCTAACGCCATGTTTTTAAGCCTAAGTCTAGAAAAATGGAAATTATCATCGTATTCTGAAATCGGGAGTCCCGCGGCTGCGGGGTCAGTTGCTATGAGTTACATTGGTCCCGTGGGATGTGTTGGTGCCACCCACCGGCCCGTTCACTATCTATTTCGAGTTTTCACCCTTTAACGCCATGTTTTTAAGCCTATGTCTTCAAATATGCAAATTACCGTCGTATTCTCAAATCGGGAGTCCCGCAGCTGCGGGGTCAGTTACTATGAGTTACATTGATACCGTGGGAGGTATTGGTGCCACCCACGGGAGCGTTCGGGGGCTGTTTATAGTTCTCACCCTCTAACGCCATGTTTTTAAGCCTAACTCTAGAAATACGTAAATTATTATCATATTGTCAAATCGGGAGTCTCGCGGCTGCGAGGTGAGTTCCTACCAGTTACATTGGTCCCGTTGGAGGTGTTAGTGCCACTCACGGGGACGTTCGGGGGCTGTTTCGAGTTCTCAACCTCTAACGCCATGTTTTTAATCTTAAGTCTAGAAATATGCAAATTATCATCGTATTCTCAAATCGGGAGTCCCGTGGCTGCGTGGTCAGTTCCTACGAGTTACATTGGTCCCGTGGGAGGTGTTGGTACCATCCACGGGGCCGTTCGGGGCCTATTTAGAGTTTTCACCCTCTAACGCCATATTTTTATGCCTAAGTCTAGAAATATGTAAATTACAATCATATACTAAAATCGGGGTCCCGCGACTACGGGGTCAGTTCCTTAGATTTACATTGGTCCTGTGGGAGGTGTTGGTGCCTCCCACGGGGCAGTTCGGGGGCTATTTCGAGTTTTCACCCTCTAACGCCATGTTCTTAAGCCTGTGTCTAGAAATATTAAAATTACCATCGTATTCTCAAAACGGGAGTCCCGCGGCTGCGGGATCAGTTCCTACGGGTTACATTGGTCCTGTGGCAGGTGTTTGTGCCACCCACAGAGCCGTTTGGTGGTTATTTCGAGTTTTCACCCTCTAACGCCATGTTTTTAAGCCTAAGTTTAGAAATATACAAATTACCGTCTTATACTCAAACCGGGAGTCTCGCGGCTGCGGGGTCAGTTCCTACGAGTTAAATTGGTCCCGTGGGAGGTGTTGGTGCCACCCATGGTGCCGTTCGGGGCTATTTCGAGTTTTCGCCCTCTAACGCCATGTTTTTAAGCCTAAATCTAGAAATATGTAAATTACCGTCGTATTCTCATATCACGAGTCCCGCGGTTGCGGGTTCAGTTCCTATGAGTTACATTGGTCCCGTGGGAGGTGTTGGTGCCACCCATTGTGCCGTTCGGGGGCTGTTTCGAGTTTTCACCCTCTATCTCCATGTTTTTAAGCCTAAGTCAAAAATATGTAAATTACCATCGTATTCTCAAATCGGGAGCCCCGCGGCTGCGGGGTCAGTTCCTACGAGTTACATTGGTCTCGTGGGAGGTGTTGGTGCCACCCACGGGGCCTTTCGGGGGCTATTTCGAGTTTTCACCCTCTAATGCCATGTTTCTTAAGCCTCAGTCTAGAAATATGCAAATTATCCTCGTATTCTCAAATCGGGAGTCCTGCGGCTGCGGGGTCAGTTTCTACACGTAACATTGGTCCCGTGGCAGGTGTTGGTGCCACCCACGGGGCCATTAGATGGCTTTTTCTAGTTCTCACCCTCTAACCCCATGTTTTTAAGCCTAAGTCTAAAAATATGCAAATTATCGTAATATTGTCCGACCGGGAGTCCCGCGACTGCGGGGTGAGTTCCTACGAGTTACATTGGTCCCGTGGGAGGTGCTGGGGCCACCCACGAGGCCGTTCGGGGGCTATTTCGAGTTCTCACCCTCTAACACCATGTTTTTAAGCCTAAGTCTAGAAATATGCAAATTACCGTCGTATTCTATAATCGGGAGTCCCGCCGCTGTGGGGTCAGTTCCTACGAGTTAGATTGGTCCCGTGGGAGGTGTTGGTGCCACTCACGGGGACATTCGGGGGCTATTTCTAGTTCTCACCATCTAATGCCATGTTTTTAAGCCTAAGTCTAGATATATGCAAATTGTCATCGTATTCCTAAATCGGGAGTCCCGCGACTGTGTGGTCAGTTCCTAAGAGTTACATTGGTCCCGTGGGAGGTGTTGGTGCCACCCACGGGGCTGTTCGGGGGCTGTTTTGGGTTTTCTCCCTCTAACGCCATGCTTTTAAGCCTAAGTCTTAAAATATGCAAATTATCATCGTATTCTCAAAGTGGGAGTCCCGCGGCTGCGGGGTCAGTTCCTACGAGTTACGTTATTCCCGTGGGAGGTGTTGGAGACACCAACGGGGCCGTTCGGGGGCTGTTTCGAGTTTTCACCCTCTAACGCCATGTTTTTAAGCCTAAGTCTAGAAATATGCAAATTATCGTCGTATTCTCAAATCGAGAGTCCCACGACTGAGTGGTCAATTCCTACGAGTTACATTGGCCCCGTGGGAGGTGTTTGTACCACCAACGGGGCTGTTCGAGGGCTATTTCGAGTTTTCACCCTCTAACGCCATGTGTTTATACCTAAGTCTAGAAATGTGAAAATGACCATCATATTCTAAAATCGGGGTCCCGCGGATACGGGGTCAGTTCCTAAGAGTTACATTGGTCCCGTGGGAGGTGTTGGTGCCACCCACAGGCTAGTTCGGGGGCTATTTCGAGTTTTCACCCTCTAACGCTACGTTTTTAAGCCTATGTCTAGAAATATGCAAATTACCATCGTATTCTCAAAATGGGCATCCCGCGGCTGCGGGGTCAGTTCCTACGGGTTACATTGGTCCTGTGGCAGGTGTTGGTGCCACCCACAGGGCCGTTTGGTGGCTGTTTCGAGTTTTCACCCTCTAACGCCATGTTTTTAAGCCTACGTCTCGAAATATGCAAATTATCGTCGTATACTAAAACGGGAGTCCCGCGGTTGTGGGGTCAGTTCCTACGAGTTACATTGGTCCCGTGGGAGGTGTTGGTGCCACCCACAGGGACGTTCGGGGGCTGTTTCGAGTTCTCACCCTCTAACGCCATTTTTTTAAGCCTAAGTCTAGAAATATGCAAATTACCATCGTATTCTCAAATCGGGAGTCCCGCGGCTGCGGGGTCAGTTCCTACGAGTTACATTGCTCTCGTGGGAGGTGTTGGAACCACCCACGGGGCCATTAGAGGGTTGTTTTTAGTTTTCACCCTCTAATGACATGTTTTTAAGCCTAAGTCTAGAAATATGCAAATTATCATTGTATTCTCAAATCGGGAATCCCGCGGCTGCGAGGTCAGTACCTATGAGTTACATTGGTCCCGTGAGAGGTGTTGGTGCAACCCACGGGGCCGTTCGGGGGCTGTTTCGAGTTTTCACCGCCTAACGCCATGTTTTTAATCCTAAGTCTAGAAATATGCAAATTATCATCGTATTCTCAAATAGGGAGTCCTGCGGCTTCGGGGTCAGTTCCTACGAGTTACATTGATCCCGTGGGAGGTGTTGGTGCAACCCACGGGGCCGTTCGGGGGCTGTTTTGAGTTGTCCAGAAATATGCAAATTATCATCGTATTCTCAAATCGGGAGTCCCGTGGCTGCGGGGTCAGTTCCTACGAGTCACATTGTTCCCGTGGGAGATGTTGGTGCCATCCACGGGGCCATTAGAGGGATTTTTCTAGTTCTCACCCTCTAACTCCATGTTTTTAAGCCTAAGTCTAAAAATATGCAAGTTATCGTCGTATTCTCAAATCAGGAGTCCCGCGGCTGCGGGGTCAGTTCCTACGAGTTATATTCGTCCCGTGGGAGGTGTTGGGGCCACCCACGGGGCCGTTCGGGGGCTGTTTCGAGTTCTCACCCTCTAACGCCACGTTTTTAAGCCTAAGTACATAAATATTCAAATTACCGTCATATTCTCAAACCGGGAGTCCCGCGGCTGCGGGGTCAGTTCCTACGAGTTACATTGGTCCCGTGGGAGGTGTTGGTGCCACCCACGGGGAAGTTCGGGGGCTGTTTCGAGTTCTCACCCTCTAACGCCATATTTTTAAGCCTACGTCTAGAAATATGCAAATTACCGTCGTATTCTCTAATTGGGAGTCCCGCGGATGTGGGGTCAGTTCCTACGAGTTATATTGGTCCCGTGGGAGGTGTCGGATCCACCCACGTGGCCATTAGAGGGGTGTTTCGAGTTTTCACCCTCTAACGCCCTGTTTTTAAGCCTAAGTATAGAAATATGCAAATTATAGACGTATTCTCAAATCACGAGTCCCGCGGCTGCGGGGTCAGTTCCTACAAGTTATATTGGTCCCGTGGGAGGTGTTGGTGCCACCCACGAGGACGTTCGGGGGCTGTTTCGAGTTCTCTCCCTCTAACACTATGTTTTTAAGTTGAAGTCTAGAAAATATGCAAATTACCATCATATACTAGAATCGGGAGTCCCTCGACAGCGGGGTCAGTTCCTACGAGTTACATTGGTCCCGTGGGAGGTGTTGGTGTCACCCACGAGGCAGTTCGGGGGCTATTTCGAGTTTCCACCCTCTAACGGCATGTTTTTAATCCTATGTCTAGAAATATGCAAATTACCGTTGTGTTCTCAAACCGAAAGTCCCGCGACTGCGGGGTCAGTTCCTACGTGTTACATTGGTCCCGTGGGAGGTGTTGGTGCCACCCACAGGGACTTTTCGTGGCTGTTTTGAGTTTTCACCCTCAAACGCCATGTTTTTAAGTCCAAGTCTAGAAATATGCAAATTACCAAATTATACTCAAATCGGGAGTCCCACGGCTGCAGGGTCAGTTCCGACGAGTTACATTGGTCCCGCGGGAGGTGTTGGTGCCACCCAAGGGGCCGTTCAGGGGCTGTTTCGAGTTTTCACCCTCTAACGCCATGTTTTTAAGCCTAAGTCTAGAAATATGCAAATTATCATCGTAGTCTCAAACTGGGATTCCCGCGGCAGCGGGGTCAGTTCCTACGAGTTACAATGGTCCCGTGGGAGGTGTTGGTGCCACCCTCAGGGCCGTTTGGTGGCTGTTTTGAGTTTTCACCCTCTAACGCCATGTTTTTAAGCCTACATCTAGAAATATGCAAATTATCGTCGTATACTAAAACGGGAGTCCCGCGGTTGTGGGGTCAGTTCCTACGAGTTACATTGTTCCCGTGGGAGGTGTTGGTGCTACCCATGGGGCCGTTCGGGGGCTGTTTTGAGTTTTCACCCTTTAACGCCATGTTTTTAAGCCTAAGTCTAGAAATATGCAAATTACCATCATATTCTCAAATCACGAGTCCCGCGGCTGCGGAGTCAGTTCCTACGAGTTACATTGGTCCCGTGGGAGGTGTTGGTGCCACCCACAGGGACGTTCGGGGGCTGTTTCGAGTTCTCACCCTCTAACGCCATTTTTTTAAGCCTAAGTACATAAATATTCAAATTACCGTCGTATTCTCAAACCGGGAGTCCCGCGGCTGCGGGGTCAGTTCCTACGAGTCACATTGGTCCCGTGGGAGGTGTTGGTGCCACCCACGGGGAAGTTCGGGGGCTGTTTTGAGTTCTCACCCTCTAACGCCATATTTTTAAGCCTACGTCTAGAAATATGCAAATTACCGTCGTATTCTCTATTTGGGAGTCCCGCGGATGTGGGGTCAGTTCCTACGAGTTATATTGGTCCCGTGGGAGGTGTTGGATCCACCCACGTGGCCATTAGAGGGGTGTTTCGAGTTTTCACCCTCTAACGCCCTGTTTTTAAGCCTAAGTATAGAAATATGCAAATTATAGACGTATTCTCAAATCACGAGTCCCGCGGCTGCGGGGTCAGTTCTTAAAAGTTATATTGGTCCCGTGGGAGGTGTTGGTGCCACCCACGAGGACGTTCGGGGGCTGTTTCGAGTTCTCTCCCTCTAACACTATGTTTTTATGTTGAAGTCTAGAAAATATGCAAATTACCATCATATACTAGAATCGGGAGTCCCTCGACAGCGGGGTCAGTTCCTACGAGTTACATTGGTCCCGTGGGAGGTGTTGGTGTCACCCACGAGGCAGTTCGGGGGCTATTTCTAGTTTCCACCCTCTAACGGCATGTTTTTAATCCTATGTCTAGAAATATGCAAATTACCGTTGTGTTCTCAAAACGAAAGTCCCGCGACTGCGGGGTCAGTTCCTACGTGTTACATTGGTCCCGTGGGAGGTGTTGGTGCCACCCACAGGGACTTTTCGTGGCTGTTTTGAGTTTTCACCCTCAAACACCATGTTTTTAAGTCCAAGTCTAGAAATATGCAAATTACCATATTATACTCAAATCGGGAGTCCCACGGCTGCGGGGTCAGTTCCGACGAGTTACATTGGTCCCGCGGGAGGTGTTGGTGCCACCCAAGGGGCCGTTCAGGGGCTGTTTCGAGTTTTCACCCTCTAACGCCATGTTTTTAAGCCTAAGTCTAGAAATATGTAAATTATCATCGTAGTCTCAAACTGGGATTCCCGCGGAAGCGGGGTCAGTTCCTACGAGTTACAATGGTCCCGTGGGAGGTGTTGGTGCCACCCTCAGGGCCGTTTGGTGGCTGTTTTGAGTTTTCACCCTCTAACGCCATGTTTTTAAGCCTACATCTAGAAATATGCAAATTATCGTCGTATACTAAAACGGGAGTCCCGCGGTTGTGGGGTCAGTTCCTACGAGTTACATTGGTCCCGTGGGAGGTGTTGGTGCCACCCATGGGGCCGTTCGGGAGCTGTTTTGAGTTTTCACCCTTTAACGCCATGTTTTTAAGCCTAAGTCTAGAAATATGCAAATTACCATCATATTCTCAAATCACGAGTCCCGCGGCAGCGGGGTTAGTTCCTACGAGTTACATTGGTCCCGTGGGAGGTGTTGGTGCCACCCACAGGGACGTTCGGGGGCTGTTTCGAGTTCTCACCCTCTAACGCCATTTTTTTAAGCCTAAGTCTAGAAATATGCAAATTACCATCGTATTCTCAAATCGGGAGTCCCGCGGCTGCGGGGTCAGTTCCTACAAGTTACATTGCTCTCGTGGGAGGTGTTGGATCCACCCACGGGGCCATTAGAGGGCTGTTTTTAGTTTTCACCGTCTAATGACATGTTTTTAAGCCTAAGTCTAGAAATATGCAAATTATCATTGTATTCTCAAATCGGGAGTCCCGCGACTGCGAGGTCAGTACCTATGAGTTACATTCATCCCGTGAGAGGTGTTGGTGCAACCCACGGGGCCGTTCGGGGGCTATTTCGAGTTTTCAACCCCTAACGCCATGTTTTTAATCCTAAGTCTAGAAATATGCAAATTATCATCGTATTCTCAAATAGGGAGTCCTGCGGCTTCGGGGTCAGTTCCTACGAGTTACATTGATCCCGTGGGAGGTGTTGGTGCAACCCACAGGGCCGTTCGGGGGCTGTTTCGAGTTTTCACCCCCTAACGCCATGTTTTTAATCCTAAGTCCAGAAATATGCAAATTATCATCGTATTCTCAAATCGGGATTCCCGTGGCTGCGGGGTCAGTTCCTACGAGTCACATTGGTCCCGTGGGAGGTGTTGTTGCCACCCACGGGGCCATTAGAGGGATTTTTCTAGTTCTCACCCTCTAACTCCATGTTTTTAAGCCTAAGTCTAAAAATATGCAAGTTATCATCGTATTCTCAAATCAGGAGTCCCGCGGTTGCGGGTTCAGTTCCTACTAGTTATATTCGTCCCGTGGGAGGTGTTGGGGCCACCCACGGGGCCGTTCGGGGGCTGTTTCGAGTTCTCACCCTTTAACGCCATGTTTTTAAGCCTAAGTACAGAAATATTCAAATTACCGTCATATTCTCAAACCGGGTGTCCCGCGGCTGCGGGGTCAGTTGCTACGAGTTACATTGGTCCCGTGGGAGGTGTTGGTGCCACCCACGGGGAAGTTCGGGGGCTGTTTCGAGTTCTCACCCTCTAACGCCATATGTTTAAGCCTACGTCTAGAAATATGCAAATTACCGTCATATTCTCTAATTGGGAGTCCCGCGTATGTGGGGTCAGTTCCTACGAGTTATATTGGTCCCGTGGGAGGTGTTGGATCCACCCACGTGGCCATTAGAGGGGTGTTTCGAGTTTTCACCCTCTAACGCCCTGGTTTTAAGCCTAAGTATAGAAATATGCAAATTATAGACGTATTCTCAAATCGCGAGTCCCGCGGCTGCGGGGTCAGTTCCTACAAGTTATATTGGTCCCGTGGGAGGTGTTGGTGCCACCCACGAGGACGTTCGGGGGCTGTTTCGAGTTCTCGCCCTCTAACACTATGTTTTTATGTTAAAGTCTAGAAAATATGCAAATTATCGTCATATACTAGAATCGGGAGTCCCTCGACAGCGGGGTCAGTTCCTACGAGTTACATTAGTCCCGTGGGAGGTGTTGGTGTCACCCAGGAGGCAGTTCGGGGGCTATTTCGAGTTTCCACCCTCTAATGGCATGTTTTTAATCCTATGTCTAGAAATATGCAAATTACCGTCGTGTTCCCAAACCGAAAGTCCCGCGGCTGCGGGGTCAGTTCCTACGTGTTACATTGGTCCCGTGGGAGGTGTTGGTGCCACCCACAGGGACTTTTCGTGGCTATTTTGAGTTTTCACCCTCTAATGCCATGTTTTTAAGGCCAAGTCTAGAAATATGCAAATTACCATATTATACTCAAACCGGGAGTCCCACGGCTGCGGGGTCAGTTCCTACGAGTTACATTGGTCCCGCGGGAGGTGTTGGTGCCACCTAAGGGGCCGTTCAGGGGCTGTTTCGAGTTTTCACCCTCTAACACCATGTTTTTAAGCCTAAGTCTAGAAATATGCAAATTATCATCGTAGTCCCAAACTGGGATTCCCGCGGCAGCGGGGTCAGTTCCTACGAGTTACATTGGTCCCGTGGGAGGTGTTGGTGCCACCCACGGGGCCGTTCACTGGCAATTTTGAGTTTTTACCCTCTAACGCCATGTTTTTAAACCTATGTCTAGAAATATGCAAATTACCGTCGTATTCTCAAATCGGGAGTCCCGCGGCTGCGAGGTCAGTACCTATGAATTACATTGGTCCCGTGAGAGGTGTTGGTGCAACCCACGGGGCCGTTCGGGGGCTGTTTCGAGTTTTCACCCCCTAACGCCATGTTTTTAATCCTAAGTTTAGAAATATGCAAATTATCATCGTATTCTCAAATAGGGAGTCCTGCGGCTTCGGGGTCAGTTCCTACGAGTTACATTGATCCCGTGGGAGGTGTTGGTGCAACCCACGGGGCCGTTCGGGGGCTGTTTTGAGTTGTCCAGAAATATGCAAATTATCATCGTATTCTCAAATCGGGAGTCCCGTGGCTGCGGGGTCAGTTCCTACGAGTCACATTGTTCCCGTGGGAGATGTTGGTGCCATCCACGGGGCCATTAGAGGGATTTTTCTAGTTCTCACCCTCTAACTCCATGTTTTTAAGCCTAAGTCTAAAAATATGCATGTTATCGTTGTATTTTCAAATCAGGAGTCCCGCGGCTGCGGGGTCAGTTCCTACGAGTTATATTCGTCCCGTGGGAGGTGTTGGGGCCACCCAAGGGGCCGTTCGGGGGCTGTTTCGAGTTCTCACCCTCTAACGCCATGTTTTTAAGCCTAAGTACATAAATATTCAAATTACCGTCGTATTCTCAAACCGGGAGTCCCGCGGCTGCGGGGCCAGTTCCTACGAGTTACATTGGTCCCGTGGGAGGTGTTGGTGCCACCCACGGGGAAGTTCGGGGGCTGTTTCGAGTTCTCACCCTCTAACGCCATATTTTTAATCCTACATCTAGAAATATGCAAATTACCGTCGTATTCTCTAATTGGCAGTCCCGCGGCTGCGGGGTTAGTTCCTACGAGTTATATTGGTCCCGTGGGAGGTGTTGGATCCACCCACGTGGCCATTAGAGGGGTGTTTCGAGTTTTCACCCTCTAACGCCCTGTTTTTAAGCCTAAGTATAGAAATATGCAAATTATAGACGTATTCTCAAATCACGAGTCCCGCGGCTGCGGGGTCAGTTCCTACAAGTTATATTGGTCCCGTGGGAGGTGTTGGTGCCACCCACGAGGACGTTCGGGGGCTGTTTCGAGTTCTCTCCCTCTAACACTATGTTTTTTTGTTGAAGTCTAGAAAATATGCAAATTACCATCATATACTAGAATAGGGAGTCCCTCGACAGCGGGGTCAGTTCCTACGAGTTACATTGGTCCCGTGGGAGGTGTTGGTGTCACCCACGAGGCAGTTCGTGGGCTATTTCGAGTTTCCACCCTCTAACGGCATGTTTTTAATCCTATGTCTAGAAATATGCAAATTACCGTCGTGTTCTCAAACCGAAAGTCCCGCGGCTGCGGGGTCAGTTCCTACGTGTTACATTGGTCCCGTGGGAGGTGTTGGTGCCACCCACAGGGACTTTTCGTGGATGTTTTGAGTTTTCACCCTCTAACGCCATGTTTTTAAGTCCAAGTCTAGAAATATGCAAATTACCATATTATACTCAAACCGGGAGTCCCACGGCTGCGGGGTCAGTTCCGACGAGTTACATTGGTCCCGCGGGAGGTGTTGGTGCCACCCAAGGGGCCGTTCAGGGGCTGTTTCGAGTTTTCACCCTCTAACGCCATGTTTTTAAGCCTAAGTCTAGAAATATGCAAATTATCATCGTAGTCTCAAACTGGGATTCCCGCGGCTGTGAGGTCAGTTCCTATGAGTTACATTGGTCCCGTGGGAGGTGTTGGTGCCACCCACAGGGACGTTCGGGGGCTGTTTCGAGTTCTCACCCTCTAACGACATTTTTTTAAGCCTAAGTCTAGAAATATGCAAATTATCGTCGTATTCTCAAATCGGGAGTCCCGCGGCTGCGGGATCAGTTCGTACGAGTTACATTGCTCTCGTGGGAGGCGTTGGATCCACCCACGGGGCCATTAGAGGGCTGTTTTTAGTTTTCACCCTCTAATGACATGTTTTTAAGCCTAAGTCTAGAAATATGCAAATTATCATTGTATTCTCAAATCGGGAATCCCGCGGCTGCGAGGTCAGTACCTATGAGTTACATTGGTCCCGTGAGAGGTGTTGGTGCAACCCACGGGGCCGTTCGGGGGCTGTTTCGAGTTTTCACCGCCTAACGCCATGTTTTTAATCCTAAGTCTAGAAATATGCAAATTATCATCGTATTCTCAAATAGGGAGTCCTGCGGCTTCGGGGTCAGTTCCTACGAGTTACATTGATCCCGTGGGAGGTGTTGGTGCAACCCACGGGGCCGTTCGGGGGCTGTTTTGAGTTGTCCAGAAATATGCAAATTATCATCGTATTCTCAAATCGGGAGTCCCGTGGCTGCGGGGTCAGTTCCTACGAGTCACATTGTTCCCGTGGGAGATGTTGGTGCCATCCACGGGGCCATTAGAGGGATTTTTCTAGTTCTCACCCTCTAACTCCATGTTTTTAAGCCTAAGTCTAAAAATATGCAAGTTATCGTCGTATTCTCAAATCAGGAGTCCCGCGGCTGCGGGGTCAGTTCCTACGAGTTATATTCGTCCCGTGGGAGGTGTTGGGGCCACCCACGGGGCCGTTCGGGGGCTGTTTCGAGTTCTCACCCTCTAACGCCATGTTTTTAAGCCTAAGTACATAAATATTCAAATTACCGTCATATTCTCAAACCGGGAGTCCCGCGGCTGCGGGGTCAGTTCCTACGAGTTACATTGGTCCCGTGGGAGGTGTTGGTGCCACCCACGGGGAAGTTCGGGGGCTGTTTCGAGTTCTCACCCTCTAACGCCATATTTTTAAGCCTACGTCTAGAAATATGCAAATTACCGTCGTATTCTCTAATTGGGAGTCCCGCGGATGTGGGGTCAGTTCCTACGAGTTATATTGGTCCCGTGGGAGGTGTCGGATCCACCCACGTGGCCATTAGAGGGGTGTTTCGAGTTTTCACCCTCTAACGCCCTGTTTTTAAGCCTAAGTATAGAAATATGCAAATTATAGACGTATTCTCAAATCACGAGTCCCGCGGCTGCGGGGTCAGTTCCTACAAGTTATATTGGTCCCGTGGGAGGTGTTGGTGCAACCCACGAGGACGTTCGGGGGCTGTTTCGAGTTCTCTCCCTCTAACACTATGTTTTTATGTTGAAGTCTAGAAAATATGCAAATTACCATCATATACTAGAATCGGGAGTCCCTCGACAGCGGGGTCAGTTCCTACGAGTTACATTGGTCCCGTGGGAGGTGTTGGTGTCACCCACGAGGCAGTTCGGGGGCTATTTCGAGTTTCCACCCTCTAACGGCATGTTTTTAATCCTATGTCTAGAAATATGCAAATTACCGTTGTGTTCTCAAACCGAAAGTCCCGCGACTGCGGGGTCAGTTCCTACGTGTTACATTGGTCCCGTGGGAGGTGTTGGTGCCACCCACAGGGACTTTTCGTGGCTGTTTTGAGTTTTCACCCTCAAACGCCATGTTTTTAAGTCCAAGTCTAGAAATATGCAAATTACCAAATTATACTCAAATCGGGAGTCCCACGGCTGCAAGGTCAGTTTCGACGAGTTACATTGGTCCCGCGGGAGGTGTTGGTGCCACCCAAGGGGCCGTTCAGGGGCTGTTTCGAGTTTTCACCCTCTAACGCCATGTTTTTAAGCCTAAGTCTAGAAATATGCAAATTATCATCGTAGTCTCAAACTGGGATTCCCGCGGCAGCGGGGTCAGTTCCTACGAGTTACAATGGTCCCGTGGGAGGTGTTGGTGCCACCCTCAGGGCCGTTTGGTGGCTGTTTTGAGTTTTCACCCTCTAACGCCATGTTTTTAAGCCTACATCTAGAAATATGCAAATTATCGTCGTATACAAAAACGGGAGTCCCGCGGTTGTGGGGTCAGTTCCTACGAGTTACATTGTTCCCGTGGGAGGTGTTGGTGCTACCCATGGGGCCGTTCGGGGGCTGTTTTGAGTTTTCACCCTTTAACGCCATGTTTTTAAGCCTAAGTCTAGAAATATGCAAATTACCATCATATTCTCAAATCACGAGTCCCGCGGCTGCGGAGTCAGTTCCTACGAGTTACATTGGTCCCGTGGGAGGTGTTGGTGCAACCCACAGGGACGTTCGGGGGCTGTTTCGAGTTCTCACCCTCTAACGCCATTTTTTTAATCCTAAGTACATAAATATTCAAATTACCGTCGTATTCTCAAACCGGGAGTCCCGCGGCTGCGGGGTCAGTTCCTACGAGTCACATTGGTCCCGTGGGAGGTGTTGGTGCCACCCACGGGGAAGTTCGGGGGCTGTTTTGAGTTCTCACCCTCTAACGCCATATTTTTAAGCCTACGTCTAGAAATATGCAAATTACCGTCGTATTCTCTAATTGGGAGTCCCGCGGATGTGGGGTCAGTTCCTACGAGTTATATTGGTCCCGTGGGAGGTGTTGGATCCACCCACGTGGCCATTAGAGGGGTGTTTCGAGTTTTCACCCTCTAACGCCCTGTTTTTAAGCCTAAGTATAGAAATATGCAAATTATAGACGTATTCTCAAATCACGAGTCCCGCGGCTGCGGGGTCAGTTCTTAAAAGTTATATTGGTCCCGTGGGAGGTGTTGGTGCCACCCACGAGGACGTTCGGGGGCTGTTTCGAGTTCTCTCCCTCTAACACTATGTTTTTATGTTGAAGTCTAGAAAATATGCAAATTACCATCATATACTAGAATCGGGAGTCCCTCGACAGCGGGGTCAGTTCCTACGAGTTACATTGGTCCCGTGGGAGGTGTTGGTGTCACCCACGAGGCAGTTCGGGGGCTATTTCTAGTTTCCACCCTCTAACGGCATGTTTTTAATCCGATGTCTAGAAATATGCAAATTACCGTTGTGTTCTCAAAACGAAAGTCCCGCGACTGCGGGGTCAGTTCCTACGTGTTACATTGGTCCCGTGGGAGGTGTTGGTGCCACCCACAGGGACTTTTCGTGGCTGTTTTGAGTTTTCACCCTCAAACACCATGTTTTTAAGTCCAAGTCTAGAAATATGCAAATTACCATATTATACTCAAATCGGGAGTCCCACGGCTGCGGGGTCAGTTCCGACGAGTTACATTGGTCCCGCGGGAGGTGTTGGTGCCACCCAAGGGGCCGTTCAGGGGCTGTTTCGAGTTTTCACCCTCTAACGCCATGTTTTTAAGCCTAAGTCTAGAAATATGTAAATTATCATCGTAGTCTCAAACTGGGATTCCCGCGGAAGCGGGGTCAGTTCCTACGAGTTACAATGGTCCCGTGGGAGGTGTTGGTGCCACCCTCAGGGCCGTTTGGTGGCTGTTTTGAGTTTTCACCCTCTAACGCCATGTTTTTAAGCCTACATCTAGAAATATGCAAATTATCGTCGTATACTAAAACGGGAGTCCCGCGGTTGTGGGGTCAGTTCCTACGAGTTACATTGGTCCCGTGGGAGGTGTTGGTGCCACCCATGGGGCCGTTCGGGGGCTGTTTTGAGTTTTCACCCTTTAACGCCATGTTTTTAAGCCTAAGTCTAGAAATATGCAAATTACCATCATATTCTCAAATCACGAGTCCCGCGGCAGCGGGGTTAGTTCCAACGAGTTACATTGGTCCCGAGGGAGGTGTTGGTGCCACCCACAGGGACGTTCGGGGGCTGTTTCGAGTTCTCACCCTCTAACGCCATTTTTTTAAGCCTAAGTCTAGAAATATGCAAATTACCATCGTATTCTCAAATCGGGAGTCCCGCGGCTGCGGGGTCAGTTCCTACAAGTTACATTGCTCTCGTGGGAGGTGTTGGATCCACCCATGGGGCCATTAGAGGGCTGTTTTTAGTTTTCACCGTCTAATGACATGTTTTTAAGCCTAAGTCTAGAAATATGCAAATTATCATTGTATTCTCAAATCGGGAGTCCCGCGACTGCGAGGTCAGTACCTATGAGTTACATTCGTCCCGTGAGAGGTGTTGGTGCAACCCACGGGGCCGTTCGGGGGCTATTTCGAGTTTTCAACCCCTAACGCCATGTTTTTAATCCTAAGTCTAGAAATATGCAAATTATCATCGTATTCTCAAATAGGGAGTCCTGCGGCTTCGGGGTCAGTTCCTACGAGTTACATTGATCCCGTGGGAGGTGTTGGTGCAACCCACAGGGCCGTTCGGGGGCTGTTTCGAGTTTTCACCCCCTAACGCCATGTTTTTAATCCTAAGTCCAGAAATATGCAAATTATCATCGTATTCTCAAATCGGGATTCCCGTGGCTGCGGGGTCAGTTCCTACGAGTCACATTGGTCCCGTGGGAGGTGTTGTTGCCACCCACGGGGCCATTAGAGGGATTTTTCTAGTTCTCACCCTCTAACTCCATGTTTTTAAGCCTAAGTCTAAAAATATGCAAGTTATCATCGTATTCTCAAATCAGGAGTCCCGCGGTTGTGGGTTCAGTTCCTACTAGTTATATTCGTCCCGTGGGAGGTGTTGGGGCCACCCACGGGGCCGTTCGGGGGCTGTTTCGAGTTCTCACCCTTTAACGCCATGTTTTTAAGCCTAAGTACAGAAATATTCAAATTACCGTCATATTCTCAAACCGGGTGTCCCGCGGCTGCGGGGTCAGTTGCTACGAGTTACATTGGTCCCGTGGGAGGTGTTGGTGCCACCCACGGGGAAGTTCGGGGGCTGTTTCGAGTTCTCACCCTCTAACGCCATATTTTTAAGCCTACGTCTAGAAATATGCAAATTACCGTCATATTCTCTAATTGGGAGTCCCGCGTATGTGGGGTCAGTTCCTACGAGTTATATTGGTCCCGTGGGAGGTGTTGGATCCACCCACGTGGCCATTAGAGGGGTGTTTCGAGTTTTCACCCTCTAACGCCCTGGTTTTAAGCCTAAGTATAGAAATATGCAAATTATAGACGTATTCTCAAATCGCGAGTCCCGCGGCTGCGGGGTCAGTTCCTACAAGTTATATTGGTCCCGTGGGAGGTGTTGGTGCCACCCACGAGGACGTTCGGGGGCTGTTTCGAGTTCTCGCCCTCTAACACTATGTTTTTATGTTAAAGTCTAGAAAATATGCAAATTATCGTCATATACTAGAATCGGGAGTCCCTCGACAGCGGGGTCAGTTCCTACGAGTTACATTAGTCCCGTGGGAGGTGTTGGTGTCACCCAGGAGGCAGTTCGGGGGCTATTTCGAGTTTCCACCCTCTAATGGCATGTTTTTAATCCTATGTCTAGAAATATGCAAATTACCGTCGTGTTCCCAAACCGAAAGTCCCGCGGCTGCGGGGTCAGTTCCTACGTGTTACATTGGTCCCGTGGGAGGTGTTGGTGCCACCCACAGGGACTTTTCGTGGCTATTTTGAGTTTTCACCCTCTAACGCCATGTTTTTAAGGCCAAGTCTAGAAATATGCAAATTACCATATTATACTCAAACCGGGAGTCCCACGGCTGCGGGGTCAGTTCCTACGAGTTACATTGGTCCCGCGGGAGGTGTTGGTGCCACCTAAGGGGCCGTTCAGGGGCTGTTTCGAGTTTTCACCCTCTAACACCATGTTTTTAAGCCTAAGTCTAGAAATATGCAAATTATCATCGTAGTCCCAAACTGGGATTCCCGCGGCAGCGGGGTCAGTTCCTACGAGTTACATTGGTCCCGTGGGAGGTGTTGGTGCCACCCACGGGGCCGTTCACTGGCAATTTTGAGTTTTCACCCTCTAACGCCATGTTTTTAAACCTATGTCTAGAAATATGCAAATTACCGTCGTATTCTCAAATCGGGAGTCCCGCGGCTGCGAGGTCAGTACCTATGAATTACATTGGTCCCGTGAGAGGTGTTGGTGCAACCCACGGGGCCGTTCGGGGGCTGTTTCGAGTTTTCACCCCCTAACGCCATGTTTTTAATCCTAAGTTTAGAAATATGCAAATTATCATCGTATTCTCAAATAGGGAGTCCTGCGGCTTCGGGGTCAGTTCCTACGAGTTACATTGATCCCGTGGGAGGTGTTGGTGCAACCCACGGGGCCGTTCGGGGGCTGTTTTGAGTTGTCCAGAAATATGCAAATTATCATCGTATTCTCAAATCGGGAGTCCCGTGGCTGCGGGGTCAGTTCCTACGAGTCACATTGTTCCCGTGGGAGATGTTGGTGCCATCCACGGGGCCATTAGAGGGATTTTTCTAGTTCTCACCCTCTAACTCCATGTTTTTAAGCCTAAGTCTAAAAATATGCATGTTATCGTTGTATTTTCAAATCAGGAGTCCCGCGGCTGCGGGGTCAGTTCCTACGAGTTATATTCGTCCCGTGGGAGGTGTTGGGGCCACCCAAGGGGCCGTTCGGGGGCTGTTTCGAGTTCTCACCCTCTAACGCCATGTTTTTAAGCCTAAGTACATAAATATTCAAATTACCGTCGTATTCTCAAACCGGGAGTCCCGCGGCTGCGGGGCCAGTTCCTACGAGTTACATTGGTCCCGTGGGAGGTGTTGGTGCCACCCATGGGGAAGTTCGGGGGCTGTTTCGAGTTCTCACCCTCTAACGCCATATTTTTAATCCTACGTCTAGAAATATGCAAATTACCGTCGTATTCTCTAATTGGCAGTCCCGCGGCTGCGGGGTTAGTTCCTACGAGTTATATTGGTCCCGTGGGAGGTGTTGGATCCACCCACGTGGCCATTAGAGGGGTGTTTCGAGTTTTCACCCTCTAACGCCCTGTTTTTAAGCCTAAGTATAGAAATATGCAAATTATAGACGTATTCTCAAATCACGAGTCCCGCGGCTGCGGGGTCAGTTCCTACAAGTTATATTGGTCCCGTGGGAGGTGTTGGTGCCACCCACGAGGACGTTCGGGGGCTGTTTCGAGTTCTCTCCCTCTAACACTATGTTTTTTTGTTGAAGTCTAGAAAATATGCAAATTACCATCATATACTAGAATCGGGAGTCCCTCGACAGCGGGGTCAGTTCCTACGAGTTACATTGGTCCCGTGGGAGGTGTTGGTGTCACCCACGAGGCAGTTCGTGGGCTATTTCGAGTTTCCACCCTCTAACGGCATGTTTTTAATCCTATGTCTAGAAATATGCAAATTACCGTCGTGTTCTCAAACCGAAAGTCCCGCGGCTGCGGGGTCAGTTCCTACGTGTTACATTGGTCCCGTGGGAGGTCTTGGTGCCACCCACAGGGACTTTTCGTGGATGTTTTGAGTTTTCACCCTCTAACGCCATGTTTTTAAGTCCAAGTCTAGAAATATGCAAATTACCATATTATACTCAAACCGGGAGTCCCACGGCTGCGGGGTCAGTTCCGACGAGTTACATTGGTCCCGCGGGAGGTGTTGGTGCCACCCAAGGGGCCGTTCAGGGGCTGTTTCGAGTTTTCACCCTCTAACGCCATGTTTTTAAGCCTAAGTCTAGAAATATGCAAATTATCATCGTAGTCTCAAACTGGGATTCCCGCGGCAGCGGGGTCAGTTCCTACGAGTTACAATGGTCCCTTGGGAGGTGTTGGTGCCACCCTCAGGGTCGTTTGGTGGCTGTTTTGAGTTTTCACCCTCTAACGCCATGTTTTTAAGCCTACATCTAGAAATATGCAAATTATCGTCGTATACTAAAACGGGAGTCCCGCGGTTGTGGGGTCAGTTCCTACGAGTTACATTGGTCCCGTGGGAGGTGTTGGTGCCATCCATGGGGCCGTTCGGGGGCTGTTTTGAGTTTTCACCCTTTAACGCCATGTTTTTAAGCCTAAGTCTAGAAATATGCAAATTACCATTATATTCTCAAATCACGAGTCCCGCGGCTGTGAGGTCAGTTCCTATGAGTTACATTGGTCCCGTGGGAGGTGTTGGTGCCACCCACAGGGACGTTCGGGGGATGTTTCGAGTTCTCACCCTCTAACGCCATTTTTTTAAGCCTAAGTCTAGAAATATGCAAATTACCATCGTATTCTCAAATCGGGAGTCCCGCGGCTGCGGGGTCAGTTCCTACGAGTTACATTGCTCTCGTGGGAGGCGTTGGATCCACCCACGGGGCCATTAGAGGGCTGTTTTTAGTTTTCACCCTCTAATGACATGTTTTTAAGCCTAGGTCTAGAAATATGCAAATTATCATTGTATTCTCAAATCGGGAGTCCCGCGGCTGCGAGGTCAGTACCTATGAGTTACATTCATCCCGTGAGAGGTGTTGGTGCAACCCACGGGGCCGTTCGGGGGCTGTTTCGAGTTTTCACCCCCTAACGCCATGTTTTTAATCCTAAGTCTAGAAATATGCAAATTATCATCGTATTCTCAAATAGGGAGTCCTGCGGCTTCGGGGTCAGTTCCTACGAGTTACATTGGTCCCGTGGGAGGTGTTGGTGCAACCCACAGGGCCGTTCGGGGGCTGTTTCGAGTTTTCACCCCCTAACGCCATGTTTTTAATCCTAAGTCCAGAAATATGCAAATTATCATCGTATTCTCAAATCGGGATTCCCGTGGCTGCGGGGTCAGTTCCTACGAGTCACATTGGTCCCGTGGGAGGTGTTGGTGCCACCCACGGGGCCATTAGAGGGATTTTTCTAGTTCTCACCCTCTAACTCCATGTTTTTAAGCCTAAGTCTGAAAATATGCAAGTTATCGTCATATTCTCAAATCAGGAGTCCCGCGGTTGCGGGTTCAGTTCCTACTAGTTATATTCGTCCCGTGGGAGGTGTTGGGGCCACCCACGGGGCCGTTCGGGGGCTGTTTCGAGTTCTCACCCTCTAACGCCATGTTTTTATGCCTAAGTACAGAAATATTCAAATTACCGTCATATTCTCAAACCGGGTGCCCCGCGGCTGCGGGGTCAGTTGCTACGAGTTACATTGGTCCCGTGGGAGGTGTTGGTGCCACCCACGGGGAAGTTCGGGGGCTGTTTCGAGTTCTCACCCTCTAACGCCATATTTTTAAGCCTACGTCTAGAAATATGCAAATTATCGTCGTATTCTCTAATTGGGAGTCCCGCGTATGTGGGGTCAGTTCCTATGAGTTATATTGGTCCCGTGGGAGGTGTTGGATCCACCCACGTGGCCATTAGAGGGGTGTTTTAAGTTTTCACCCTCTAACGCCCTGGTTTTAAGCCTAAGTATAGAAATATTCAAATTATAGACGTATTCTCAAATCGCGAGTCCCGCGGCTGTGGGGTCAGTTCCTACAAGTTATATTGGTCCCGTGGGAGGTGTTGGTGCCACCCACGAGGACGTTCGGGGGCTGTTTCGAGTTCTCGCCCTCTAACACTATGTTTTTATGTTAAAGTCTAGAAAATATGCAAATTATCGTCATATACTAGAATCGGGAGTCCCTCGACAGCGGGGTCAGTTCCTACGAGTTACATTGGTCCCGTGGGAGGTGTTGGTGTCACCCACGAGGCAGTTCGGGGGCTATTTCGAGTTTCCACCCTCTAACGGCATGTTTTTAATCATATGTCTAGAAATATGCAAATTACCGTCGTGTTCTCAAACCGAAAGTCCCGCAGCTGCGGGGTCAGTTCCTACGTGTTACATTGGTCCCGTGGGAGGTGTTGGTGCCACCCACAGGTACTTTTCGTGGCTATTTTGAGTTTTCACCCTCTAACGCCATGTTTTTAAGTCCAAGTCTAGAAATATGCAAATTACCATATTATACTCAAACCGGGAGTCCCACGGCTGCGGGGTCAGTTCCTACGAGTTACATTGGTCCCGCGGGAGGTGTTGGTGCCACCTAAGGGGCCGTTCAGGGGCTGTTTCGAGTTTTCACCCTCTAACACCATGTTTTTAAGCCTAAGTCTAGAAATATGCAAATTATCATCGTAGTCTCAAACTGGGATTCCCGCGGCAGCGGGGTCAGTTCCTACGAGTTACATTGGTCCCGTGGGAGGTGTTGGTGCCACCCACGGGGCCGTTCGCTGGCAATTTTGAGTTTTCACCCTCTAACGCCATGTTTTTAAACCTATGTCTAGAAATATGCAAATTACCGTCGTATTCGCAAATCAAGAGTCCCACGGCTGCAGGGTCAGTTCCTTCGAGTTACATTGGTCCCGTGGGAGGTGTTGGTGCCACCCACGGGGACGTTCGGGGGCGGTTTTGAGTTCTCACCCTCTAACGCCATTTTTTTAAGCCTAAGTCTAGAAATATGCAAATTACCATCGTATTCTCAAATGGGGATTCCCGCGAATGCGGGGTCAATTTCTACGAGTTACATTGGTCCCGTGGGAGGTGTTGGATCCACCCACGGGGCCATTAGAGGGCTGTTTCGAGTTTTCACCCTCTAATGCCATGTTTTTAAGCCTAAGTCTAGAAATATGCAAATTATCGCCGTATTTTCAAATAGGGAGTCCCGCAGCCGTGGGGTCAGTTCCTATGAGTTACATTGGTCCCGTGAGAGGTGTTGGTGCAACCCACGGGGCCGTTCGGGGGCAGTTTCGAGTTTTCACCCCCTAGCGCCATGTTTTTAATCCTAAGTCTAGAAATATGCAAACTATCGTTGTATTGTCAAATCGAGAGTCCCGCGGCTGTACGGTCAGTTCCTAAGAGTTACATTGGTCCCGTGGGAGGTGTTGGTGCCACTCACGGGGACGTTCGGGGGTTGTTTCGAGTTTTCACCCTCTAACGCGATGTTTTTAAGCCTATGTCTAGAAATATGCAAATTGTCGTGGTATTCTGAAACCGGTAGTCCGGCGGCAGCGAAGTCAGTTCCTACGAGTTAAATTGGTCCCGAGGGAGGTGTTGGTGTGACCCACGGGGCAGTTCGTGGGCTGTTTCGAGTTTTCACCCTCTAACGCCATGTTTTTAAGCCTATGTCTACAAATATGCAAATTATCGTCGTATTCAAAAATCGGGAGTCCCACGGCTGCGGGGTCAATTCCTACGAGTTACATTGGTCCCGTGGGAGGTGTTGGTGCCACCCACGGGGGCTGTCGGAGGCTGTTTCTAGTTCTCACCCACTAACACCATGTTTTTAAGCCTAACTCTAGAAATATGTAAATTATCATTGTATTGTCAAATCGGGAGTCCCGGGGCTGGGGGGTCAGTTCCTACCAGTTACCTTGGTCCCGTGTGAGGTGTTGGTGCCACTCACTGGGACGTTCGGGGGCTATTTCGTGTTTTCACCCTCTAACGCGATGTTTTTAACCCTATGTCTAGAAATATGCAAATTACCGTCGTATTCTTAAACCGGAAGTCCTGCGGCTACGAGGTCGGTTCCTACGAGTTATACTGGTCCCGAGGGAGGTGTTTGTGACCCAGGGGGCTATTTCGGGTTTTCACCCTCTAACGTCATGTTTTGCTTAAGTCTAGAAATATGCAAATTGTAGTCATATTCTCACCCCGGGAGTCCCGCGGCTGCGGGGTCAATTCCTACGAGTTACATTGGTCCCGTGGGAGGTGTTGGTGCCACCCACGGGGCCGTTCGTCGTCTATTTCGAGTTTTCACCCTCTAACGCCATGATTTTAAGCCTTTGTCTATAACTATGCAAATTATCGTCGTATTCTGAAATCGGGAGTCCTGCGGCAGTGGGGTCAGTTAATACGAGATACATTGGTCCCGTGGGAGGTGTTAGTGCCACCCACGGGGGCGTTCAGGGGCTGTTTCTAGTTCTCACCCTCTAATGCAATGTTTCTAAGCCTAACTCAAGAAATATGAAAATTATCGTCGTATTGTCAAATCGGGAGTCCAGCAGCTGCGGGGTCAGTTCCTACGAGTTACATTGGTTCCGTGGGAGGTGTTGGTGCGACTCATGGGGATGTTCGGGGGCTGTTTCGAGTTCTCACCCTCTAACGCCATGTTTCTTAAGCCTAAGTCTAGAAATATGCAAATTATCATCGTATTCTCAAATCGGGGGTCCCGCGTCTGCGGGGTCAGTTCCTACAAGTTACATTGGTCCCGTGGGAGGTGTTTGTGCCACCCACGGGGACGTTCGGGGGATGTTTGTAGTTCTCACCCTCTAACACCATGTTTTTAAGCGTAAGTCTAGAAATATGCATATTATCATCGTATTCTCAAATCGGGAGTCCCGCGGCTGCGGGGTCAGTTCCTACGAGTTACATTGGTCCCGTGGGAGGTGTTGGTGCCACCCACGGGGAAGTTCGTGGGCTGTTTCGAGTTCTCGCCTTCTAACGCCATATTTTTAAGCCTAAGTCTAGAAATATGCAAATTACCGTCGTATTCTCTAATTGGCAGTCCCGCGGCTGTGGGGTTAGTTCCTACGAGTTATATTGGTCCCGTGGAAGGTGTTGGATCCACCCACGTGGCCATTAGAGGGGTGTTTCGAGTTTTCACCCTCTAACGCCATGTTATTAAGCCTAAGTATAGAAATAGGCAAATTAGAGATGTATTCTCAAATCGTGAGTCCCGCGGCTGCGGGGTCAGTTCCTACAAGTTATATTGGTCCCGTGGGAGGTATTGGTGCCACCCACGAGGACGTTCGGGGGCTGTTTCGAGTTCTCACCCTCTAACACCATGTTTTTATGTCAAAGTCTAGAAAATATGCAAATTACTGTCATATACTAGAATCGGGAGTCCCTCGACTGCGGGGTCAGTTCCTACGAGTTACATTGGTCCCGTGGTAGGTGTTGGTGTCACCCACGGGGCAGTTCGGGGGCTATTTCGAGTTTCCACCCTCTAACGGCATGTTTTTAATCCTATGTCTAGAAATATGCAAATTACCGTCATATTCTCAAACCGGAAGTCCCGCGGCTGCGGGGTCAGTTCCTACGGGTTACATTGGTCCCGTGGGAGGTGTTGGTGCCACCCACAGGGACTTTTCGTGGTTGTTTTGAGTTTTCACCCTCTAACGCCATGTTTTTAAGCCCAAGTCTAGAAATATTGAAATTACCATATTATACTCAAACCGGGAGTCCCACGGCTGCGGGGTCAGTTCCTACGAGTTACATTGGTCCCGCGGGAGGTGTTGGTGCCACCCAAGGGACCGTTCAGGGGCTATTTCGAGTTTTCACCCTCTAACGCTATGTTTTTAAGCCTAAGTCTAGAAATATGCAAATTACCGTCGTATTCTCAAATCGTGAGTCCCGTGGCTGCGGGGTCAGTTCGTACGAGTTACATTGGTTCCGTGGGAGGTGTTGGTGCCACCCACGGGGAAGTTCGGGGGCTGTTTCGAGTTTTCACCCTCTAACGCCATGTTTTTAAGCCTAAGTCTAGAAATATGCAAATTATCATCGTATTCTCAAACCGGGAGTCCCGCGGCTGCGGGGTCAGTTCCTATGAGTTACGTTGGTCCCGTGGGAGGTGTTGGTGCCACCCACGGGGACGTTCAGGGGTTGTTTTGAGTTTTCACCCTCTAACGCCATGTTTTTAAGCCTATGTCTAGAAATATGCAAACTACCATCGTATTCTCAAATCGGGAGACCCGCGGCTGCGGGGTCAGTTCCTACAAGTTATATTGGTCCCGTGGGAGGTGTTGGTGCCACCCAAGAGGTCGTTCGGGTGCTGTTTCGAGTTCTCACCCTCTAACACCATGTTTTTATGTCAAAGTCTAGAAAATATGCAAATTACCATCATATACAAGAATCGGGAGTCCCTCGACTGCAGGGTTAGTTCCTACGAGTTACATTGGTCCCGTGGTAGGTGTTGGTGTCACCCACGGGGCAGTTCGGGGGCTATTTCGAGTTTCCACCCTCTAACGGCATGTTTTTAAGCCTATGTCTAGAAATATGAAAATTACCATCGTATTCTCAAACCGGAAGTCCCGCAGCTGCGGGGTCACTTCCTACAGGTTACATTGGTCCCATGGGAGGTGTTGGTGCCACCCACAGGGACTTTTCGTGGATGTTTTGAGTTTTCACCCTCTAACGCCATGTTTTTAAGCCCAAGTCTAGAAATATGCAAATTACCATATTATACTCAAACCGGGAGTCCCACGGCTGCGGGGTCAGTTCCTACGAGTTACATTGGTCCCGCGGGAGGTGTTGGTGCCACCCAAGGGGCCGTTCAGGGGCTGTTTCGAGTTTTCACCCTCTAACGCCATGTTTTTAAGCCTAAGTCTAGAAATATGCAAATTACCGTCGTATTCTCAAATCGGGAGTCCCGCGGCTGCGGGGTCAGTTCCTACGAGTTACATTGGTCCCGTGGGAGGTGTTGGCGCCACCCACGGGGAAGTTCGGGGCCTGTTTTGAGTTCTCACCCTCTAATGCCATATTTTTAAGCCTAAGTCTAGAAATATGCAAATTACCGTGGTATTCTCTAATCGGGAGTCCCGCGGCTGCGGGGTCAATTTCTACGAGTTACATTGGTCCCGTGGGAGGTGTTGGATCCACCCACGGGGCCATTAGAGGGCTGTTTCGAGTTTTCACCCTCTAATGCCATGTTTTTAAGCCTAAGTCTAGAAATATGCAAATTATCGCCGTATTTTCAAATAGGGAGTCCCGCAGCTGTGGGGTCAGTTCCTATGAGTTACATTGGTCCCGTGAGAGGTGTTGGTGCAACCCACGGGGCCGTTCGGGGGCAGTTTTGAGTTTTCATCCCCTAGCGCCATGTTTTTAATCCTAAGTCTAGAAATATGCAAACTATCGTTGTATTGTCAAATCGAGAGTCCCGCGGCTGTACGGTCCGTTCCTAAGAGTTACATTGGTCCCGTGGGAGGTGTTGGTGCCACTCACGGGGACGTTCGGGGGTTGTTTCGAGTTTTCACCCTCTAACGCGATGTTTTTAAGCCTATGTATAGAAATATGCAAATTGTCGTGGTATTCTGAAACCGGTAGTCCGGCGGCAGCGAAGTCAGTTCCTACGAGTTAAATTGGTCCCGAGGGAGGTGTTGGTGTGACCCACGGGGCAGTTCGTGGGCTGTTTCGAGTTTTCACTCTCTAACGCCATGTTTTTAAGCCTATGTCTACAAATATGCAAATTATCGTCGTATTAAAAAATCGGGAGTCCCACGGCTGCGGGGTCAATTCCTACGAGTTACATTGGTCCCGTGGGAGGTGTTGGTGCCACCCACGGGGGCTGTCGGAGGCTGTTTCTAGTTCTCACCCTCTAACGCCATGTTTTTAAGCCTAACTCTAGAAATATGTAAATTATCATTGTATTGTCAAATCGGGAGTCCCGGGGCTGGGGGGTCAGTTCCTATGAGTTACCTTGGTCCCGTGTGAGGTGTTGGTGCCACTCACTGGGACGTTCGGGGGCTATTTCGTGTTTTCACCCTCTAACGCGATGTTTTTAACCCTATGTCTAGAAATATGCAAATTACCGTCGTATTCTTAAACCGGAAGTCCTGCGGCTGCGAGGTCGGTTCCTACGAGTTATATTGGTCCCGAGGGAGGTGTTTGTGACCCAGGGGGCTATTTCGGGTTTTCACCCTCTAACGTCATGTTTTGCTTAAGTCTAGAAATATGCAAATTGTAGTCATGTTCTCACCCCGGGAGTCCCGCGGCTGTGGGGTCAATTCCTACCAGTTACATTGGTCCCGTGGGAGGTGTTGGTGCCACCCACGGGGCCGTTCGTCGTCTATTTCGAGTTTTCACCCTCTAACGCCATGTTTTTAAGCCTATGTCTATAACTATGCAAATTATCGTCGTATTCTGAAATCGGGAGTCCTGCGGCAGTGGGGTCAGTTAATACGAGTTACATTGGTCCCGTGGGAGGTGTTAGTGCCACCCACGGGGGCGTTCGGGGGCTGTTTCTAGTTCTCACCCTCTAATGCAATGTTTCTAAGCCTAACTCAAGAAATATGAAAATTATCGTCGTATTGTCAAATCGGGAGTCCAGCAGCTGCGGGGTCAGTTCCTACGAGTTACATTGGTCCCGTGGGAGGTGTTGGTGCGACTCATGGGGATGTTCGGGGGCTGTTTCGAGTTCTCACCCTCTAACGCCATGTTTCTTAAGCCTAAGTCTAGAAATATGCAAATTATCATCGTATTCTCAAATCGGGGGTCCCGCGTCTGCGGGGTCAGTTCCTACAAGTTACATTGGTCCCGTGGGAGGTGTTTGTGCCACCCACGGGGACGTTCGGGGGATGTTTGTAGTTCTCACCCTCTAACACCATGTTTTTAAGCCTAAGTCTAGAAATATGCAAATTATCATCGTATTCTCAAATCGGGAGTCCAGCGGCTGCGGGGTCAGTTCCTACGAGTTACATTGGTCCCGTGGGAGGTGTTGGTGCCACCCACGGGGAAGTTCGTGGGCTGTTTCGAGTTCTCACCCTCTAACGCCATATTTTTAAGCCTAAGTCTAGAAATATGCAAATTACCTTCGTATTCTCTAATTGGCAGTCCCGCGGCTGCGGGGTTAGTTCCTACGAGTTATATTGGTCCCGTGGGAGGTGTTGGATCCACCCACGTGGCCATTAGAGGGGTGTTTTGAGTTTTCACCCTCTAACGCCATGTTATTAAGCCTAAGTATAGAAATAGGCAAATTAGAGATGTATTCTCAAATCGTGAGTCCCGCGGCTGCGGGGTCAGTTCCTACAAGTTATATTGGTCCCGTGGGAGGTATTGGTGCCACCCACGAGGACGTTCGGGGGCTGTTTCGAGTTCTCACCCTCTAACACCATGTTTTTATGTCAAAGTCTAGAAAATATGCAAATTACTGTCATATACTAGAATCGGGAGTCCCTCGACTGCGGGGTCAGTTCCTACGAGTTACATTGGTCCCGTGGTAGGTGATGGTGTCACCCACGGGGCAGTTCGGGGGCTATTTCGAGTTTCCACCCTCTAACGGCATGTTTTTAATCCTATGTCTAGAAATATGCAAATTACCGTCATATTCTCAAACCGGAAGTCCCGCGGCTGCGGGGTCAGTTCCTACGGGTTACATTGGTCCCGTGGGAGGTGTTGGTGCCACCCACAGGGACTTTTCGTGGTTGTTTTGAGTTTTCACCCTGTAACGCCATGTTTTTAAGCCCAAGTCTAGAAATATTGAAATTACCATATTATACTCAAACCGGGAGTCCCACGGCTGCGGGGTCAGTTCCTACGAGTTACATTGGTCCCGCGGGAGGTGTTGGTGCCACCCAAGGGACCGTTCAGGGGCTGTTTCAAGTTTTCACCCTCTAACGCTATGTTTTTAAGCCTAAGTCTAGAAATATGCAAATTACCGTCGTATTCTCAAATCGTGAGTCCCGCGGCTGCGGGGTCAGTTCGTACGAGTTACATTGGTCCCGTGGGAGGTGTTGGTGCCACCCACGGGGAAGTTCGGGGGCTGTTTCGAGTTTTCACCCTCTAACGCCATGTTTTTAAGCCTAAGTCTATAAATATGCAAATTATCATCGTATTCTCAAACCGGGAGTCCCGCGGCTACGGGGTCAGTTCCTATGAGTTACGTTGGTCCCGTGGGAGGTGTTGGTGCCACCCACGGGGACGTTCAGGGGTTGTTTTGAGTTTTCACCCTCTAACGCCATGTTTTTAAGCCTATGTCTAGAAATATGCAAACTACCATCGTATTCTCAAATCGGGAGACCCGCGGCTGCGGGGTCAGTTCCTACAAGTTATATTGGTCCCGTGGGAGGTGTTGGTGCCACCCACGAGGACGTTCGGGGGCTGTTTCGAGTTCTCATCCTCTAACACCATGTTTTTATGTCAAAGTCTAGAAAATATGCAAATTACCATCATATACAAGAATCGGGAGTCCCTCGACTGCAGGGTTAGTTCCTACGAGTTACATTGGTCCCGTGGTAGGTGTTGGTGTCACCCACGGGGCAGTTCAGGGGCTATTTCGAGTTTCCACCCTCTAACGACATGTTTTTAAGCCTATGTCTAGAAATATGCATATTATCATCGTATTCTCAAACCGGAAGTCCCGCAGCTGCGGGGTCACTTCCTATGGGTTACATTGGTCCCGTGGGAGGTGTTGGTGCCACCCACAGGGACTTTTCGTGGCTGTTTTGAGTTTTCACCCTCTAACGCCATGTTTTTAAGCCCAAGTCTAGAAATATGTAAATTACCATATTATACTCAAACCGGGAGTCCCACGGTTTCGGGGTCAGTTCCTACGAGTTACATTGGTCCCGCGGGAGGTGTTGGTGCCACCCAAGGGGCCGTTCAGGGGCTGTTTCGAGTTTTCACCCTCTAACGCCATGTTTTTAAGCCTAAGTCTAGAAATATCCAAATTATCATCGTAGTCTCAAACTGGGATTCCCACGGTTGCGGGGTTAGTTCCTACGAGTTACATTGGTCCCGTGGGAGGTGTTGGTGCCACCCACGGGGCCGTTCGCCGGCTATTTTGAGTTTTCACCATCTAACGCCATGTTTTTAAGCCTATGTCTAGAAATATGCAAATTACCGTCGTATTCTCGAACAGGGCGTCTCGCGGCTGCGGGGTCAGTTCCTACGGGTTACATTTGTCCTGTGGGAGGTGTTGGTGCATCCCACAGGGCCGTTTGGTGGGTGTTTCGAGTTTTCATCCTTTAACGCCATGTTTTTAAGCCTACATCTCGAAATATGCAAATTACCCTCTTATACTCATAATAGGAGTCTTGCGGCAGCGGGGTGAGTTCCTACGAGTTACATTGGTCCCGCGGGAGGTGTTGGTGCCACCGATGGTGCCGTTCGGGGCTATTTCGAGTTTTCGCCCTCTAACGCCATGTTTTTAAGCCTAAATCTAGAAATATGTAAATTACCATCGTATTCTCAAATCACGAGTCCCGCGGCTGCGGGTTCAGTTCCTATGAGTTACAATGGTCCCGTGGGAGGTGTTGGTGCCACCCATTGTGCCGTTCGGGGGCTGTTTCGAGTTTTCACCCTCTATCGCCATGTTTTTAACCCTAAGTCTAGAAATATGCAAATTACCATATTATACTCAAACTGGGAGTCCCATGGCTGCGGGGTCAGTTCCTACGAGTTACATTGGTCCCGCGGGAGGTGTTGGTGCCACCCAAGGGGCCGTTCAGGGGCTGTTTCGAGTTTTCACCCTCTAACGCCATGTTTTTAAGCCTAAGTCTAGAAATATGCAAATTACCGTCGTATTCTCAAATCGGGAGTCCCGCCGCTGCGGGGTCAGCTCCTACGAGTTACATTGGTCCAGTGGGAGGTGTTGGTGCCACCCAAGGGGAAGTTCGGGGCCTATTTTGAGTTCTCACCCTCTAACGCCATATTTTTAAGCCTAAGTCTAGAAATATGCAAATTACCGTCGTATTCTCTAATTGGGAGTCCCGCGGCTGCGGGGTGATTTCCTACGACTTATATTGGTCCCGTGGGAGGTGTTGGATCCACCCACGTGGTTATTAGAGGGGTGTTTCGAGTTTTCACCCTCTAACGCCATGTTATTAAGCCTAAGTATAGAAATAGGCAAATTATAGACGTATTCTCAAATCGTGAGTCCCGCGGCTGCGGGGTCAGTTCCTACACGTTAAATTTATCCCGTGGGAGGTGTTGGTGCCACCCACGAGGACGTTCGGGGGCTGTTTCGAGTTCTCACCCCTCTAACACCATGTTTTTATGTCAAAGTCTAGAAAATATGCAAATTACCGTCATAAACTAGAATCGGGAGTCCCTCGACTGCGGGGTCAGTTCCTACGAGTTACATTGGTCCCGTGGTAGGTGTTGGTGCCACCCACGGGGACTTTTTGTGGCTGTTTTGAGTTTTCACCCTCTAACGCCAAGTTTTTAACCCCAAGTCTATAAATATGCAAATTACTATATTATACTCAAACCGGGAGTCCCACGGCTTCGGGGTCAGTTCCTACGAGTTACATGGGTCCCGCGGGAGGTGTTGGTGCCACCCAAGGGGCCGTTCAGGAGCTGTTTCGAGTTTTCACCCTCTAACGCCATGTTTTTAAGCCTAAGTCTAGAAATATGCAAATTATCATCGTAGTCTCAAACTGGGATTCCCGCGGTTGCGGGGTTAGTTCCTACGAGTTACATTGGTCCCGTGGGAGGTGTTGGTGCCACCCACGGGGCCGTTCGCCGGCTATTTTGAGTTTTCACCCTCTAACGCCATGTTTTTAAGCCTATGTCTAGAAATATGCAAATTACCGTCGTATTCTCGAACAGGGCGTCCCGCGGCTGCGGGGTCAGTTCCTACGGGTTACATTTGTCCTGTGGGAGGTGTTGGTGCATCCCACAGGGCCGTTTGGTGGGTGTTTCGAGTTTTCATCCTTTAACGCCATGTTTTTAAGCCTACATCTCGAAATATGCAAATTACCCTCTTATACTCATAATAGGAGTCTTGCGGCAGCGGGGTGAGTTCCTACGAGTTACATTGGTCCCGCGGGAGGTGTTGGTGCCACCGATGGTGCCGTTCGGGGCTATTTCGAGTTTTCGCCCTCTAACGCCATGTTTTTAAGCCTAAATCTAGAAATATGTAAATTACCATCGTATTCTCAAATCACGAGTCCCGCGGCTGCGGGTTCAGTTCCTATGAGTTACAATGGTCCCGTGGGAGGTGTTGGTGCCACCCATTGTGCCGTTCGGGGGCTGTTTCGAGTTTTCACCCTCTATCGCCATGTTTTTAACCCTAAGTCTAGAAATATGCAAATTACCATATTATACTCAAACCGGGAGTCCCATGGCTGCGGGGTCAGTTCCTACGAGTTACATTGGTCCCGCGGGAGGTGTTGGTGCCACCCAAGGGGCCGTTCAGGGGCTGTTTCGAGTTTTCACCCTCTAACGCCATGTTTTTAAGCCTAAGTCTAGAAATATGCAAATTACCGTCGTATTCTCAAATCGGGAGTCCCGCCGCTGCGGGGTCAGCTCCTACGAGTTACATTGGTCCAGTGGGAGGTGTTGGTGCCACCCAAGGGGAAGTTCGGGGCCTATTTTGAGTTCTCACCCTCTAACGCCATATTTTTAAGCCTAAGTCTAGAAATATGCAAATTACCGTCGTATTCTCTAATTGGGAGTCCCGCGGCTGCGGGGTGATTTCCTACGACTTATATTGGTCCCGTGGGAGGTGTTGGATCCACCCACGTGGTTATTAGAGGGGTGTTTCGAGTTTTCACCCTCTAACGCCATGTTATTAAGCCTAAGTATAGAAATAGGCAAATTATAGACGTATTCTCAAATCGTGAGTCCCGCGGCTGCGGGGTCAGTTCCTACACGTTAAATTTATCCCGTGGGAGGTGTTGGTGCCACCCACGAGGACGTTCGGGGGCTGTTTCGAGTTCTCACCCCTCTAACACCATGTTTTTATGTCAAAGTCTAGAAAATATGCAAATTACCGTCATAAACTAGAATCGGGAGTCCCTCGACTGCGGGGTCAGTTCCTACGAGTTACATTGGTCCCGTGGTAGGTGTTGGTGCCACCCACGGGGACTTTTTGTGGCTGTTTTGAGTTTTCACCCTCTAACGCCAAGTTTTTAACCCCAAGTCTATAAATATGCAAATTACTATATTATACTCAAACCGGGAGTCCCACGGCTTCGGGGTCAGTTCCTACGAGTTACATGGGTCCCGCGGGAGGTGTTGGTGCCACCCAAGGGGCCGTTCAGGAGCTGTTTCGAGTTTTCACCCTCTAACGCCATGTTTTTAAGCCTAAGTCTAGAAATATGCAAATTATCATCGTAGTCTCAAACTGGGATTCCCGCGGTTGCGGGGTTAGTTCCTACGAGTTACATTGGTCCCGTGGGAGGTGTTGGTGCCACCCACGGGGCCGTTCGCCGGCTATTTTGAGTTTTCACCCTCTAACGCCATGTTTTTAAGCCTATGTCTAGAAATATGCAAATTACCGTTGTATTCTCGAAACGGGCGTCCCGCGGCTGCGGGGTCAGTTCCTACGGGTTACATTTGTCCTGTGGGAGGTGTTGGTGCATCCCACAGGGCCGTTTGGTGGGTGTTTCGAGTTTTCACCCTCTAACGCCATGTTTTTAAGCCTGCATCTCGAAATATGCAAATTACCCTCTTATACTCCAAATAGGAGTCTTGCGACAGCGGGGTGAGTTCCTACGAGTTACATTGGTCCCGTGGGAGGTGTTGGTGCCACCCATGGGGCCGTTCGGGGGCTGTTTTGAGATTTCACCCTCTAACACCATGTTTTTAAGCCTAAGTCTAGAAATACGCAAATTACGGTCGTATTCGCAAATCACGAGTCCCGCGGCTGCGGGGTCAGTTTCTACGAGTTACATTGGTCCCGTGGGAGATGTTGGTGCCACCCACAGGGCCATTAGAGGGATGTTTCGAGTTCTCACCCTCTAATGCCATGTTTTTAAGCCTAAGTCTAGAAATATGCAAATTATCGCCGTATTCTCAAATAAGGAGTCCCGCAGCTGTGGGGTCAGTTCCTATGAGTTATATTGGTCCCGTGGGAGGTGTTGGTGCCACTCACGGGGACGTTCGGGGGTTGTTTCGAGTTTTCACCTTCTAACGTGATGTTTTTAAGCCTATGTCAAGAAATATGCAAATTATCGTGGTATTCTTAAACCGGTAGTCCCGCAGCTACGAAGTCAGTTCCTACGAGTTACATTGGTCCCGAGGGAGGTGTTGGTGTGACCCACGAGGCCGTTCGGGGGCAATTTCGGGTTTTCACCCTCTAACGCCATGTTTTTCTTAAGTCTAAAAATATGCAAATTATCGTCATATTCTCAAACCGGGAGTCCCGCGACTGCGGGGTCAATTCCTACGAGTTACATTGGTCCCATGGGAGGTGTTGGTGCCACCCATGGGGCCGTTCGCCGTCTATTTCGAGTTTTCACCCTCTAACGCCATGTTTTTAGGCCTATGTCTATAACTATGCAAATTATCATCGTATTCTCAAATCGGGAGTCCTGCGGCAGTGGGGTCAGTTAATACGAGTTACATTGGTCCCGTGGGAGGTGTTAGTGCCACCCACGGGGGCGTTCGGGGGCTGTTTCTAGTTCTCACCCTCTAATGCAATGTTTCTAAGCCTAACTCAAGAAATATGCAAATTATCGTCATATTGTCAAATCGGGAGTCCAGCAGCTGCGGGATCAGTTCCTACGAGTTACATTGTTCTCGTGGGAGGTGTTGGTGCGACTCACCGGGACATTCGGGGGGCTATTTTTAGTTCTCACCCTCTAACGCCATGTTTTTAAGCCTAAGTCTAGATATATGCAAATTATCATCATAATCTCAAACTGGGTGTCCCGCGGCTGCGCGGTCAGTTCCTACGAGTTACATTATTCCCTTGGAAGGTGTCGGAGCCACCAACGGGGCCCTTTGGGGGCTGTTTCGAGTTTTCACCCTCTAACGCCAAGTTTTTAAGCCTAAGTCTAGAAATATGAAAATTATCGTCGTATTCTCAAACCGAGTATCCCGCGACTGCGGGCTCAATTCCTACGAGTTACATTGGTCCCGTGGGAGGTGTTGGTGCCACCCACGGGGCCGTTCGGGGGCAGTTTCGAGTTTTCTCCCTCTAATGCCATGTTTTTAAGCCTAAGTCTAGAAATATGCAAATTATCATCGTATTCTCAAACTGGGATTCCTGCGGCTGCGGCGTCAGTTCCTACGAGTTACATTGGTAGCGTGGGAGGTGTTGGAGCCACCAACGGGGCCGTTCGGGGGCTGTTTCGAGTTTTCACCCTCTAACCCCATGTTTTTAAGCTTAAGTCTAGAAATATGCAAATTATAATCGTATTCTCAAACCGGGAGTCCCGCGGCTGTGGGGTCAGTTCCTACGTGTTACATTGGTCCCGTGGGAGGTGTTGGTGCCACCCACGGGGGCGTTCGGGGGCTGTTTCGAGTTCTCACCCTCTAACGCCATGTTTTTAAACCTAAGTCTAAAAATATGGAAATTATCATTGTATTCTCAAACTGGGAGTCCCGCGGCTGCGGGGTCAGTTCCTAAGAGTTACATTGGTCCCGTGGGAGGTGTTGGAGCCACCAACGGGGCCGTTCGGGGGATGTTTTGAGTTTTAACCCTCTAACAACATGTTTTTAAGCCTAAGTCTAGAAAAACACAAATTATCATTGTATTCTCAAATCGGGAGTCCCGCGACTGCGGGGTCAGTTCCTACGAGTTACATTGGTCCCGTGGGAGGTGTTGGTGCCACCCACGAGGCCGTTCGAGGGCTGTTTCGAGTTCTCACCCTCTAAGGCCATGTTTTTAAGCCTAAGTATAGAAATACGCAAATTACCGTCATATTCTCAAATCGGGGGTCCCGCGGCTGCGGGGTCAGTTCCTACGAGTTACATTGGTCCCGTGGGAGGTGTTGGTGCCACCCACGGGGACGTTCGGGGGCTATTTCGAGTTGTCACCCTCTAACACCATGTTTTTAAGCCTAAGTCTAGAAATATGCAAATTATCATCGTATTCTATAATCGGGAGTCCCACGACTGCGGGGTCAGTTCCTACGAGTTACATTGGTCCCGTGGGAGTTGTTAGTGCCACTCACGGGGACGTTCGATGGCTGTTTCGAGTTCTCACCCTCTAACGCCATGTTTCGTAAGCCTAAGTCTTGAAATATGTAAATTACCCTCGTATTCTCAAATTGGCGGTCCCGCGGATGCGGGGACAGTTCCTACAAGTTACATTGGTCCCGTGGGAGGTGTTGGTGCCACCCATGGGGACGTTTGGGGGTTGTTTCGAGTTCATACCCTCAAACACCATGTTTTTAAGACTAAGTCTAGAAATATGCAAATTATCATCGTATTCTCAAATCGGGAGTCCCGCGACTGAGTGGTCAGTTCTTACAAGTTACATTGGCCCCGTGGGAGGTGTTTGTACCACCCACGGGGCCGTAGAAATATGTAAATTACCATCGTATTCTCAAAACGGGCGTCCCGCGGCTGTGGGGTCAGTTCCTAAGGGTTACATTGGTCCTGTGGGAGGTGTTGGTGCCACCCACAGGGCCGTTTGGTGGCTGTTTCGAGTTTTCACCCTCTAACGCCATGTTTTTGAGCCTACGTCTCGAAATATGCAAATTACCGTCTTATACTCAAAACGGGAGTCCCGCGGTTGCGGGGTCAGTTCCTACGAGTTACATTGGTCCCGTGGGAGGTGTTGGTGCCACCCATGGGGCCGTAGAAATATGAAAATTACCGTCATATTCTCAAATCACGAGTCCCGCGGCTGCGGGGTTAGTTCCTACGAGTTACATTGGTCCCGTGGGAGGTGTTGGTGCCACCCACCGGGACGTTCAGGGGCTGTTTCGAGTTCTCACCCTCTAACGCCATTTTTTTAAGCCTAAGTCTAGAAATATGCAAATTACCATCGTATTCTCAAATAGGGAGCCCCGCGGCTGCGGGGTCCGTTCCTACGAGTTACATTCGTCCCGTGGGAGGTGTTGGATCCACCCATGGGGCCATTAGAGGGCTGTTTTGAGTTTTCACCCTCTAATGCCATGTTTTTAAGCCTAAATCTAGAAATATGCACATTATCATTGTATTCTCAAATCGGGAGTCCCGCGGTTGCGGGGTCAGTTCCTATGAGTTACATTGGTCCCGTGAGAGGTGTTGGTGCAACCCGCAGAGCCGTTCGGGGGCTGTTTCGAGTTCTCACCCTCTAACGCCATGTTTTAAAGCCTAAGTATAGAAATATGCAAATTACCATCGTATTCTCAAATCGGGAGTCCCACGGCTGCCGGGTCAGTTCCTACGAGATACATTGGTCCCGTGGGAGGTGTTGGTGTCACCCACGGGGAAGTTTGGGGGCTGTTTCGAGTTCTCACCCTCTAACGCCATATTTTTAAGCCTAAGTCTAGAAATATGCAAATTACCGTCATATTCCCTAATTGGGAGTCCCGCGGCTGCGGGGTTAGTTCCCACGAGTTATATTGGTCCCATGGGAGGTGCTGGATCCACCCACGTGGCCATTAGAGGGGTGTTTCGAGTTTTCACCCTCTAACACCATGTTTTTAAGCCTAAGTATAGAAATATGCAAATTATAGACGTATTCTCAAATCGCGAGTCCCGCGGCTACAGGGTCAGTTCCTACAAGTTATATTGGTCCCGTGGGAGGTGTTGGTGCCACCCACGAAGACGTTCGGGGGCTGTTTCGAGTTCAAACCCTTTAACACCATGTTTTTATTTCTAAGTCTAGAAATATGCAAATTACCTTCATATACTAGAATCGGGAGTCCCTCGACTGCGGGGTCAGTTCCGATGAGTTACATTGGTCCCGTGGGAGGTGTTGGTGCCACCCACGGGGCCGTTCGGGGGCTGTTTCGAGTTCTCACCTTCTAACGTGATGTTTTTAAGCCTATGTCAAGAAATATGCAAATTATCGTGGTATTCTTAAACCGGTAGTCCCGCAGCTACGAAGTCAGTTCCTACGAGTTACATTGGTCCCGAGGGAGGTGTTGGTGTGACCCACGAGGCCGTTCGGGGGCAATTTCGGGTTTTCACCCTCTAACGCCATGTTTTTCTTAAGTCTAAAAATATGCAAATTATCGTCATATTCTCAAACCGGGAGTCCCGCGACTGCGGGGTCAATTCCTACGAGTTACATTGGTCCCATGGGAGGTGTTGGTGCCACCCATGGGGCTGTTCGCCGTCTATTTCGAGTTTTCACCCTCTAACGCCATGTTTTTAGGCCTATGTCTATAACTATGCAAATTATCATCGTATTCTCAAATCGGGAGTCCTGCGGCAGTGGGGTCAGTTAATACGAGTTACATTGGTCCCGTGGGAGGTGTTAGTGCCACCCACGGGGGCGTTCGGGGGCTGTTTCTAGTTCTCACCCTCTAATGCAATGTTTCTAAGCCTAACTCAAGAAATATGCAAATTATCGTCATATTGTCAAATCGGGAGTCCAGCAGCTGCGGGGTCAGTTCCTACGAGTTACATTGTTCTCGTGGGAGGTGTTGGTGCGACTCACCGGGACATTCGGGGGGCTATTTTTAGTTCTCACCCTCTAACGCCATGTTTTTAAGCCTAAGTCTAGATATATGCAAATTATCATCATAATCTCAAACTGGGTGTCCCGCGGCTGCGCGGTCAGTTCCTACGAGTTACATTATTCCCTTGGAAGGTGTCGGAGCCACCAACGGGGCCCTTCGGGGGCTGTTTCGAGTTTTCACCCTCTAACGCCAAGTTTTTAAGCCTAAGTCTAGAAATATGAAAATTATCGTCGTATTCTCAAACCGAGTATCCCGCGACTGCGGGGTCAATTCCTACGAGTTACATTGGTCCCGTGGGAGGTGTTGGTGCCACCCACGGGGCCGTTCGGGGGCAGTTTCGAGTTTTCTCCCTCTAATGCCATGTTTTTAAGCCTAAGTCTAGAAATATGCAAATTATCATCGTATTCTCAAACTGGGATTCCTGCGGCTGCGGCGTCAGTTCCTACGAGTTACATTGGTAGCGTGGGAGGTGTTGGAGCCACCAACGGGGCCGTTCGGGGGCTGTTTCGAGTTTTCACCCTCTAACCCCATGTTTTTAAGCTTAAGTCTAGAAATATGCAAATTATAATCGTATTCTCAAATCGGGAGTCCCGCGGCTGTGGGGTCAGTTCCTACGTGTTACATTGGTCCCGTGGGAGGTGTTGGTGCCACCCACGGGGGCGTTCGGGGGCTGTTTCGAGTTCTCACCCTCTAACGCCATGTTTTTAAACCTAAGTCTAAAAATATGGAAATTATCATTGTATTCTCAAACTGGGAGTCCCGCGGCTGCGGGGTCAGTTCCTAAGAGTTACATTGGTCCCGTGGGAGGTGTTGGAGCCACCAACGGGGCCGTTCGGGGGATGTTTTGAGTTTTAACCCTCTAACAGCATGTTTTTAAGCCTAAGTCTAGAAAAACACAAATTATCATTGTATTCTCAAATCGGGAGTCCCGCGACTGCGGGGTCAGTTCCTACGAGTTACATTGGTCCCGTGGGAGGTGTTGGTGCCACCCACGAGGCCGTTCGAGGGCTGTTTCGAGTTCTCACCCTCTAAGGCCATGTTTTTAAGCCTAAGTATAGAAATACGCAAATTACCGTCATATTCTCAAATCGGGGGTCCCGCGGCTGCGGGGTCAGTTCCTACGAGTTACATTGGTCCCGTGGGAGGTGTTGGTGCCACCCACGGGGACGTTCGGGGGCTATTTCGAGTTGTCACCCTCTAACACCATGTTTTTAAGCCTAAGTCTAGAAATATGCAAATTATCATCGTATTCTATAATCGGGAGTCCCACGACTGCGGGGTCAGTTCCTACGAGTTACATTGGTCCCGTGGGAGTTGTTAGTGCCACTCACGGGGACGTTCGATGGCTGTTTCGAGTTCTCACCCTCTAACGCCATGTTTCATAAGCCTAAGTCTTGAAATATGTAAATTACCCTCGTATTCTCAAATTGGCGGTCCCGCGGATGCGGGGACAGTTCCTACAAGTTACATTGGTCCCGTGGGAGGTGTTGGTGCCACCCATGGGGACGTTTGGGGGTTGTTTCGAGTTCATACCCTCAAACACCATGTTTTTAAGACTAAGTCTAGAAATATGCAAATTATCATCGTATTCTCAAATCGGGAGTCCCGCGACTGAGTGGTCAGTTCTTACAAGTTACATTGGCCCCGTGGGAGGTGTTTGTACCACCCACGGGGCCGTAGAAATATGTAAATTACCATCGTATTCTCAAAACGGGCGTCCCGCGGCTGTGGGGTCAGTTCCTAAGGGTTACATTGGTCCTGTGGGAGGTGTTGGTGCCACCCACAGGGCCGTTTGGTGGCTGTTTCGAGTTTTCACCCTCTAACGCCATGTTTTTGAGCCTACGTCTCGAAATATGCAAATTACCGTCTTATACTCAAAACGGGAGTCCCGCGGTTGCGGGGTCAGTTCCTACGAGTTACATTGGTCCCGTGGGAGGTGTTGGTGCCACCCATGGGGCCGTAGAAATATGAAAATTACCGTCATATTCTCAAATCACGAGTCCCGCGGCTGCGGGGTTAGTTCCTACGAGTTACATTGGTCCCGTGGGAGGTGTTGGTGCCACCCACCGGGACGTTCAGGGGCTGTTTCGAGTTCTCACCCTCTAACGCCATTTTTTTAAGCCTAAGTCTAGAAATATGCAAATTACCATCGTATTCTCAAATAGGGAGCCCCGCGGCTGCGGGGTCCGTTCCTACGAGTTAAATTCGTCCTGTGGGAGGTGTTGGATCCACCCATGGGGCCATTAGAGGGCTGTTTTGAGTTTTCACCCTCTAATGCCATGTTTTTAAGCCTAAATCTAGAAATATGCACATTATCATTGTATTCTCAAATCGGGAGTCCCGCGGTTGCGGGGTCAGTTCCTATGAGTTACATTGGTCCCGTGAGAGGTGTTGGTGCAACCCGCAGAGCCGTTCGGGGGCTGTTTCGAGTTCTCACCCTCTAACGCCATGTTTTAAAGCCTAAGTATAGAAATATGCAAATTACCATCGTATTCTCAAATCGGGAGTCCCACGGCTGCCGGGTCAGTTCCTACGAGATACATTGGTCCCGTGGGAGGTGTTGGTGTCACCCACGGGGAAGTTTGGGGGCTGTTTCGAGTTCTCACCCTCTAACGCCATATTTTTAAGCCTAAGTCTAGAAATATGCAAATTACCGTCATATTCCCTAATTGGGAGTCCCGCGGCTGCGGGGTTAGTTCCCACGAGTTATATTGGTCCCATGGGAGGTGCTGGATCCACCCACGTGGCCATTAGAGGGGTGTTTCGAGTTTTCACCCTCTAACACCATGTTTTTAAGCCTAAGTATAGAAATATGCAAATTATAGACGTATTCTCAAATCGCGAGTCCCGCGGCTACAGGGTCAGTTCCTACAAGTTATATTGGTCCCGTGGGAGGTGTTGGTGCCACCCACGAGGACGTTCGGGGGCTGTTTCGAGTTCAAACCCTTTAACACCATGTTTTTATTTCTAAGTCTAGAAATATGCAAATTACCTTCATATACTAGAATCGGGAGTCCCTCGACTGCGGGGTCAGTTCCGATGAGTTACATTGGTCCCGTGGGAGGTGTTGGTGCCACCCACGGGGCCGTTCGGGGGCTGTTTCGAGTTCTCACCCTCTAACGCCTTGTTTTTAAGCCTAAGTATAGAAATATGCAAATTAACGTCGTATTCTCAAATCGGGAGTCCCGCGGCAGCGGGGTCAGTTCCTACGAGTTACATTGGTCCCGTGGGAGGTGTTGGAGCCACCCACGGGGAAGTTCGGGGGCTGTTTCGAGTTCTCACCCTCTAACGCCATATTTTAAGCCTATGTCTACAAATATGCAAATTACCGTCATATTCTCTGTTTGGGAGTCCCGCGGCTGCGGAGTCAGTTCCTACGAGTTATATTGGTCCCGTGGGAGGTGTTGGATCCAGCCACGTGGCCATTAGAGGGGTGTTTCGAGTTTTCACCCTCTAACGCCATGTTATTAAGCCTAAGTATAGAAATATGCAAATTATAGACGTATTCTCAAATCGCGAGTCCCGCGGCTGCGGGGTCAGTTCCTACATATTATATTGGTCCCGTGGGAGGTGTTGGTGCCACCCACGAGGACGTTCGGGGGACTATTTCGAGTTCTCACCCTCTAACACCATGTTTTTATGTCTAAGTATAGAAATATGCAAATTACCGTCATATACTAGAATCGAGAGTCCCTCGACTGCGGGGTCAGTTCCTACGAATTACATTGGTCCCGTGGGAGGTGTTGGTGCCACCCACGGGGCAGTTCGGGGGCTATTTCGAGTTTCCACCCTCTAACGCCTTGTTTTTAAGCCTATGTCTAGAAATATGCAAATTACCGTCGTATTCTCAAACCAGAAGTCCCGCGGCTGCGGGGTCAGTTCCTACGGTTTACATTGGTCCCGTGGGAGGTGTTGGTGCCACCCACATCGCCCTTTGGTGGCTGTTTTGAGTTTTTACTCTCTAACGCCATGTTTTTAAGCCCAAGTCTAGAAATATGCAAATTACCGTCTTATACTCAAACCGGGAGTCCCGCGACTACGGAGTCAGTTCCTACGAGTTACATTGGTCCCGCGGGAGGTGTTGGTGCCACCCAAGGGGCCGTTCAGGGGCTGTTTTGAGTTTTCACCCTCTAATGCCTTATTTTTAAGCCTAATTATAGAAATATACAAATTATCATCGTATTCTCAAACTGGGAGTCCCGCGGCTGCGGGGTTAGTTCCTACGAGTTACATTGGTCCCGTAGGAGGTGTTGGTGCCACCCACGGGGCCGTTCGCCCGCTATTTCGAGTTTTCACCCTCTAACGCCATGTTTTTAAGCCTATGTCTAGAAATATGCAAATTACCGTCGTATTATCAAAATGGGCAACCCGCGGCTGCGGGGTCAGTTCCTATGGGTTACATTGGTCCTGTGGGAGGTCTTGGTGCCACCCACAGGGCCGTTTGGTGGCTGTTTCGAGTTTTCACCCTCTAACGCCATGTTTATAAGCCTACGTCTCGAAATATGCAAATTACCGTCTTATACTCAAAACGGGAGTCCCGCGGCTGCGGGGTCAGTTCCTACGAGTTACATTGGTCCCGTGTGAGGTGTGGGTGCCACCCAAGGGGCCGTTCGGGGGCTGTTTTGAGTTCTCACCCTCTAACGCCATTTTTTTAAGCCTAAGTCTAGAAATTTGCAAATTACCATCATATTCTCAAATCGGGAGTCCCGCGGCTGCGGGGTCAGTTCCTACGAGTTACATTGGTCCCATGGGAGGTGTTAGATCCACCCACGAGGCCATTAGAGGGCTGTTTCGAGTTTTCAACCTCTAATGCCATGTTTTTAAGCCTAAGTCTAGAAATATGCAAATTATCGCTGTATTCTATAATAGGGAGTCCCGCGGCTGCGGGGTCGGTTCCTATGAGTTACATTGGTCCCGTGAGAGGTGTTGGTGCAACCCACGGGCCGTTCGGGGCCTGTTTCGAGTTTTCACCCCCTAACGCCATGTTTTTAATCCTAAGTCTAGAAATATGCAAATTATCATCGTATTCTCAAATCGGGAGTCCCGCGACTTCGGGGTCAGTTCCTACGAGTTACATTGGTCCCGTGGGAGGTGTTGGTGCCACCCACGGGTACGTTCGGGGGATGTTTCAACTTCTCACCCTCTAACGCCATGTTTCTTAAGCCTAAGTCTAGAAATATGCAAATTACCCTCGTATTCTCAAATCGGGAGTCCCGCGACTGCGGGGTCAGTTCCTACGAGTTACATTAGTCCCGTGCGAGGTGTGGGTGCCACCCACGGGACCATTAGAGGGCTTTTTCTAGTTCTCACCCTCTAACTCCATGTTTTTAAGCCTAAGTCTAAAAATATGCAAATTATCCTCGTATTCTCAAATCGGGAGTCTCGCGGCTGCGAGGTCAGTTCCTATGAGTTACATTGGTCCCGTAGGACGTGTTGGTTCCACCCACGGGGCCGTTCGAGGGAAGTTTCGAGTTCTCACCCTCTAACGCCATGTTTTTAAGCCTAAGTATAAAAATATGTAAATTACCGTCGTATTCTCAAATCGGGAGTCCCGCGGCTGCGGGGTCAGTTCCTAGGAGTTACATTGGTCCCGTGGGAGGTGTTGGTGCCACCCACGGGGAAGGTCGGGGGCTGTTTCGAGTTCTCACCCTCTAACGCCATATTTTTAAGCCTAAGTCTAGAAATATGCAAATTACCGTCATATTATCTAATTGGGAGTCCCTCGGCTGTGGGGTCAGTTCCTACGTGTTATATTGGTCCCGTGGGAGGTGTTGGATCCACCCACGTGGCCATCAGAGGGGTGTTTCGATTTTTCACCCTCTAACGCCATGTTTTTAAGCCTAAGTATAGAAATATGAAAATTATAGACGTATTCTCAAATCGCGAGTCCCGCGGCTGCGGGGTCAGTTCCTACAAGTTATATTGGTCCCGGGGGAGGTGTTGGTGCCACCCACGAGGACGTTCGGGGGCTGTTTCGAGTTCTCACCCTCTAACACCATGTTTTTATGTCTAAGTCTAGAAATATTCAAATTGCCTTCATATACTAGAATCGGGAGTCCCTCGACTGCGGGGTCAGTTCCTATGAGTTACATTGGTCCCGTGGGAGGTGTTGGTGCCACCCACGGGGCCGTTCGGGGGCTGTTTGGAGTTCTCACCGTCTAACGCCATGTTTTTAAGGCTAAGTATAGAAATATGCAAACTACCATCGTATTCTCAAATCGGGAGTCCCGCGGCTGCGGGGTCAGTTCCTACGAGTTATATTGGTCCCGTGGGAGGTGTTGGTGCCACCCACGGGGAAGTTCGGGGGCTGTTTCGAGTTCTCACCCTCTAACGCCATATTTTAAACCTATGTCTACAAATATGCAAATTACCATCGTATTCTCTAATTGGGAGTCACGCGGCTGCGGGGTCAGTTCCTACGAGTTATATTGGTCCCGTGGGAGGTGTTGGATCCACCCACGTGGCCATTAGAGGGGTGTTTCGAGTTTTCACCCTCTAACGCCCTGTTTTTAAGCCTAAGTATAGAAATATGCAAATTATAGTCGTATTCTCAAATCGCGAGTCCCGCGGCTGCGGGGTCAGTTCCTACATGTTATATTGGTCCCGTGGGAGGTGTTGGTGCCACCCACGAGGACGTTCGGGGGCTCTTTCGAGTTCTCACCCTCTAACACCATGTTTTTATGTCTAAGTACATAAATATGCAAATTACCGTTATATACTAGAATCGGGAGTCCCTCGACTGCGGGGTCAGTTCCTACGAGTTACATTGGTCCCGTGGGAGGTGTTGGTGCCACCCACGGGGCCGTTCGCCGGCTATTTCGAGTTTTCACCCTCTAACGCCATGTTTTTAAGCCTATGTCTAGAAATATGCAAATTACCATCGTATTCTCAAAACGGGCATCCCGCGGCTGTGGGCTCAGTTCCTAAGGGTTACATTGGTCCTGTGGGAGGTGTTGGTGCAACCCACAGGGCCGTTTGGTGGCTATTTCGAGTTTTCACCCTCTAACGCCATATTTTTAAGCCTACATCTCGAAATATGCAAATTACCCTCGTATTCAAAAATCAGGAGTCCTGCGGCTGCGGGGTTAGTTCCTACGAGTTACATTGGTCCCGTGGGAGGTGTTGGTGCCAACCACGGCGACGTTCGGGGGCTGTTTCGAGTTCTCACCCTCTAATGCCATTTTTTTAAGCCTAAGTCTAGAAATATGCAAATTACCATCGTATTCTCAAATTGGGAGTCCCGCGGCTGCGGGGTCAGTTCCTACGAGTTACATTGGTCCCGTGGGAGGTGTTGGATCCACCCACGGGGCCACTAGAGGGTTGTTTCGAGTTTTCACCCTCTAATGCCATGTTTTTAATCCTAAGTCTAGAAATATGTAAATTATCTCTGTATTCTCAAATAGGGAGTCCCGCGGCTGCGGGGTCAGTTCCTATGAGTTACATTGGTCGCGTGAGAGGTATTGGTGCAACCCACGGGGCCGTTCGGGGGCTGTTTTGAGTTTTCACCCCCTAACACCATGTTTTTAAGCCTAAGTCTAGAAATATGAAAATTACCGTCGTATTATCAAATCAAGAGTCCCGCGGCTGCGGGGTCAGTTCCTACGAGTTACATTGGTCCCGTGGGAGGTGTTGGTGCCACCCACGGGGGCGTTCGGGGGCTGTTTCGAGTTCTCACCCTCTAACGCCATTTTTTTAAGCCTAAGTCTAGAAATATGCAAATTACCATCGTATTCTCAAATCGGGAGTCCCGCGGCTGCGGGGTCAGTTCCTACGAGTTACATTGGTCCCGTGGGAGGTGTTAGATCCACCCACGGGGCCATTAGAGGGCTGTTTCGAGTTTTCAACCTCTAATGCCATCTTTTTAAGCCTAAGTCTAGAAATATGCAAATTATCGCCGTATTCTCAAATAGGGAGTCCCGCGGCTGCGGGGTCGGTTCCTATGAGTTACATTGGTCCCGTGAGAGGTGTTGGTGCAACCCACGAGGCCGTTCGGGGCCTGTTTCGAGTTTTCACCACCTAACGTCATGTTTTTAATCCTAAGTCTAGAAATATGCAAATTATCATCGTATTCTCAAATCTGGAGTCCCGCGACTTCGGGGTCAGTTCCTACGAGTTACATTGGTCCCGTGGGAGGTGTTGGTGCCACCCACGGGTACGTTCGGGGGATGTTTCAACTTCTCACCCTCTAACGCCATGTTTCTTAAGCCTAAGTCTAGAAATATACAAATTACCCTCGTATTCTCAAATCGGGAGTCCCGCGACTGCGGGGTCAGTTCCTACGAGTTACATTAGTCCCGTGGGAGGTGTGGGTGCCACCCACGGGGCCATTAGAGGGCTTTTTCTAGTTCTCACCCTCTAACTCCATGTTTTTAAGCCTAAGTCTAAAATATGCAAATTATCGTCGTATTCTCAAATCGGGAGTCTCGCGGCTGCGAGGTCAGTTCCTATGAGTTACATTGGTCCCGTGGGAGGTGTTGGTGCCACCCACGGGGCCGTTCGGGGGAAGTTTCGAGTTCTCACCCTCTAACGCCATGTTTTTAAGCCTAAGTATAGAAATATGCAAATTACCGTCGTATTCTCAAATCGGGAGTCCCGCGACTGCGGGGTCAGTTCCTAGGAGTTACATTGGTCCCGTGGGAGGTGTTGGTGCCACCCATGGGGAAGGTCGGGGGCTGTTTCGAGTTCTCACCCTCTAACGCCATATTTTTAAGCCTAAGTATAGAAATATGCAAATTACCATCATATTCTCTAATTGGGAGTCCCGCGGCTGTGGGGTCAGTTCCTACGTGTTATATTTGTCCCGTGGGAGGTGTTGGATCCACCCACGTGGCCATCAGAGGGGTGTTTCAATTTTTCACCCTCTAAAGCCATGTTTTTAAGCCTAAGTATAGAAATATTAAAATTATAGACGTATTCTCAAATCGCGAGTCCCGCGGCTGCGGGGTCAGTTCCTACAAGTTATATTGGTCTCGGGGGAGGTGTTGGTGCCACCCACGAGGACGTTCGGGGGCTGTTTCGAGTTCTCACCCTCTAACACCATGTTTTTATGTCTAAGTCTAGAAATATGCAAATTACCTTCATATACTAGAATCGGGAGTCCCTCGACTGCGGCGTCAGTTCCTATGAGTTACATTGGTCCCGTGGGAGGTGTTGGTACCACCCACGGGGCCGTTCGGGGGATGTTTGGAGTTCTCACCGTCTAACGCCATGTTTTTAAGGCTAAGTATAGAAATATGCAAATTACTATCGTATTCTCAAATCGGGAGTCCCGTGGCTGCGGGGTCAGTTCCTACGAGTTATATTGGTCCCGTGGGAGGTGTTGGTGCCACCCACGGAGAAGTTCGAGGGCTGTTTCGAGTTCTCACCCTCTAACGCCATATTTTAAACCTATGTCTACAAATATTCAAATTACCATCGTATTCTCTAATTGGGGGTCCCGCGGCTGCGGGGTCAGTTCCTACGAGTTATATTGGTCCCGTGGGAGGTGTTGGATCCACCCACGTGGCCATTAGAGGGGTGTTTCGAGTTTTCAGCCTCTAACTCCATGTTTTTAAGCCTAAGTATAGAAATATGCAAATTATAGTCGTATTCTCAAATCGCGAGTCCCGCGGCTGCGGGGTCAGTTCCAACATGTTATATTGGTCCCGTGGGAGGTGTTGGTGCCACCCACGAGGACGTTCGGGGCTATTTCGAGTTCTCACCCTCTAACACCATGTTTTTATGTCTAAGTATAGAAATATGCAATTTACCGTTATATACTAGAATCGGGAGTCCCTCGACTGCGGGGTCAGTTCCTACGAGTTACATTGGTCCCGTGGGAGGTGTTGGTGCCACCCACGGGGCCGTTCGCCGGCTATTTCGAGTTTTCACCCTCTAATGCCATGTTTTTAAGCCTATGTCTAGAAATATGCAAATTACCATGGTATTCTCAAAACGGGCATCCCGCGGCTGCGGGGTCAGTTCCTAAGGGTTACATTGGTCCTGTGGGAGGTGTTGGTGCAACCCACAGGGCCGTTTGGTGGCTGTTTCGAGTTTTCACCCTCTAACGCCATATTTTTAAGCCTACGTCTCGAAATATGCAAATTACCCTCGTATTCAAAAATCGGGAGTCCTGCGGCTTCGGGGTCAGTTCCTACGAGTTACATTGGTCCCGTGGGAGGTGTTGGTGCCACCCACGGCGACGTTCGGGGGCTGTTTCGAGATCTCCCCCTCTAACGCCATGTTTTTAAGCCTAAGTCTAGAAATATGTAAATTATCTCCGTATTCTCAAATAGGGAGTCCCGCGGCTGCGGGGTCAGTTCCTATGAGTTACATTGGTCCCGTGAGAGGTGTTGGTGCAACCCATGGGGCCGTTCGGGGGCTGTTTTGAGTTTTCACCCCCTAACACCATGTTTTTAATCTTAAGTCTTGAAATATGCAAATTATCATGGTATTTTCAAAGTCGGGAGTCCCGCGACTTCGGGGTCAGTTCCTACGAGTTACATTGGGCCCGTGGGAGGTGTTGGTGCCACCCACGGGGCAGTTCGGGGGCTATTTCGAGTTTCCACCCTCCAACGCCATGTTTTTAAGCCTATGTCTAGAAATATGAATATTACCATCGTATTCTCAAACCGGAAGTCTCGCGGATACGGGGTTAGTTCCTACGGGTTACATTGGTCCCGTGGGAGGTGTTGGTGCCACCCATAGGGCCGTTTGGTGGCTGTTTTGAGTTTTCACCATCTAACGCCATGTTTTTATGCCCAAATCTAGAAATGTGCAAATTACCGTCTTATACTCAAACCGGGAGTCTCGCGGCTGCGGGGTCCGTTCCTACGAGTTACATTGGTCGCGCGGGAGGTGTTTGTACCACCCAAGGGGCCGTTTAGGGGATGTTTCGAGCTTTCACCCTCTAATGCCATGTTTTCAAGCCTAAGTCTAGAATATGCAAATTATCACCGTATTCTCAAATCGACAGTCCCGCAGATGCGGGGTCAGTTCCTACGAGTTACATTGGTCCCGTGGGAGGTGTTGGATCCACCCACGTGGCCACGTGGCCATTAGAGGGCCATTAGAGGTCTGTTTTGAGTTTTCACCCTCTAATGCCATGTTTTTAAGCCTAAGTCTAGAAATATGCAAATTATCACCGTATTCTTAAATCGGGAGTCACACGGCTGCGGGGTCAGTTCCTACGAGTTACATTGGTCCCGTGAGAGGTGTTGGTGCAACCCACGGGGCCGTTCCGGGGCTGTTTTGAGTTTTCACCCTCTAATGCCATGTTTTTAATCCTAAGTCTAGAAATATGAAAATTATCATCATATTCTCCAACCAGGAGTCCCGCGGCTGCGGGGTCAGTTCCTACGAGTTACATTGGTCCCGTGGGAGGTGTTAGTGCCACCCACGGGGACGTTCGGGGGCTGTTTTGAGTTGTCACCCTCTAACGCCTTGTTTCTTAAGCCTAAGTATTGAAATATGTCTCTAATCGGGAGTCCCGCGGGTGCGGGGTCAGTACCTAAGAGTTACGTTGGTCCCGTGGGAGGTGTTGGATCCACCCACATGGCCGGTAGAGGGGTGTTTCGAGTTTTCACACTCTAACGCCATGTTTTTAAGCCTAAGTATATAAATATGCAAATTATCGTCGCATTCTCAAATCGGGAGTCCCGCGGCTGTGGGGTCAGTTCTGACAAGTTACATTGGTCCCGTGGGAGGTGTTGGTGCCACCCACGAGGACGTTCGGGGGCTGTTTTGAGTTCTCACCCTCTAACACCATGTTTTTATGTCTAAGTCTAGAAATATGCAAATTACCGTCATATACTAGAATCGGGAGTCCCGCGACTGCGGGGTTAGTTGCTACGAGTTACATTGGTCCCTTGGGAGGTGTTGGTGCCAACAACGGGGCAGTTCGGGGGCTATTTCGAGTTTTCACCCTCTAACGCCATGTTTTTAAGCCTATGTCTAGAAATATGTAAATTACCGTCATATTCAAAAATCGGAAGTCCCGCGGCTGCGGGGTTAGTTCGTACGGGTTAGATTGGTCCTGTAGGCAGTGTTGGTGCCACCAACTGGGCCGTTTAGTGGATGTTTTGAGTATTCACCCTCTAACGCCATGTTTAAATTCTAAGTCTAGAAATATTCAAATTACCGTCTTATACTCAAACCGGGAGTCCCGCGGCTGCGGGGTCAGTTCCTACGAGTTACATTAGTCCCGTGGGAGGTGTTGGTGCCACCCATGGGGCCGTTCAGGGGCTGTTTCGAGTTTTCACCCTCTAACGCCATGTCTTCAAGCCTAAGTCTAGAATATGCAAATTATCACCGTATTCTCAAATCAAGAGTCCCGCAGATGCGGGGTCAGTTCCTACGAGTTACATTGGTCACGTGGGAGGTGTTGGTACCACCCACGGGGCCGTTCGGGGGATATTTTGAGTTCTCACCGTCTAACGCCATGTTTTTAAGCCTAAGTCTAGAAATATGCAGATTATCGTCGTATTCTCAAATCGGGAGTCCCGCGGCTTCGGGGTCAGTTCCTACGAGTTACATTGGTCCCGTGGGAGGTGTTACTGCCACCAACGGGGACTTTCGGGGACTGTTCGAGCTCTCACCCTCTAACTCCCTGTTTTTAAGTCTAAGTCTAGAAATATGAAAATTACCATCGTATTCGTAAATAGGGAGTCCCGCGGCTGCGGGGTCAGTTCCAACGAGTAACATTGGTCCCGTGAGAGGTGTTGGTGCAACCCACGGGGCCGTTCGGGGGCTGTTTCGAGTTTTCACCCTCTAACACCATGCTTTTAATCCTAAGTCTAAAAATATGCAAATTATCGTCGTATTCTCAAACTGGGAGTCCCGCGGCTGCGGGGTCACTTCCAACGAGTTACATTGGTCCCGTGGGAGGTGTTGATGCCACCCACGGGGACGTTTGGGGGCTAGTTCGAGTTGTCACCCTCTAACCCCTTGTTTCTTAATCCTAAGTCTTGAAATATGCAAATTACCATCGTATTTCAAATCGGGATTCCCGCGGCTGCGGGGTCAGTTCCTACGAGTTACATTGGTCCCATGGGAGGTGTTGGTGCCACCCACGGGGCCGTTCAGGGGCTGTTTCGAGTTTTCACCCTCTAATGCCATATTTTCTAGCCTAAGTCTAGAATATGCAAATTATCACCGTATTCTCAAATCGAGAGTCCCGCAGATGCGGGGTCAGTTCCTACGAGTTACATTGGTCCCGTGGGAGGTGTTGGTACCACCCACAGGGCGGTTCGGGGGCTATTTCGAGTTTTCACCATCTAACGCCATGTTTTTAAGCCTAAGTCTGGAAATATGCAAATTACTGTCGTATTCTCAAACCGGGAGTCCAGCGGCTGCGGGGTCAGTTCCTACGAGTTACATTGGTCCCATGGGAGGTGTTGGTGCCATCCACTGGCCCGTTTGGGGCCTGTTTTGAGTTTTCCTCCTCTAACGCCATGTTTTTAAGCCTAAATCTCAAAAAATGCAAATAACGGTCATATACTCAAACCAGGAGTCCCGCGGCTGTGGGGTCAGTTCCTACAAGTTACATTGGTACCGTGGGAGGTGTTGGTGCCACCCACGGGGCCTTTCGGTGGCTATTTCGAGTTTTCACCCACTAACGCCATGTTTTTAAGCTCAAGTCTAGAAATATGCAAACTACCGTCGTATTCTCAAACCGGAAGTCCCGCGGCTGCGGGGTTAGTTCCTACGGGTTACATTGGTCCTGTGGGAGGTGTTGGTGCCACCCATAGGGCCATTTGGTGGATGTTTTGAGTTTTCACCCTCTAACGCCATGTTTTCAAACCTAAGTCTAGAAATATGAAAATTACCGTCTTATACTCAAACCGGGAGTCCCGCGGCTGTGGGGTCAGTTCCTACGAGTTACATTGGTGCCGTGGGAGGTGTTGGTGCCACCCATGGGGCCGTTCAGGGGCTGTTTCAAGTTTTCACCCTCTAACGCCATGTTTTCAAGCCTAAGTCTAGAATATGCAAATTATCACCGTATACTCGGATCGGGAGTCCCGCAGCTGCGGGGTCACATCCTACAGGTTACATTGGTCCTGTGGGAGGTGTTGGTGCCACCCATAGGGCCGTTTGGTGGTTGTTTCGAGTTTTTACCCTCTAACACCATGTTTTTAAGCCTAAGTCTAGAAATATGCAAATTACCATCTTATACTCAAACCGGGAGTCCGCCGGCTATGTGGTCAGTTCCTACAAGTTACATTGGTCCCGTGGGAGGTGTTGGTGCCACCCATGGGGACGTTCGGGGGCTGTTTCGTGTTTTCTCTCTCTAACGCCATGTTTTTAAGCTTAAGTCTAGAAATATGCAAATCATCATCGTATTCTCAAATCGGGAGACCCGCGGATGCGGGGTTAGTTCCTACGAGTTACATTGGTCCCGTGGGAGGTGTTGGTGCCACCCACGGGCCGTTCGGGGGTTATTTCGAGTTCTCACCCTCTAACGCCATATTTTTAAGGCTAAGTCCAGAAATATGCAAATTATCATCGTATTCTCAAATCGGCAGTCCCGCGGCTGCGGGGTCAGTTCCTACGAGTTACATTTGTCATGGGAGGTGTTGGTGCCACCCACGGGGACGTTCGGGGGCTGTTTCGAGTTCTCACCCTCTAACGCCTTGTTTTCAAGCCTAAGTCTAGAAATATGCAAATTATCGTCTCGTACTCAAACCGGGAGTCCCGCGGCTACGGGGTCAGTTCCTACGAGTTACATTGGTCCCATGGGAGGTGTTGGTGCCACCCAAGGGGCCGTTCAGGGGCTGTTTCGAGTTTTCACCCTCTAATGCCATGTTTTCTAGCGTAACTCTAGAATATGCAAATTATCACCGTATTCTCAAATCAGGAGTCCCGCAGATGCGGGGTAAGTTTCTACGAGTTACATTGGTCCCGTGGGAGGTGTTGGTGCCACCCACGGGGCCGTTCGGGTGCTATTTCGAGTTCTCACCCTCTAACACCATGTTTTTAAGCCTAAGTCTAGAAATATGCGAATTATCATCGTATTCTCAAATCGGGAGTCCCGCGGCTGCGGGGTCAGTTCCTACGAGTTACATTGGTCCCGTGGGAGGTGTTGGTGCCACCCATGGGGCCGTTCGTGGGCTATTTCGAATTTTCACCCTCTAACGCCATGTTTTTAAGCCTAAGTCTAGAAATATGCAAATTATCATGGTATTCTCAAACCGGGAGTCCCGCGACTGCTGGGTCAGTTCCTACGAGGTAAATTTGTCTCGTGGGAGGTGTTGGTGCCGCCCACGGGTCCGTACGACCGGTATTTGAGTTTTCACCATCTAACGCCATGTTTTTAAGCCTAAGTCTAGAAATATGAAAATTACCGTCGTATTCTCAAACCGGAAGTCCCGCGGCTGTAGGGTCAGTTCCTACGGGTTTCATCGGTCCTATGGGAGGTGTTGGTGCCACCCACAGGGCCGTTTGGCGGTTGTTTTGAGTTTTCACCCTCCAACGCCATGTTTTTAAGCCTAAGTCTAGAAATATGCAAATTACCGTCTTATACTCAAACTGGGATTCCCGCGGGTGCGGGGTCTGTTCCTACGACTTACATTGGTCCCGTGGGAGGTGTTGTTGCCACCCATGGGGCCGTTCAGGGGCTGTTTCGAGTTTTAACCCTCTAACACCATGTTTTCAAGCCTAAGTCTAGAATATGCAAATTATCACCGTATACTCGGATCGGGAGTCCCGCAGCTGCGGGGTCACATCCTACAGGTTACATTGGTCCTGTGGGAGGTGTTGGTGCCACCCATAGGGCCGTTTGGTGGTTGTTTCGAGTTTTTACCCTCTAACACCATGTTTTTAAGCCTAAGTCTAGAAATATGCAAATTACCATCTTATACTCAAACCGGGAGTCCGCCGGCTATGTGGTCAGTTCCTACAAGTTACATTGGTCCCGTGGGAGGTGTTGGTGCCACCCTTGGGGCCGTTCGGGGGCTGTTTCGTGTTTTCTCTCTCTAACGCCATGTTTTTAAGCTTAAGTCTAGAAATATGCAAATCATCATCGTATTCTCAAATCGGGAGACCCGCGGATGCGGGGTTAGTTCCTACGAGTTACATTGGTCCCGTGGGAGGTGTTGGTGCCACCCACGGGCCGTTCGGGGGCTATTTCGAGTTCTCACCCTCTAACGCCATATTTTTAAGGCTAAGTCCAGAAATATGCAAATTATCATCGTATTCTCAAATCGGCAGTCCCGCGGCTGCGGGGTCAGTTCCTACGAGTTACATTTGTCATGGGAGGTGTTGGTGCCACCCACGGGGACGTTCGGGGGCTGTTTCGAGTTCTCACCCTCTAACGCCTTGTTTTCAAGCCTAAGTCTAGAAATATGCAAATTATCATCTCGTACTCAAACCGGGAGTCCCGCGGCTACGGGGTCAGTTCCTACGAGTTACATTGGTCCCATGGGAGGTGTTAGATCCACCCACGAGGCCATTAGAGGGCTGTTTCGAGTTTTCAACCTCTAATGCCATGTTTTTAAGCCTAAGTCTAGAAATATGCAAATTATCGCTGTATTCTATAATAGGGAGTCCCGCGGCTGCGGGGTCGGTTCCTATGAGTTACATTGGTCCCGTGAGAGGTGTTGGTGCAACCCACGGGGCCGTTCGGGGCCTGTTTCGAGTTTTCACCCCCTAACGCCATGTTTTTAATCCTAAGTCTAGAAATATGCAAATTATCATCGTATTCTCAAATCGGGAGTCCCGCGACTTCGGGGTCAGTTCCTACGAGTTACATTGGTCCCGTGGGAGGTGTTGGTGCCACCCACGGGTACGTTCGGGGGATGTTTCAACTTCTCACCCTCTAACGCCATGTTTCTTAAGCCTAAGTCTAGAAATATGCAAATTACCCTCGTATTCTCAAATCGGGAGTCCCGCGACTGCGGGGTCAGTTCCTACGAGTTACATTAGTCCCGTGCGAGGTGTGGGTGCCACCCACGGGACCATTAGAGGGCTTTTTCTAGTTCTCACCCTCTAAAGCCATGTTTTTAAGCCTAAGTCTAGAAATATGCAAATTATCATGGTATTCTCAAACCGGGAGTCCCGCGACTGCTGGGTCAGTTCCTACGAGGTAAATTTGTCTCGTGGGAGGTGTTGGTGCCGCCCACGGGTCCGTACGACCGGTATTTGAGTTTTCACCATCTAACGCCATGTTTTTAAGCCTAAGTCTAGAAATATGAAAATTACCGTCGTATTCTCAAACCGGAAGTCCCGCGGCTGCAGGGTCAGTTCCTACGGGTTTCATTGGTCCTGTGGGAGGTGTTGGTGCCACCCACAGGGCCGTTTGGCGGTTGTTTTGAGTTTTCACCCTCCAACGCCATGTTTTTAAGCCTAAGTCTAGAAATATGCAAATTACCGTCTTATACTCAAACTGGGATTCCCGCGGGTGCGGGGTCTGTTCCTACGACTTACATTGGTCCCGTGGGAGGTGTTGTTGCCACCCATGGGGCCGTTCAGGGGCTGTTTCGAGTTTTAACCCTCTAACGCCATATTTTCAAGCCTAAGTCTAGAATTTGCAAATTATCACTGCATTCTCAAATCAAGAGTCCCACAGATGCGGGGTCAGTTCCTACGAGTTACATTGGTCCCGTGGGAGGTGTTGGTGCCACCCACGGGGCCGTTCGGGGGCTATTTTGAGTTCTCACCCTCTAACGCCATGTTTTTAAGCCTAATTCTAGAAATATGCAAATTTTCATGGTATTCTCAAACCGGGAGTCCCTCGGCTGCGAGGTCAGTTCCTACGAGTTACATTAGTCTCATGGGAGCTGTTGGTGCCACCCATGGGACCGTTCGTGGGCTATTTCGAATTTTCACCCTCTAACGCCATGTTTTTAAGCCTAAGTCTAGAAATATGCAAATTATCATGGTATTCTCAAACTGGGAGTCCTGCGGCTGCGAGGTCAGTTCCTACGAGTTACATTAGTCTCGTGGGAGGTGTTGGTGCCACCCCCGGGCCCGTTCGCCGGCTATCTCGAGTTTCTACCCTCTAACACCATGTTTTTAAGCCTATGTATACAAATTTGCAAATTACCGTCCTATTCTCAAATCGGGAGTCCCGCGGTTGCGGGGTCAGTTCCTACGAGTTACATTGGTCCCGTGGGAGGTGTTGGTGCCACCCACGGGGGCGTTCGGGGGCTATTTCTAGTTTTCATCCTCTAACGCAATGTTTTTAATCCTAAGTCTAGAAATATTCAAATTATCGTCATATTCTAAAACCGGGAGTCCCGCGGCTGCGGGGTCAATTCCTACGAGTTACATTGGTCCTGTCGGACGTGTTGGTGCCACCCACGGGGACGTTCGGGGGATGTTTTGAGTTCTTACCCTCTAACGCCAAGTTTTTAAACCTAAGTCTAGAAATATGCAAATTACCATTGTATTCTCAAATCGGGAGTCCCCGCGGCTATGGGGTCAGTTCCTACGAGTTACATTGGTCCCGTGGGAGGTGTTGGTGCCACCCACGGGACCGTTCGGGGGCAATTTCGAATTTTCACCCTCTAACGCCATGATTTTAAGCCGATGTCTAGAAATATGTAAATTATCGCCGTATTATCAAATCGGCAGTCTCACGGCTGCGGGGTCAGATCCTACAGGTTACATTGGTCCCGTGGGAGGTGTTGAGCCACCCACAGGGCCGTTCGGGTCCTGTTTTGAGTTTTCACCTTCTAATGCCACGTTTTTAAGCCTAAGTGTAGAAATATGCAAATTACCGTCATATACTCAAACCGGGAGTCCCGCGGCTGTGGGGTCAGTTCCTACGAGTTACATTGGTCCCGTGGGAGGTGTTGGTGCCACCCACGGGGCCGTTTGGTTGTTGTTTTGAGTTTTCACCCTCTAACGCCATGTTTTAAAGCCTAACTCTCGAAATATGAAAATTATCGCCGTATGCTCAAAGCGGGAGTCCCGTGGCTGCGGGGTCAGTTCCTATGAATTACATTGGTCATGTGAGAGGTGTTGGTGCAACCCACGGTGCCGTTTGGGGCCTGTTTCGAGTTTTCACCCTCTCACGCCATGTTTTTAATCCTAAGTCTAGAAATATTCAAATTATCGTCGTATTCTAAAACCGGGAGTCCCGCGGATGCGGGGTCAGTTCCTACGAGTTACATTGTCCCGTGGGAGGTGTTGGTGCCACCCACGGGGACGTTCGGGGGCTGTTTCGACGTCTCAACCTCAAACGCCATGTTTTTAAGCCTAAGTCTAGAAATATGCAAATTACCGTCGTATTCTCAAATCGGGAGTCCCCCGGCTGCGGGTCAGTTCCTACGAGTTACATTGGTCCCGTGGGAGGTGTTGGTGCCACCCACGGGGCCATTAGAGGGCTATTTCTAGTTCTCACCATCTAACGCCATGCTTTTAAGCTGAAGTCTAAAAATATGCGAACTATCATCATATTCTCCAACCGGGAGTCCCGCGGCTGCGGGGTCAGTTCCTACGAGTTACATTGGTCCCGTGGGAGGTGTTGGTGCCACCCACGGGGCCGTTCGGGGGCTGTTTCGTGTTTTCACCCACTAACGCCATGTTTTGCTTAAGTCTAGAAATATACAAATTACCATCATATTCTCAAACCAGGAGTCCCGTGGCTACGGGTAAGTTCCTACGATTTACATTGGTCCTGTGGGAGGTGTTGGTGCCACCCACGGGGACGTTCGGGGGCTGGTTCGAGTTCTCACCCTCTAACGCCATGTTTTTAAGCCTAAGTCTAGAAATATATAAATTATCATCGTATTCTCAAATCGGGAGTCCCGTGGCTGTGGGGTCAGTTCCTACGAGTTACATTGGTCCCGTGGGATGTGTTGGTGCCACCCACGGGGCCGTTCGGGGGCAATTTCGAGTTTTCACCCTCTAACGCCATGATTTTAAGCCTATGTCTATAAATATGCAAATTATTGTCGTATTCCCAAAATGGGAGTCCCGCGGCTACGGGGTCAGATCCTACGGGTTACATTAGTCCTGTGGGAGGTGTTGGTGCCACCCAGAGGGCCGTTTGGTGGCTGTTTCGAGTTTTCACCCTCTAACGCCATTTTTTAAGCCTAAGTCTAGAAATATGAAAATTACTGTGTTATACTCAGACCGGGAGTCCCGCGGCTATGGGGTCAGTTCCTACGAGTTACATTGGTCCCGTGGGAGGTGTTGGTGCCACCCACGGGGCCGTTCGCCGGCTATTTCGAGTTTTCACCCTCTAACGCCATGTTTTTAAGCCTAAGTTTGGAAATGTGTAAATTACCGTTGTATTCTCAAACCGGGAGTCCCGCGGCTGCGGGGTCAGTTCCTAAGAGTTACATTGGTCCCGTGGGAGGTGTTGGTTCCACCCACGGGGACGTTCGGGGGCTGTTTCGACGTCTCAACCTCAAACGCCATGTTTTTAAGCCTAAGTCTAGAAATATGCAAATTACCGTCGTATTCTCAAATCGGGAGTCCCCCGGCTGCGGGTCAGTTCCTACGAGTTACATTGGTCCCGTGGGAGGTGTTGGTGCCACCCACGGGGCCATTAGAGGGCTATTTCTAGTTCTCACCATCTAACGCCATGCTTTTAAGCTGAAGTCTAAAAATATGCGAACTATCATCATATTCTCCAACCGGGAGTCCCGCGGCTGCGGGGTCAGTTCCTACGAGTTACATTGGTCCCGTGGGAGGTGTTGGTGCCACCCACGGGGCCGTTCGGGGGCTGTTTCGTGTTTTCACCCACTAACGCCATGTTTTGCTTAAGTCTAGAAATATACAAATTACCATCATATTCTCAAACCAGGAGTCCCGTGGCTACGGGTAAGTTCCTACGATTTACATTGGTCCTGTGGGAGGTGTTGGTGCCACCCACGGGGACGTTCGGGGGCTGGTTCGAGTTCTCACCCTCTAACGCCATGTTTTTAAGCCTAAGTCTAGAAATATATAAATTATCATCGTATTCTCAAATCGGGAGTCCCGTGGCTGTGGGGTCAGTTCCTACGAGTTACATTGGTCCCGTGGGATGTGTTGGTGCCACCCACGGGGCCGTTCGGGGGCAATTTCGAGTTTTCACCCTCTAACGCCATGATTTTAAGCCTATGTCTATAAATATGCAAATTATTGTCGTATTCCCAAAATGGGAGTCCCGCGGCTACGGGGTCAGATCCTACGGGTTACATTAGTCCTGTGGGAGGTGTTGGTGCCACCCAGAGGGCCGTTTGGTGGCTGTTTCGAGTTTTCACCCTCTAACGCCATTTTTTAAGCCTAAGTCTAGAAATATGAAAATTACTGTGTTATACTCAGACCGGGAGTCCCGCGGCTATGGGGTCAGTTCCTACGAGTTACATTGGTCCCGTGGGAGGTGTTGGTGCCACCCACGGGGCCGTTCGCCGGCTATTTCGAGTTTTCACCCTCTAACGCCATGTTTTTAAGCCTAAGTTTGGAAATGTGTAAATTACCGTTGTATTCTCAAACCGGGAGTCCCGCGGCTGCGGGGTCAGTTCCTAAGAGTTACATTGGTCCCGTGGGAGGTGTTGGTTCCACTCACGGGGCCGTTCGGGGGCTGTTTCGAGTTTTCACCCTCTAACGCCATGTTTTTAAGCCTAAGTGTAAAAATATGCAAATAACGGTCATATACACAAATAGGGAGTCCCGCGGCTACGGGGTCAGTTTCTACGAGTTACATTGGTCCCGTGGGAGGTGTTGGTGCCACCCACGGGGCCGTTCGGGTGCTATTTCGAGTTCTCACCCTCTAACACCATGTTTTTATGCCTAAGTCTAGAAATATGCGAATTATCATCGTATTCTCAAATCGGGAGTCCCGCGGCTGCGGGGTCAGTTCCTACGAGTTACATTGGTCCCGTGGGAGGTGTTGGTGCCACCCATGGGGCCGTTCGTGGGCTATTTCGAATTTTCACCCTCTAACGCCATGTTTTTAAGCCTAAGTCTAGAAATATGCTAATTATCATGGTATTCTCAAATCGGGAGTCCCGCGACTGCTGGGTCAGTTCCTACGAGTTAAATTTGTCTCGTGGGAGGTGTTGGTGCCGCCCACGGGTCCGTTCGCCGGGTATTTCGAGTTTTCACCATCTAACGCCATGTTTTTAAGCCTAAGTCTAGAAATATGAAAATTACCGTCGTATTCTCAAACCGGAAGTCCCGCGGCTCAGGGTCAGTTCCTACGGGTTTCATTGGTCCTGTGGGAGGTGTTGGTGCCACACACAGGGCCGTTTGGCGGCTGTTTTGAGTTTTCACCCTCCAATGCCATGTTTTTAAGCCTAAGTCTAGAAATATGCAAATTACCGTCTTATACTCAAACTGGGATTCCCGCGGGTGCGGGGTCTGTTCCTACGACTTACATTGGTCCCGTGGGAGGTGTTTTTGCCACCCATGGGGCCGTTCAGGGGCTGTTTCGAGTTTTAACCCTCTAACGCCATATTTTCAAGCCTAAGTCTAGAATATGCAAATTATCACTGCATTCTCAAATCAAGAGTCCCACAGATGCGGGGTTAGTTCCTACGAGTTACATTGGTCCCATGGGAGGTGTTGGTGCCACCCACGGGGCCGTTCGGGGGCTATTTTGAGTTCTCACCCTCTAACGCCATGTTTTTAAGCCTAATTCTAGAAATATGCAAATTATCATGGTATTCTCAAACCGGGAGTCCCTCGGCTGCGGGGTCAGTTCCTACGAGTTACATTAGTCTCATGGGAGCTGTTGGTGCCACCCATGGGACCGTTCGTGTACTATTTTGAATTTTCACCCTCTAACGCCATGTTTTTAAGCCTAAGTCTAGAAATATGTAAATTATCATGGTATTCTCAAACTGGGAGTCCTGCGGCTGCGAGGTCAGTTCCTACGAGTTACATTAGTCTCGTGGGAGGTGTTGGTGCCACCCCCGGGCTCGTTCGCCGGCTATCTCGAGTTTCTACCCTCTAACACCATGTTTTTAAGCCCATGTATAAAAATTTGCAAATTACCGTCGTATTCTCAAATCGGGAGTCCCGCGGTTGCGGGGTCAGTTCCTACGAGTTACATTGGTCCCGTGGGAGGTGTTGGTGCCACCCACGGGGGCGTTCGGGGGCTATTTCTAGTTTTCATCCTCAAACGCCATGTTTTTAATCCTAAGTCTAGAAATATGCAAATTATGGTCATATTCTAAAACCGGGAGTCCCGCGGCTGCGGGTCAGTTCCTACGAGTTACATTGGTCCCGTGGGAGGTGTTGGTGCCACCCACGGGGCCATTAGAGGGATATTTCTAGTTCTCACCATCTAACGCCATGCTTTTAAGCTGAAGTCTAAAAATATGCGAACTATCATCATATTCTCCAACCGGGAGTCCCGCGGCTGCGGGGTCAGTTCCTACGAGTTACATTGGTCCCGTGGGAGGTGTTGGTGCCACCCACGGGGCCGTTCGGGGGCTGTTTTGTGTTTTCACCCACTAACGCCAAGTTTTGCTTAAGTCTAGAAATATACAAATTACCATCATATTCTCAAACCGGGAGTCCCGTGGCTACGGGTAAGTTCCTACGATTTACATTGGTCCTGTGGGAGGTGTTGGTGCCACCCACGGGGACGTTCGGGGGCTGGTTCGAGTTCTCACCCTCTAACGCCATATTTTTAAGCCTAAGTCTAGAAATATATAAATTATCATCGTATTCTCAAATCGGGAGTCCCGTGGCTGTGGGGTCAGTTCCTACGAGTTACATTGGTCCCGTGGGATGTGTTGGTGCCACCCACGGGGCCGTTCAGGGGCAATTTCCAGTTTTCACCCTCTAACGCCATGATTTTAAGCCTATGTCTATAAATATGCAAATTATTGTCGTATTCCCAAAATGGGAGTCCCGCGGCTGCGGGGTCAGATCCTACGGGTTACATTAGTCCTGTGGGAGGTGTTGGTGCCACCCAGAGGGCCGTTTGGTGGTTGTTTCGAGTTTTCACCCTCTAACGCCATTTTTTAAGCCTAAGTCTAGAAATATGAAAATTACTGTGTTATACTCAGACCGGGAGTCCCGCGGCTACGGGGTCAGTTCCTACGAGTTACATTGGTCCCGTGGGAGGTGTTGGTGCCACCCACGGGGCCGTTCGCCGGCTATTTCGAGTTTTCACCCTCTAACGCCATGTTTTTAAGCCTAAGTTTGGAAATGTGTAAATTACCGTTGTATTCTCAAACCGGGAGTCCCGCGGCTGCGGGGTCAGTTCCTAAGAGTTACATTGGTCCCGTGGGAGGTGTTGGTTCCACCCACGGGGCCGTTCGGGGGCTGTTTCGAGTTTTCACCCTCTAACGCCATGTTTTTAAGCCTAAGTGTAAAAATATGCAAATAACGGTCATATACACAAATAGGGAGTCCCGCGGCTACGGGGTCAGTTTCTACGAGTTACATTGGTCCCGTGGGAGGTATTGGTGCCACCCACGGGGCCGTTCGGGTGCTATTTCGAGTTCTCACCCTCTAACACCATGTTTTTAAGCCTAAGTCTAAAAATATGCGAATTATCATCGTATTCTCAAATCGGGAGTCCCGCGGCTGCGGGGTCAGTTCCTACGAGTTACATTGGTCTCGTGGGAGGTGTTGGTGCCACCCATGGGGCCGTTCGTGGGCTATTTCGAATTTTCACCCTCTAACGCCATGTTTTTAAGCCTAAGTCTAGAAATATGCAAATTATCATGGTATTCTCAAACCGGGAGTTCCGCGACTGCTGGGTCAGTTCCTACGAGGTAAATTTGTCTCGTGGGAGGTGTTGGTGCCGCCCACGGGTCCGTTCGCCGGGTATTTCGAGTTTTCACCATCTAACGCCATGTTTTTAAGCCTAAGTCTAGAAATATGAAAATTACCGTCGTATTCTCAAACCGGAAGTCCCGCGGCTCAGGGTCAGTTCCTACGGGTTTCATTGGTCCTGTGGGAGGTGTTGGTGCCACCCACAGGGCCGTTTGGCGGCTGTTTTGAGTTTTCACACTCCAACGCCATGTTTTTAAGCCTAAGTCTAGAAATATGCAAATTACCGTCTTATACTCAAACTGGGATTCCCGCGGGTGCGGGGTCTGTTACTACGACTTACATTGGTCCCGTGGGAGGTGTTGTTGCCACCCATGGGGCCGTTCAGGGGCTGTTTCGAGTTTTAACCCTCTAACGCCATATTTTCAAGCCTAAGTCTAGAATATGCAAATTATCACTGCATTCTCAAATCAAGAGTCCCACAGATGCGGGGTTAGTTCCTACGAGTTACATTGGTCCCGTGGGAGGTGTTGGTGCCACCCACGGGGCCGTTCGGGGGCTATTTTGAGTTCTCACCCTCTAACGCCATGTTTTTAAGCCTAATTCTAGAAATATGCAAATTATCATGGTATTCTCAAACCAGGAGTCCCTCGGCTGCGGGGTCAGTTCCTACGAGTTACATTAGTCTCATGGGAGCTGTTGGTGCCACCCATGGGACCGTTCGTGGGCTATTTCGAATTTTCACCCTCTAACGCCATGTTTTTAAGCCTAAGTCTAGAAATATGCAAATTATCATGGTATTCTCAAACTGGGAGTCCTGCGGCTGCGAGGTCAGTTCCTACGAGTTACATTAGTCTCGTGGGAGGTGTTGGTGCCACCCCCGGGCCCGTTCGCCGGCTATCTCGAGTTTCTACCCTCTAACACCATGTTTTTAAGCCCATGTATACAAATTTGCAAATTACCGTCGTATTCTCAAATCGGGAGTCCCGCGGTTGCGGGGTCAGTTCCTACGAGTTACATTGGTCCCGTGGGAGGTGTTGGTGCCACCCACGGGGGCGTTCGGGGGCTATTTCTAGTTTTCATCCTCTAACGTAATGTTTTTAATCCTAAGTCTAGAAATATTCAAATTATCGTCGTATTCTAAAACCGGGAGTCCCGCGGCTGCGGGGTCAGTTCCTACGAGTTACATTGGTCCTGTCGGACGTGTTGGTGCCACCCACGGGGACGTTTGGGGGATGTTTTGAGTTCTTACCCTCTAACGCCAAGTTTTTAAGCCTAAGTCTAGAAATATGCAAATTACCATTGTATTCTCAAATCGGGAGTCCCCGCGGCTATGGGGTCAGTTCCTACGAGTTACATTGGTCCCGTGGGAGGTGTTGGTGCCACCCACGGGACTGTTCGGGGGCAATTTCGAGTTTTCACCCTCTAACACCATGATTTTAAGCCGATGTCTAGAAATATGTAAATTATCGCCGTATTATCAAATCGGCAGTCTCGCGGTTGCGGGGTCAGATCCTACAGGTTACATTGGTCCCGTGGGAGGTGTTGAGCCACCCACAGGGCCGTTCGAGGCCTGTTTTGAGTTTTCACCCTCTAATGCCATGTTTTTAAGCCTAAGTGTAGAAATATACAAATTACCATCATATACTCAAACCGGGAGTCCCGCGGCTGTGGGGTCAGTTCCTACGAGTTACATTGGTCCCGTGGGAGGTGTTGGTGCCACCCACGGGGCCGTTTGGTTGTTGTTTTGAGTTTTCACCCTCTAACGCCATGTTTTAAATCCTAACTCTAGAAATATGAAAATTATCACCGTATGCTCAAAGCGGGAGTCTCGCGGCTGCGGGGTCAGTTCCTATGAATTACATTCGTCCTGTGAGAGGTGTTGGTGCAACCCACGGTGCCGTTTGGGGGCTGTTTCGAGTTTTCACCCTCTCACGCCATGTTTTTAATCCAAAGTCTAGAAATATTCAAATTATCGTCGTATTCTAAAACCGGGAGTCCCGCGGCTGCGGGGTCAGTTCCTACGAGTTACATTGTCCCGTGGGAGGTGTTGGTGCCACCCACGGGGACGTTCAGGGGCTGTTTCGAGTTTTAACCCTCTAACGCCATATTTTCAAGCCTAAGTCTAGAATATGCAAATTATCACTGCATTCTCAAATCAAGAGTCCCACAGATGCGGGGTTAGTTCCTACGAGTTACATTGGTCCCGTGGGAGGTGTTGGTGCCACCCACGGGGCCGTTCGGGGGCTATTTTGAGTTCTCACCCTCTAACGCCATGTTTTTAAGCCTAATTCTAGAAATATGCAAATTATCATGGTATTCTCAAACCAGGAGTCCCTCGGCTGCGGGGTCAGTTCCTACGAGTTACATTAGTCTCATGGGAGCTGTTGGTGCCACCCATGGGACCGTTCGTGGGCTATTTCGAATTTTCACCCTCTAACGCCATGTTTTTAAGCCTAAGTCTAGAAATATGCAAATTATAATGGTATTCTCAAACTGGGAGTCCTGCGGCTGCGAGGTCAGTTCCTACGAGTTACATTAGTCTCGTGGGAGGTGTTGGTGCCACCCCCGGGCCCGTTCGCCAGCTATCTCGAGTTTCTACCCTCTAACACCATGTTTTTAAGCCCATGTATACAAATTTGCAAATTACCGTCGTATTCTCAAATCGGGAGTCCCGCGGTTGCGGGGTCAGTTCCTACGAGTTACATTGGTCCCGTGGGAGGTGTTGGTGCCACCCACGGGGGCGTTCGGGGGCTATTTCTAGTTTTCATCCTCTAACGTAATGTTTTTAATCCTAAGTCTAGAAATATTCAAATTATCGTCGTATTCTAAAACCGGGAGTCCCGCGGCTGCGGGGTCAGTTCCTACGAGTTACATTGGTCCTGTCGGACGTGTTGGTGCCACCCACGGGGACGTTTGGGGGATGTTTTGAGTTCTTACCCTCTAACGCCAAGTTTTTAAGCCTAAGTCTAGAAATATGCAAATTACCATTGTATTCTCAAATCGGGAGTCCCCGCGGCTATGGGGTCAGTTCCTACGAGTTACATTGGTCCCGTGGGAGGTGTTGGTGCCACCCACGGGACTGTTCGGGGGCAATTTCGAGTTTTCACCCTCTAACACCATGATTTTAAGCCGATGTCTAGAAATATGTAAATTATCGCCGTATTATCAAATCGGCAGTCTCGCGGTTGCGGGGTCAGATCCTACAGGTTACATTGGTCCCGTGGGAGGTGTTGAGCCACCCACAGGGCCGTTCGAGGCCTGTTTTGAGTTTTCACCCTCTAATGCCATGTTTTTAAGCCTAAGTGTAGAAATATACAAATTACCATCATATACTCAAACCGGGAGTCCCGCGGCTGTGGGGTCAGTTCCTACGAGTTACATTGGTCCCGTGGGATGTGTTGGTGCCACCCACGGGGCCGTTTGGTTGTTGTTTTGAGTTTTCACCCTCTAACGCCATGTTTTAAATCCTAACTCTAGAAATATGAAAATTATCACCGTATGCTCAAAGCGGGAGTCTCGCGGCTGCGGGTTCAGTTCCTATGAATTACATTCGTCCTGTGAGAGGTGTTGGTGCAACCCACGGTGCCGTTTGGGGGCTGTTTCGAGTTTTCACCCTCTCACGCCATGTTTTTAATCCAAAGTCTATAAATATTCAAATTATCGTCGTATTCTAAAACCGGGAGTCCCGCGGCTGCGGGGTCAGTTCCTACGAGTTACATTGTCCCGTGGGAGGTGTTGGTGCCACCCACGGGGACGTTCGGGGGCTGTTTCGACATCTCAACCTCAAACGCCATGTTTTTAAGCCTAAGTCTAGAAATATGCAAATTACCGTCGTATTCTCAAATCGGGAGTCCCGCGGCTGCGGGTCAGGTCCTACGAGTTACATTGGTCCCGTGGGAGGTGTTGGTGCCACCCACGGGGCCATTAGAGGGCTATTTCTAGTTCTCACCATCTAACGCCATGCTTTTAAGCTGAAGTCTAAAAATATGCGAACTATAATCATATTCTCCAACCGGGAGTCCCGCGGCTGCGGGGTCAGTTCCTACGAGTTACATTGGTCTCGTGGGACGTGTTGGTGCCACCCACGGGGCCGTTCGGGGGCTGTTTCGTGTTTTCACCCACTAACGTCATGTTTTGCTTAAGTCTAGAAATATACAAATTACCATCATATTCTCAAACCGGGAGTCCTGTGGCTACGGGTAAGTTCCTACGATTTACATTGGTCCTGTGGGAGGTGTTGGTGCCACCCACGGGGACGTTCGGGGGCTGGTTCGAGTTCTCACCCTCTAACGCCATGTTTTTAAGCCTAAGTCTAGAAATATACAAATTATCATCGTATTCTCAAATCGGGAGTCCCGTGGCTGTGGGGTCAGTTCCTACAAGTTTCATTGGTCCCGTGGGATGTGTTGGTGCCACCCACGGGGCCGTTCGGGGGCAATTTTTAGTTTTCACCCTCTAACGCCATGATTTTAAGCCTATGTCTATAAATATGCAAATTATCGTCGTATTCCCAAAATGGGAGTCCCGCGGCTGCGGGGTCAGATCCTACGTGTTACATTGGTCATGTGGGAGGTGTTGGTGCCACCCAGAGGGCCGTTTGGTGGCTGTTTCGAGTTTTCACCCTCTAACGCCATTTTTTAAGCCTAAGTCTAGAAATATAAAAATTACCGTGTTATACTCAGACCGGGAGTCCCGCGGCTACGGGGTCAGTTCCTACGAGTTACATTGGTCCCGTGGGAGGTGTTGGTGCCACCCACGGGGCCGTTCGCCGGCTATTTCGAGTGTTCACCCTCTAACGCCATGTTTTTAAGCCTAAGTTTGGAAATGTGTAAATTACCGTTGTATTCTCAAACCGGGAGTCCCGCGGCTGCGGGGTCAGTTCCTAAGAGTTACATTGGTCCCGTGGGAGGTGTTGGTTCCACCCACGGGGCCGTTCGGGGGCTGTTTTGAGTTTTCACCCTCTAACGCCATGTTTTTAAGCCTAAGTGTAAAAATATGCAAATAACGGTCATATACACAAATAGGGAGTCCCGCGGCTACGGGGTCAGTTCCTACGAGTTACATTGGTCCCGTGGGAGGTGTTGGTGCCACCCACGGGGCCTTTCGGGGGCTATTTCCAATTTTCACCCTCTAACGCCATGTTTTTAAGCCTATGACTAGAAATATGCAAATTACCATCGTATTCTCAAACCGGGAGTCCCGCGGTTACGGGGTGAGTTCCTACGAGTTACATTGGTCCCGTGGGAGGTGTTGGTGCCACCCACGGGGCCGTTCAGGGGCTGTTTCGAGTTTTCACCCTCTAATGCCATATTTTCCAGCCTAAGTCTAGAATATGAAAATTATCACCGTATTCTCAAATCGAGAGTCCCGTAGATGCGGGGTCAGTTCCTAACAGTTACATTGTTCCCGTGGGAGGTGTTGGTGCCACCCACGGGGCCGTTCGGGGGCTATTTCGAGTTCTCACCCTCTAACGCCATGTTTTTAAGCCTAAGTCTGGAAATATGCAAATTAATGTTGTATTCTCAAATCAGGAGTCCTGCGGCTGCGGGGTCAGTTCCTATGAGTTACATTGGTCCCGTGGGAGGTGCTGGTGCCACCCAAGGGGTCGTTGCTATTTCGAGTTTTCACCCTCTAACGCCATGTTTTTAAACCTATGTGTACAAATATGAAAATTATCGTCGTATTCCCAAATCGAGAGTCCCGCGGCTGCGGGGTCAGTTCCTACGAGTTACATTGGTCCCGTGGGAGGTGTTGGTGCCACCCACGGGGACGTTCGGGGGCTGTTTCGGGTTCTCACCCTAAAATGCCATGTTTTTAAGCCTAACTCTAGAAATATGTAAATTATCGTCGAATTGTCAAATCGGGAGTCCCGCAGCTGCAGGGTCTGTTCCTACGAGTTACATTGGTCCCGTGGGAGGTGTTGGTGCCACTCACGGGGACGTTCGGGGGCTGTTTCGAGTTCTCACCCTCTAACACCATGTTTTTAAGCCTAAGTCTAGAAATATACAAATTATCATCGTATTCTAAAATCGGGAGTCCCGTGGCTGTGGGGTCAGTTCCTACGAGTTACATTGGTCCCGTGGGAGGTTTTGGTGCCTCCTATGGGACTGTTCGAGGGCAATTTCGAGTTTTCACCCTCTAACGCCATGATTTTAAGTCGATGTCTACAAATATGCAAATTATCATCGTATTCTCAAAACGCGAGTCCCACGGCTGCGGGGTCAGATACTACGGGTTACATTGGTCCTGTGGGAGGTGTTGGTGCCACCCATAGGACCGTTTGGTGGCTATTTCGAGTTTTTACCCTTTTAGACCATGTTTTAAAGCCTAAGTCTAGAAATATGAACATTACCGTGTTATACTCAAACCGAGAGTCCCGCGACTTCGGGGTTAGTTCCTACGAGTTACATTGGTCCCGTGGGAGGTGTTAGTGCCACCCATGGGGCCGTTCGGGGGCTGTTTCGAGTTTTCACCCTCTAACGCAATATTTTTAAGCCTAAGTCTAGAAATATGCAAATTACCATCGTATTCTCAAATCACGAGTCCCGCGGCTGCGGGGTCAGTTCCTACGAGTTTCATTGGTCCCGTTGGAGGTGTTGGTGCCACCCATGGGGACGTTTGGGGGATGTTTCGAGTTCTTACCCTCTAATGCCATGTTTTTAAGCCTAAGTCAAGAAATATGCAAATTACCATCGTATTCACAAATCGGGAGTCCCGCGGCTGTGGGGTCAGTTCCTACGAGTTACATTGGTCCCGTGGGAGGTGTTGGATCCACCAACGGGGCCATTAGAGGGTTGTTTCGAGTTTTGACCCTCTAATGCAATGTTTTTAAGCCTAAGTCTAGAAATATGCAAATTATCGTCATATTGTCAAATCGGGAGTCTCGAGGCTGCAGAGTCAGTTCCTACGAGTTACATTGGTCCCGTGGGAGGTGTTGGTGCCACCCACGGGGCCGTTCGGGGCCTGTTTTGAGTTTTCACCCTCTAACGCCATGTTTTAAAGCCTAAGTGTAGAAATATGCGAATTATAGTCATATACTCAAACCGGGAGACCCGCGGCTGTGGGGTCAGTTCCTACGAGTTACATTTGTCCCGTGGGAGGTGTTGGTGCCACCCACGGGGCCGTTCGGGGGCTGTTTCGAGTTTTCACTCTCTAACGCCATGTTTTTAAGCCTATGTCTTGAAATATGAAAATTACCATCTTATTCTCAAACTGGGAGACCCGCGGCTGCGGGGTTAAGTCCTACGAGTTACATGGATCCCGTGGGAGGTGTTGGTGCCACCCACGGGGCCGTTCGGGGGCTGTTTCGAGTTTTAACCCTCTAACGCCATGTTTTTAACCCTAAGTCTAGAAATATGAAAATTATCATCGTATTCTCAAACTGGGAGTCCCACGGCTACGGGGTCAGTTCCTACTGAAAAGACCAAAGTAATTTCCTTTTATTATTAATGCGGAAGCGTTGAGAGATGATGGTTCAATAATTAAACAAAACAAATTTTAGTTAAGTGACTTGAATAAACCAATTTTACCCAATTTTTAATTTAAGTCCCAAATTAAATGAGTGTGATAATTAAACCCAATTTTATCTTGAAATTATCCTAAGCAGGGATTCTAAATTATAGTGCAAGATAAAATAAACAAAGTCACACTACACCGCGATGTACGAGGAAAAACCCACTAACGGGAAAAAACCTCGGGACGGCCCTAGCCTCAAATCCACTAAAAACGGTATTACAAAATACAAGACAAAATACTTACTTCCTAAACTCGAACCCTCTCAAGCCGTGATGCTCCTTCTTGTATCAACCTCCAATTAGCGGATAACCAACGGAGCTCCACCGTGGTCTCGGAGTCTCACCGATCGGGCAATTAGGCACACCGTTACCCTAACATGGAGCCTTTCTCCAAATGGGTAGAACTGAAACGAACTTCTCTTCAATTCGGTGTAGAGAAAAACCGGTGCCAAAACAATCTCCAAGCAATTAATATTTATATAGAAACTTGGATAAACAATTGGGTGTAAACTAGAGTGTGTATAAAAATTTTCTTGAAAGAATTACACTCAAAACTTGAACATTTTCCTAAAACTCATTTTGATCTCAAACTCTCTCTAGGAGATACACAAGGTTGGAAAAGTTATCTTGGAAAATGTGTTTCCCACACATAATAAAGTATGAAAAAGTTGGTTAAAAACCAAGTGGGGAAAGTGGGAGAAAACTGCAAAAAACTGCTCAAAACTGTTCCCGCCCTGGCGTCTCGTTCGAACGAACTTGACTCTCGTTCGAACGAGACTTCTAACGAGCGACCAGCCTGGGCTCGTTAGAATCTCGTTAGATACCTCGTTAGAACGAAGAACTCGTTCGAACGACATATCGAACGACTGACCAGTTTAGGGTCGTTGGCAAACTCGTTCGAACGAACTTGGTTCGAACGACAAAACTCGTTCGAACGAAACCTGGTTCGAACGAAAAAACTCGTTCGAACGACATTTCTAACGAACGACCAGAAAGATTGAAAAATTCGATTTTTGGCCCAGAAACTTTTATAAACTTTTATATACTTATTTTAAAGTTTCTAATTGATTCTTTCTAAAATTAAAATGCAGTTTTTAATTCTCCTAACACCCAATACAAATTGTTCCAAACTCCTATATAAATATAATTACATTCATACCTTGGGAGCATGGAACCTTAGTTGATGACGTAGAAACGAGGCACGCAAACCGGCATTTTGATGATGCTTTATACTCTTTGCCGCTACGTCTTCAACAATCACTTCATAGGTCTTGAATATTACAATTAAATAAAATCCTATGAAAAAATGTTTTTGTCCGGAATTGAGCCAAAACTATATATGGACTCAATTGGAAATTTGTGTCCTTACAAATCTCCCCCTTTGGCTATTCCGGGACAAAAACCAAACAAAAATCCTAAAGGGCCGTCAAGCTCTACTAGACTCAAAACATAACCCGCCCAATCTTGACTCAACCCAAGGATCAAACGCTTTGCCATAGAAAGATGCCGCGTTAGAATAATTCCTGCACACTTAAGCAAACTCATCAAATGCATAGGGAATATCAAAATATTAAATGCAATTAATTAATTACTCCCCCTAAATTAATTCTCCCTTTAAACACATGACCTACTTAGAAAGACGTCTCCCCCTAAGATAAATCAAATCTCCCCCAAACGAAGATACGATAATAATAGGATTAGATACCATTTCTCCCCCTATCATCATTCTCCCCCTTTTTGTTCGGGAATAGGCAAAGGATAAAGAACTAATAAACAACATGTGGAAGCTTAAAAAAATGACAGCATATGGGCAATAAAAGCAAGGCAAAGACAAACAAATATCATATATATATATACTATAAATATACCAATAAGTACGTGTATATATAGATAGATATAAACACACACATGACACAAAATACAATAAGTTTGCACACTCGTATGGCAAAAATGTGTCATATGGAAACGGAAGTGTAGGGGTGTGAACTAGCAACAATTAAATTTACACCCAAACACTTAAGAAACGTTCACGGAGTTCTCATTTGATTGCAAACTTTATCACATTTAAATATAACCTCATGTGACAATATAAAGATTGAACTCAATGAACAAACATACACAATGCATACAAACCGGCATTTTGATGATGCTTTATACTCTTTGCCACTACGTCTTCAACAAACACTTCATAGGTCTTGAATATTACAATTAAATAAAATCCTATGAATAAATGTTTTTGTCCGGAATTGAGCCAAAACTATATATGGACTCAATTGGAAATTCAAATAGAGTCATGACATTGAAGACAACTAGGATAAACGGACATTGTGCAAACCGTTGATATACCATCCAATTCTCCCTCAATGAGCATATATATTCGTTTGTTTTTGAATGAATATATCAAACAAACATAGGCCTTGGCAATTGCTTTTTGTTTAATGCCAAATATTCTGTTTTTAGGCCTTTGGATCACGTATTTCTTTTAGATCCAATCAACGGTGGCTTACTATCGCAAAGGATTTAATTCATCCTTTCGGAGCCCTTCCCCGTGCATATATTAATTTATCATGTTTTCAGTTTTCACACAAATCTCACATGCAACGGATTTTGACATGCACTAGTCCTCCTAGGTCATAGATATGTAGATGACTAGATTGATAGGAGAACACCTCAAAAAGCTCAAATATAACATGTGACATTAAGATTTCAAAAAGAGCTCGTGCATGTGTGAATAGAGGCATATGAAAATAGAATCCATTTAATCAATACAAAATCCAACTACTCCATATAAAGCATGGTAAAGAACATTTTAAGGATTGAAAATCTAAACCAAAAGTTCTAGCCACATGGAAGCGTAAACGATAGGATTCAAACACAAATATATGCCACATAAAGTGTGTCAAACAAAAATACACACCAAACAAAATCTTTTTGAGTTTTTAACATTTTTAAGCAAAAAGAAAGATATATACTCAAAAGACTAAACAAAAAATCATTTGTATTTTTCATTAAGCTTAAATGAAATAATAAAACACAAATGATAAACAAAAATCTTTTTATATTATGCAGTCAATTCAAGCAAAAAATATAATACAAAAAGATAAACAAGTCAAAATATCTAGTATGTGATTTGAAATAAGGCAATGACTAGAAAATGACTAAACATGCATACATCTAGCAATGATATATAATATGAAGCACAAAAAGCTAGAGTATGCATAAAACACTAACACATTCAACCTTTAAATTTAGCAAGGGAGGTTTCATGTGATAGTAAATGAGAATCAACTAATCTTGTATCTAGCGCACTTAAGAATGATTTCCTAACCCATATAGATTTATATTTAAAATGATGGGGATTAGGAAATAATGAAATGCTAGATAAAGATTTCCTTGGACTTCTTTTAAGATCAAAGCAAAATGATCTAAGGTGACCTTTCCTACCACAAATCAAGCATGTGTAAACACGAGGAATGTTACCTAAGGTGTGACCCTTTTTAAAGACCTTGGACAAAGTTGACCCTCTAAAACAAACAATGGTTTTAGTTTTAGCAATGGAAGAATTTGAACAAGATGTGCTAGAACCATTAGAACTTCTACTAGAGTCTTGAGAATCATTTTTCAATTTTAAAATATCGGACTCAAGTAATAAATTAGACTCCTCAAAATTATGGGACTCCTTCTTTAAATTATCAATAATTCCTAGAAGGTTAAAACGCTCTCCCTCAATATGAGCAAACTTGTCCCTAAGAGTCTTTTCTCGATTTTCACTCTCTTTCTTGGACTTTTCTAAAATATCAAAATTTGAATGTAAGTCCATGAGCTTTTCACGAAAAATATCTTTTTGAGATAAGGAGATTTGCAAAGACTCAATGTGAGCTTTAAAACAAGAATTTTCATTTTCAAGAAATTTAATTCTTTTTACAAATCTCAAATTTAATTCCTTTAAATTTTCGTTACATTTGTTAAGCCCATTTAATTCCTCTCGAAAATCAAAAATTTCATTTTCATTTAAATTGGACAAATTTTCATTAAGACGTCCCATCGAGAGAAGAAAAGAAATATATGAGAGTGATAAAAAATTGAACCACCTAAAAAGGTAAGGAAATACAAAAAGCCGAAAAACGGATCTTTAACGCGATAACTTAGCGCTCCGGCTCTGATACCAATTTGAAAAGACCAAAGTAATTTCATTTTGTTATTAATGCGGAAGCGTTGAGAGATGATGGTTCAATAATTAAACAAAACAAATTTTAGTTAAGTGACTTGAATAAACCAATTTTACCCAATTTTTAATTTAAGTCCCAAATTAAATGAGTGTCATAATTAAACCCAATTTTATCTTGAAATTATCCTAAGCATGGATTCTAAATTATAGTGCAAGATAAAATAAACAAAGTCACACTACACCGCGATGTACGAGGAAAAACCCACTAACGGAAAAAAACCTCGGGACGGCCCTAGCCTCAAATCCACTAAAAACGGTATTACAAAATACAAGACAAAAAACTTACTTCCTAAACTCGAACCCTCTCAAGCCGTGATGCTCCTTCTTGTATCAACCTCCAATTAGCGGATAACCAACGGAGCTCCACCGTGGTCTCGGACTCTCACCGATCGGGCAATTAGGCACACCGTCACCCTAACATGGAGCCTTTCTCCAAATGGGTAGAACTGAAACGAACTTCTCTTCAATTCGGTGTAGAGAAAAACCGGTGCCAAAACAATCTCCAAGCAATTAATATTTATATAGAAACTTGGATAAACAATTGGGTGTAAACTAGAGTGTGTATAAAAATTTTCTTGAAAGAATTACACTCAAAACTTGAACATTTTCCTAAAACTCATTTTGATCTCAAACTCTCTCTAGGAGATACACAAGGTTGGAAAAGTTATCTTGGAAAATGTGTTTCCCGCACATAATAAAGTATGAAAAAGTTGGTTAAAAACCAAGTGGGGAAAGTGGGAGAAAACTGCAAAAAACTGCTCAAAACTGTTCCCGCCCTGGCGTCTCGTTCGAACAAACTTGACTCTCGTTCGAACGAGACTTCTAACGAGCGACCAGCCTGGGCTCGTTAGAATCTCGTTAGATACCTCGTTAGAACGAAGAACTCGTTCGAACGACATATCGAACGACTGACCAGTTTAGGGTCGTTGGCAAACTCGTTCGAACGAACTTGGTTCGAACGACAAAACTCGTTCTAACGAAACCTGGTTCGAACGAAAAAACTCGTTCGAACGACATTTCTAACGAACGACCAGAAAGATTGAAAAATTCGAGTTTTGGCCCAGAAACTTTTATAAACTTTTATATACTTATTTTAAAGTTTCTAATTGATTCTTTCTAAAATTAAAATGCAGTTTTTAATTCTCCTAACACCCAATACAAATTGTTCCAAACTCCTATATAAATATAATTACATTCATACCTTGGGAGCATGGAACCTTAGTTGATGACGTAGAAACGAGGCACGCAAACCGGCATTTTGATGATGCTTTATACTCTTTGCCGCTACGTCTTCAACAAACACTTCATAGGTCTTGAATATTACAATTAAATAAAATCCTATGAATAAATGTTTTTGTCCGGAATTGAGCCAAAACTATATATGGACTCAATTGGAAATTTGTGTCCTTACACCTACGAGTTACATTGGTCCCGTGGGAGGTGTTGGAGCCACCAATGGGGTCGTTCGCGGGCTGTTTCGAGTTTTCACCCTCTAACGCCATGTTTTTAAGCCTAAGTCCGGAAATATGCAAATTATCGTCGTATTCTAAAACCAGGAGTCATGCGGCTGCGGGGTCAGTTCCTACGAGTTACATTGGTCCTGTGGGAGGTGTTGGTGCCACCCATGGGGCCGTTCGTGGGCTATTTCGAATTTTCACCCTCTAACGCCATATTTTCCAGCCTAAGTTTAGGATATGCAAATTATCAACGTATTCTCAAATCGAGAGTCCCGCAGATGCGGGGTCGGTTCTTACGAGTTACATTGGTCCCGTGGGAGGTGTTGGTGCCGCCCACGGGGCCGTTCGGGGGCTATTTCGAGTTCTCACCCTCTAACGCCATGTTTTTAAGCCTAAGTGTAGAAATATACGAATTATTGTCGTATTCCCAAATTGGGAGTCCCGCGGCTGCGGGGGAAGTTCCTACGAGTTACATTGGTCCCGTGGGAGGTGTTGGTGCCACCCATGGGGCCGTTCTTGGGCTATTTCGAATTTCCACCCTCTAACGTCATGTTTTTAAGCCTAAGTCTAGAAAAATGCAAATTATCATGGTATTCTCAAACCAGGAGTCCCGCGGCTGCGGGGTCAGTTCCTACGAGTTACATTAGTCTCGTGGGAGGTGTTGGTGCCACCCACAGGGCCGTTCGCCGGCTATTTCTAGTTTTCACCCTCTAACGCCATGTCTTTAAGCCTATGTCTATAAGTATGCAAATTACCGTCGTATTCTCAAATCGGGAGTCCCGTGGTTGCGGGGTCAGTTCCGACGAGTTACATTGGGCCCGTGGGAGGTGTTGGTGCCACCCACGGGGGCGTTCGGGGGCTGTTTCTAGTTCTCACCCTCAAATGCCATGTTTTTATGCCGAACTCTAGAAATATGTAAATTATCGTCGTATTGTTAAATCGGGAGTCCCGCAGCTGCGGGGTCTGTTCTTACGAGTTACATTGGTCCCGTGGGAGGTGTTGGTACCACTCACGGGGACGTTCGGGGGCTGTTTCGAGTTCTCACCCTCTAACACCATGTTTTTAAGCCTAAGTCTAGAAATATACAAATTATCATCGTATTCTCAAATCGGGAGTCCCATGGATGTGGGGTCAGTTCCTACGAGTTACATTGGTCCCGTGGGAGGTGTTGGTGCCTCCCATGGGACCGTTCGGGGGCAATTTCGAGTTTTCACCCTCTAACGCCATGATTTTAAGTCATTGTCTAGAAATATGAAAATTACCATCGTATTCTCAAATCGGGAGTCCCGCGGCTGCGGGTCCGTTCCTACGATTTACACTGGTCCTGTGGGAGGTGTTGGTGCCACCCACGGGGACGTTCGGGGGCTGTTTCGAGTTCTCACCCTCTAACGCGATGTTTTTAAGCCTAAGTCTAGAAATATACAAATTATCATCGTATTCTCAAATCGGGAGTCCCATGGCTGTGGGGCAGTTCCTACGAGTTACATTGGTTCCGTGGGAGGTGTTGGTGCCATCCACGGGGCCGTTCGGGGGAAATTTCGAGTTTTCACCCTCTAACGCCATGATTTTAAGCCTATGTCTATAAATATGCAAATTATCATCGTATTCTAAAAATGGGAGTCCCGTGGCTGCGGGGTCAGATCCTACGGGTTACACTGGTCCTGTGGGAGGTGTTGGTGCCACCCAAAGGGCCGTTTGGTGTCTGTTTTGAGTTTTCACCCTCTAACGCCATGTTTTAAGTTTAAGTCTAGAAATATGCAAATTATCATGTTATACTCGAACTGGGAGTCCCGCGGCTGCGGGGTCAGTTCCTACGAGGTACATTGGTCCCGTGGTAGGTGTTGGTGCCACCCAGGGGGCCGTTCGGGGGCTTTTTCGAGTTTTCACCCTCTAACGCCATGATTTTAAGCCGAAGTATAGAAATATGCGAATTGCCATCGTATTCTCAAATCACGACTCCCATGGCTGCTGGGTCAGTTCCTACGAGTTACATTGGTCCCGTGGGAGGTGTTGGTGCCACCCAAGGGGACGTTCGGGGGCTGTTTTGAGTTTTCACCCCTAACGCCATGTTTTTAAGCCTAAGTGTAGAAATATTCAAATTACCTTTATATACTCAAACCGGGAGTCCCGCGGCTACGGGGTCAGTTCCTACGAGTTACATTGGTCCCGTGGGAGGTGTTGGTGCCACCCACGGGGCCGTTCGTGGGCTATTTCGAGTTTTCACCCTCTAATGCCATGTTTTTAAGCCTAAGTCTAGAAATATGCAAATTATCATCGTATTCTCAAACCGGGAGTCCTGCGACTGCGGTGTCAGTTCCTACGGGTTACATTGGTCCCGTCGGAGGTGTTGGTGCCACCCACGGGGTCGTTCGCCACCTATTTCGAGTTTTCACCCTCTAACGCCATGTTTTTAAGCCTATGTGTACAAATATGCAAATTATCGTCGTATTCTCAAATCGGGAGTCCCGTGGCTGCGGGGTCAGTTCCTACGAGTTACATTGGTCCCATGGGAGGCGTTGGTGCCACCCACGGGGGCGTTCGGGGGCTGTTTTTATTTCTCACCCTCTAACGCCATGTTTTTAAGCCTAAATCTAGAAATATGCAAATTATCACCGTATTGTCAAATCGGGAGTCCTACGGCTGCGGGGTCAGTTCCTACGATTACATTGGTCCTATGAGAGGTGTTGGTGCCACTTACGGGGACGTTTGGGGGCTATTTTGAGTTCTCACCCTCTAACGCCATGTTTTTAAGCCTCAGTCTATAAATATGCAAATTATCGTCGGATTCTCAAATCGGAAGTCACGCGGCTGCGGGGTCAGTTCCTACGAGTTACATTGGTCCCGTGGGAGATGTTGGTGCCATCCACAGGGCAGTTCGGGGGCTGTTTCGAGTTTTCACCCTCTAACACCATGTTTTTAAGCCTATGTCCAGAAATATGGAAATTACCATCGTATTCTCAAACCGGGAGTCCGGCGGCTGCGGAGTCAGTTCCTATGGGTTACATTGATCCTGTGGGAGGTGTTGGTAACACCCACGGGGCCGTTTGGTGGCTGTTTCGAGTTTTCACCCTCTAACGCCATGTTTTTAAGCCTAAGTCTAGAAATATGAAAATTATCGCCGTATTCTCAAATCGGGAGTCTCACGGCTGCGGGGTCAGTTACTGTGAATTACATTGGTCCCGTGGGAGGTGTTGGTGCCACCCACGGGGCCATTAGAGGGTTATTTCAACTTCTCACCCTCTAACGCCATGTTTTTAATCCTAAGTCTAAAAATATGCGAACTATCATCGTATTCTCCAACCAGGATTCCCATGGCTACGGGGTCAGTTCCTACGAGATACATTGATCTCGTGGGAGGTGTCGGTGCCACCCACGGGGCCGTTCGGGGGCTATTTCGAGTTTTCACCCTCTAACGCCATGTTTTTAAGCCTATGTCTATAAATAGGAAAATTACCGTCGTATTCTCAAATCGAGAGTCCCGTTGCTGCGGGGTTAGTTTCTACGAGTTACATTCGTCCCGTGGGAGGTGTTGGATCCACCCACGGGGCCATTAGAGGGCTGTTTAGAGTTTTCACCCTCTAACGCCATGTTTTTAAGCCTAAGTCTAGAAATTTACTAATTATTGTCATATTCTCAAACCGGGAGTCCCGCAGCTACTAGGTCAGTTCCTATGAGTTACATTGGTCTCGTGGGAGGTATTGGTGCCACCCACGGGGACGTTCGGAGGCTATTTCTAGTTCTCACCCTCAAACGCCATGTTTTTAAGCTTAAGTCTAGAAATATGCAAATGAACGTCGTATTCTCAAATCGGGAGTCCGGCGGCTGCGGGTTCAGTTCGTACGAGTTACATTGGTCCCGTGGGAGGTGTTGGTGCCACCCACGGGGCCATTAGAGGGCTATTTCTAGTTCTCATCCTCTAACGCCATGTTTTTAAGCCTAAGTTTAAAAATATGCGAACTATCATCATGTTCTCCAACCGGGAGTCCCGCGGCTGCGAGGTCAGTTCCTACGAGTTACATTGGACCCGTGGGAGGTGTTGGAGCCACCCACGGGGCCGTTCGGGGGTTGTTTCGTGTTTTCACCCTCTAACGCCATGTTTTACTTAAGTCTAGAAATATGCAAATTACCATCGTATTCTCAAACCGGGAGTCCCGCGGCTGCGGGTCAGTTCCTACGATTTACATTGGTCTTGTGGGAGGTGTTGGTGCCACCCACGGGGACGTTCGGGGGCTGTTTCGAGTTCTCACCCTCTAACGCCATGTTTTTAAGCCTAAGTCTAGAAATATGCAAATTATCATCGTATTCTCAAACCGGGAGTCCTGCGGCTGCGGTGTCAGTTCCTATGGGTTACATTGGTCCCGTGGGAGGAGTTGGTGCCACCCACGGGGTCGTTCCCCACCTATTTCGAGTTTTCACCCTCTAACGCCATGTTTTTAAGCTTATGTGTACAAATATGCAAATTATCATCGTATTCTCAAATCGGGAGTCCCGTGGCTGCGGGGTCAGTTCCTACGAGTTACATTGGTCCCATGGGAGGTGTTGGTGCCACCCACGAGGGCGTTCGGGGGCTGTTTTTATTTCTCACCCTCTAACGCCATGCTTTTAAGCCTAACTCTAGAAATATGCAAATTATCACCGTATTGTAAAATCGGGAGTCCCACGGCTGCGGGGTCAGTTCCTACGAGTTACATTGGTCCCATGAGAGGTGTTGGTGCCACTTACGGGGACGTTTGGGGGCTGTTTTGAGTTCTCACCCTCTAACGCCATGTTTTTAAGCCTCAGTCTATAAATATGCAAATTATCGTCGGATTCTCTAATCGGAAGTCACGCGGCTGCGGGGTCAGTTCCTACGAGTTACATTGGTCCCGTGGGAGATGTTGGTGCCATCCATAGGGCAGTTCGGGGTTTGTTTCAAATTTTCACCCTCTAACACCATGTTTTTAAGCCTATGTCCAGAAATATGGAAATTACCATCGTATTCTCAAACCGGGAGTCAGTTCCTATGGGTTACATTAGTCCTGTGGGAGGTGTTGGTAACACCCACGGGGCCGTTTGGTGGCTGTTTCGAGTTTTCACCCTCTAACGCCATGTGTTTAAGCCTAAGTATAGAAATATGCAAATTATCGCCGTATTCTCAAATTTGGAGTCTCGCGGCTGCGGGGTCAGTTCCAGTGAATTACATTGGCCCTTTAAGAGGTGTTGGTGCTACCCACGGGGCCGTTCGGGGGCTGTTTCGAGTTTTCACCCTCTAACGCCATGTTTTTACTCTTAAGTCTGGAAATATGCAAATTATCGTCGTATTCTCAAATCGGGAGTCCCGCGACTGCGGGGTCAGTTCCTACGAGTTACATTTGTCCCGTGGGAGGTGTTGGTGCCACCCACGGGGCCATTAGAGGGCTATTTCAACTTCTCACCCTCTAACGCCATGTTTTTAATCCTAAGTCTAAAAATATGCGAACTATCATCGTATTCTCCAACCAGGATTCCCATGGCTACGGGGACAGTTCCTTCGAGATACATTGATCTCGTGGGAGGTGTCGGTGCCACCCACGGGGCCGTTCGGGGGCTATTTCGAGTTTTCACCCTCTAACGCCATGTTTTTAAGCCTATGTCTATAAATAGGAAAATTACCGTCGTATTCTCAAACCGAGAGTCCCGTGGCTGCGGGGTCAGTTTCTACGAGTTACATTAGTCCCGAGGGAGGTGTTGGTGCTACCCACGGGCCCATTAGAGGGCTATTTCTAGTTCTCATCCTCTAACGCCATGTTTTTAAGCCTAAGTCTAAAAATATGCGAACTATCATCATGTTCTCAAACCGGGAGTCCCGCGGCTGCGGGGTCAGTTCCTACGAGTTACATTGGACCCGTGGGAGGTGTTGGTGCCACCCACGGGGCCGTTCGGGGGCTGTTTCGTGTTTTCATCCTCTAACGCCATGTTTTGCTTAAGTCTAGAAATATGCAAATTACCATCGTATTCTCAAACCGGGAGTCCCGCGGCTGCGGGTCAGTTCCTACGATTTACATTGGTCTTGTGGGAGGTGTTGGTGCCACCCACGGGGACGTTCGGGGGCTGTTTCGAGTTCTCACCTTCTAACGCCATATTTTTAAGCCTAAGTCTGGAAATATACAAATTATCATCATATTCTCAAATCGGTAGTCCCGGGGCCGTGGGGTCAGTTCCTACGAGTTACATTGGTCCCATGGGAGGTGTTGGTGCCATCCACGGGGCCGTTCGGGGGCAATTTTGAGTTTTCACCCTCTAACGCCATGATTTTAAGCCTATGTCTATAAATATGCAAATTATCATCGTATTCTAAAAACGGGAGTCCCGTGGCTGCGGGGTCAGATCCTACGGGTTACATTGGTCCTGTGGGAGGTGTTGGTGCCACCCACAGGGCCGTTTGGTGGCTGTTTCGAGTTTTCACCCTCTAACGCCATGTTTTAAGCCTAAGTCTAGAAATATGCAAATTATCGTGTTGTACTCAAACCGGGAGTCCCGCGGCTGCGGGGTCAGTTCCTACGAGTTACATTAGTCCCGTGGGAGGTGTTGGTGCCACCCAGGGGGCCGTTCGGGGGCTGTTTTGAGTTTTCACCCTCTAACGCCATGATTTTAAGCCGAAGTCTAGAAATATGCGAATTGCCATCGTATTCTCAAATCACGAGTCCCGTGGCTGCGGGGTCAGTTCCTACGAGTTACATTGGTCCTGTGGGAGGTGTTGGTGCCACCCACGGGGACGTTCGGGGGCTGTTTGGACTTCTTACCATCTAACGCCATGATTTTAAGCCTAAGTCTAGAAATAAGCAAATTACCATTGTATTCTCAAATCGGGAGTCCCGCGCCTCTGGGGTCAGTTCCTACGAGTTACATTGGTCCCGTGGGAGGTGTTGGATCCACCCACGGGGCCATTAGGGGGTTGTTTCGAGTTTTCACCCTCTAATGCAATGTTTTTAAGCCTAAGTCTAGAAATATGCAAATTACCTTTATATACTCAAACCGGGAGTCCCGCGGCTGCGGGGTCAGTTCCTACGAGTTACATTGGTCCCATGGGAGGTGTTGGTGCCACCCACGGGGCCGTTTGGGGGATGTTTTGAGTTTTCACCCTCTAACGACATGTTTTGAAGCCTATGTCTAGAAATATGAAAATTACCATCGTATTCTCAAACCGGGAGACCCGCGGCTCCGGGGGCAGTTCCTACGACTTACATGGGTCCCGTGGGAGGTGTTGGTGCCACTCACGGGGCCGTTCGGGGGCTATTTTGAGATTTCGCACTCTAACGCCATGTTTTTAAGCCTAATTCTGGAAATATGCAAATTATCATCATATTCTCAAACCGGGACTCCCACGGCTATGGGGTCAGTTCCTACGGGTTACATTGGTCCCGTGGGAGGTATTGGTGCCACCTACGGGGCCTTTCGTGGGCTATTTCGAGTTTTCACCCTCTAATGCCATGTTTTTAAGCCTAAGTCTAGAAATATGCAAATTATTGCCATATTCTCAAATCGGGAGTCCCGTGGCAGCGGGGTCAGTTCCTACGAGTTACATTGGTCCCGTGAGAGGTGTTGGTGCCACCCACGGGGCCGTTCCGGGCAATTTCGAGTTTTCACCCTATAACGCCATGATTTTAAGCCTATGTCTATAAATATGCAAATTATCGTCGTATTCTCAAAACGGGAGTCCCGCGGCTACGGGGTCAGTTCCTCCGAGTTACATTGGTCCCGTGGGAGGTGTTGGTGCCACCCAGCGGCCGTTCGGTGGTTGTTTTGAGTTTTCACCCTCTAATGCCATGATTTTAAGCCGAAGTCTAGAAATATGCGAATTGCCATTGTATTCTCAAATCACGAGTCCCGCGGCTGCGGGGTCAGTTCCTACGAGTTAAATTGGTCCCGTGGGAGGAGTTGGTGCCACCCACGGGGACATTCGGGGGCTGTTTCGAGTTCTTACCATCTAACGCCATGATTTCATGCCTAAGTCTAGAAATATGCAAATTACCATTGTATTTTCAAATCGGGAGTCCCGCGCCTATGGGGTCAGTTCCTACGAGTAACATTGGTCCCGTGGGAGGTGTTGGATCCACCCACGGGGCCATTAGAGGGTTGCTTCAAGTTTTCACCCTCTAATGCATTATTTTTAAGCCTAAGTCTAGAAATATGCAAATTATCATCATATTCTCAAATCGGGAGTCCCGCGGCTGCGGGGTCAGTTCCTACAAGTTACATTGGTCCCGTGGGAGGTGTTGGTGCCACCCACGGGGCCGTTCGGGGACTGTTTTGAGTTTTCACCCTCTAACCCCATGTTTTTAAGCCTAAGTGTAGAAATATGAAAATTACCTTTATATACTCAAATCGGGAGTCCCGCGGCTGCGGGGTCAGTTCCTACGAGTTACATTAGTCCCGTGGGAGGTGTTGGTGCCACCCATGGGGCCGTTCGGGGCCTGTTTCGAGTTTTCACCCTCTAACGCCATGTTTTGAAACCTATGTCTAGAAATATAAAAATTACCATCGTATTCTCAAACTGGGAGACCCGCAGCTCCGGGGGCAGTTCCTACGAGTTACATGGGTCCCGTGGGAGGTGTTGCTGCCACTCACGGGGCCGTTTGGGGGCTGTTTCGAGTTTTCACCCTCTGACGCCATGTTTTTAAGCCTAAGTCCAGAAATATACAAATTATCGTCGTATTCTCAAACCGGGACTCCCGCGGCTGTGGGATCAGTGCCTACGAGTTACATTGGTCCCGTGGGAGGTGTTGGTGCCACCCACGGGGCCGTTCGTGGGCTATTTCGAGTTTTCACCCTATAATGCCATGTTTTTAAGCCTAAGTCTAGAATTATGCAAATTATCATCGTATTCTCAAACCGGGAGTCCTGCGGCTACGGGGTCAGTTCCTACGAGTTACATTGGTCCCGTGGGAGGTGTTGGTGCCACCCACGAGGTCGTTCCCCAGCTATTTCGAGTTTTCACCCTCTAACGCCATGTTTTTAAGTCTATGTGTACAAATATGCAAATTATCATCGTATTCTCAAATCGAGAGTCCCACGGCTGTGGGGTCAGTTCCTATGAGTTACATTGGTCCCGTGGGAGGTGTTGGTGCCACCCACGGAGATGTTCAGGGGTTGTTTTTATTTCTCACCCTCTAACGCCATGTTTTTAAGCCTAACTCTAGAAATATGAAAATTATCATCGTATTGTCAAATCGGGAGTCCCACGGCTGCGGGGTCAGTTCCTACGAGTTTCATTGGTCCCATTGGAGGTGTTGGTGCAACTTACGGGGATGTTCGGGGGCTGTTTTGAGTTCTCACCCTCTAACACCATGTTTCTAAGCCTCGATCTATAAATATGCAAATTATCATCATATTCTCAAATCGGGAGTCACGCGGCTACGCGGTCAGTTCCTACGAGATACATTGGTCCCGTGGAAGATGTTGGTGCCATCTACAGGGCAGTTCGGGGGCTGTTTTGAGTTTTCACCCTCTAACGCCATGTTTTTAAGCCTATGTCCAGAAATATGCAAATTACCGTCGTATTCTCAAACCGGGAGTCCCGCGGCTGCGAAGTCAGTTCCTACGGGTTACATTGGTCCTGTGGGAGGTGTTGGTAACACCCACGGGGCCGTTTGGTGGCTGTTTAGAGTTTTCACTCTCTAACGCCATGTTTTTATGCCTAAGTCTAGAAATATGTAAATTACCTTCATATACAAAAATCGGGAGTCCCGCGACTACGGGGTCACGTCCTACGGGTTACATTGGTCCTGTGGGAGGTGTTGGTGCCACCCACAGGGCCGTTTGGTGCCTGTTTTGAGATTTCACCCTCTAACGCCATCTTTTTAAGCCTAAGTCTAGAAATATGAAAATTACTGTCTTATACTCAAACAGGGAGTCCCGCGGCTGTGGGGTCAGTTCCTACGAGTTACATTGGTCCCGTGGGAGGTGTTGGTGCCACCCATGGGGCCGTTCGGGGGCTGTTTCGAGTTTTCACCCTCTAACGCAATGTTTTTAAGCCTAAGTCTAGAAATATTCAAATTATCGTTGTATTCTGAAATCACGAGTCCCGCGGCTGTGGGGTCAGTTCCTACAAGTTACATTGGTTCCGTGGCAGGTGTTGGTGCCACCCACGGGGACGTTTGGGGGCTATTTCAAGTTCTCACCCTCTAACGACATGTTTTAAGCCTAAGTATAGAAATATGCAAATTACCATCGTATTCTCAAATCGGGTGTCCCGCTACTGCGGGGTCAGTTCCTGCGAGTTATATTGGTCCCGTGGGAGGTCTTGGATCCACCAACGGGGACATTAGAGGGCTATTTCGAGTTTCACCCTCTAATGCCATGTTTTTAAGCCTAAGTCTAGAAATATGAAAATTATTACCATATTCTCAAATCGGGAGTCCCGTGGCAGCGGGGTCAGTTCCTACGAGTTACATTGGTCCCGTGAGAGGTGTTGGTGCCACCCACGGGGCCGTTCGGGGGAAATTTCGAGTTTTCACCCTCTAACGCCATGATTTTAAGCCTATGTCTATAAATATGCAAATTATCGTCGTATTCTCAAAACGGGAGTCCCGCGGCTACGGGGTCAGTTCCTCCGAGTTACATTGGTCCCGTGGGAGGTGTTGGTGCCACCCAGCGGCCGTTCGGTTGTTGTTTCGAGTTTTCACCCTCTAATGCCATGATTTTAAGCCGAAGTATAGAAATATGCGAATTGCCATTGTATTCTCAAATCACGAGTCCCGCGGCTGCGGGGTCAGTTCCTACGAGTTAAATTGGTCTCGTGGGAGGAGTTGGTGCCACCCACGGGGACATTCGGGGGCTGTTTCGAGTTCTTACCATCTAACGCCATGATTTTAATCCTAAGTCTAGAAATATGCAAATTACCATTGTATTTTCAAATCGGGCGTCCCGCGCCTATGGGGTCAGTTCCTACGAGTTACATTGGTCCCGTGGGAGGTGTTGGATCCACCCACGGGGCCATTAGTGGGTTGCTTCAAGTTTTCACCCTCTAATGCAATATTTTTAAGCCTAAGTCTAGAAATATGCAAATTATCATCATATTCTCAAATCGGGAGTCCCGCGGCTACGGGGTCAGTTCCTACGAGTTACATTGGTCCCGTGGGAGGTGTTGGTGCCACCCACGGGGCCGTTCGGGGACTGTTTTGAGTTTTCACCCTCTAACCCCATGTTTTTAAGCCTAAGTGTAGAAATATGAAAATTACCTTTATATACTCAAATCGGGAGTCCCGCGGCTGCGGGGTCAGTTCCTACGAGTTACATTAGTCCCGTGGGAGGTGTTAGTGCCACCCATGGGGCCGTTCGAGGGCCGTTTCGAGTTTTCACCCTCTAATGCCATGTTTTGAAGCCTATGTCTAGAAATATAAAAATTACCATCGTATTCTCAAACTGGGAGACCTGCAGCTCCAGGGGCAGTTCCTACGAGTTAGATGGGTCCCGTGGGAGGTGTTGCTGCCACTCACAGGGCCGTTTGGGGGCTGTTTCGAGTTTTCACCCTCTGACGCCATGTTTTTAAGACTAAGTCCAGAAATATGCAAATTATCATCGTATTCTCAAACCGGGACTCCCGCGGCTGTGGGGTCAGTGCCTACGAGTTACATTGGTCCCGTGGGAGGTGTTGGTGCCACCCACGGGGCCGTTCGTGGGCTATTTCAAGTTTTCACCCTATAATGCCATGTTTTTAAGCCTAAGTCTAGAATTATGCAAATTATCATCGTATTCTCAAACCGGGAGTCCTGCGGCTACGGGGTCAGTTCCTACGAGTTACATTGGTCCCGTGGGAGGTGTTGGTGCCACCCACGAGGTCGTTCGCCAGCTATTTCGAGTTTTCACCCTCTAACGCCATGTTTTTAAGTCTATGTGTACAAATATGCAAATTATCATCATATTCTCAAATCGGGAGTCCCGCGGCTGTGGGGTCAGTTCCTATGAGTTACATTTTCCCGTGGGAGGTGTTAGTGTCACCCACGGAGGCGTTCAGGGGTTGTTTTTATTTCTCACCCTCTAACGCCATGTTTTTAAGCCTAACTCTAGAAATATGAAAATTATCGTCGTATTGTCAAATCGGGAGTCCCACGGCTGCGGGGTCAGTTCCTACGAGTTTCATTGGTCCCATGGGAGGTGTTGGTGCCACTTACGGGGATGTTTGGGGGCTGTTTCGAGTTCTCACCCTCTAACGCAATGTTTTTAAGCCTCGGTCTATAAATATGCAAATTATCGTCGTATTCTCAAATCGGGAGTCCTGCGGCTGCGGAGTCAGTTCCTACGGGTTACATTCGTCCTGCGGGAGGTGTTGGTAACACCCACGGGGCCGTTTGGTGGCTGTTTAGAGTTTTCACCCTCTAACGCCATGTTTTTATGCCTAAGTCGAGAAATATGTAAATTACCTTCATATACAAAAATTAGGAGTCCCGCGACTGCGGGGTCACGTCCTAAGGGTTACATTGGTCCTGTGGGAGGTGTTGGTTCCACCCACAGGGCCGTTTGGTGCCTGTTTTGAGATTTCACCCTCTAACGCCATCTTTTTAAGCCTAAGTCTAGAAATATGAAAATTACTATCTTATACTCAAACAGGGAGTCCCGTGGCTGTGGGGTCAGTTCCTACGAGTTGCATTGGTCCCGTGGGAGGTGTTGGTGCCACCCATGGGGCCGCTCGGGGGCTGTTTCGAGTTTTCACCCTCTAACGCCATGTTTTTAAGACTAAGTCTAGAAATATTCAAATTATCGTTGTATTCTGAAATCACGAGTCCCGCGGCTGCGGGGTCAGTTCCTACAAGTTACATTGGTTCCGTGGGAGGTGTTGGTGCCACCCACGGGGACGTTTGGGGGCTGTTTCGAGTTCTCACCCTCTAACGACATGTTTTAAGCCTAAGTATAGAAATATGGAAATTATCGTCGTATTCTCAAATCATGTGTCCCGCGGCTGCGGGGTCAGTTCCTACGAGTTACAATGGTCCCATGGGAGGTTTTGGTGCCACCCAAAGGGCCATTTGCTGCCTGTTTTGAGATTTCATCCTCTAATGCCATCTTTTTAAGCCTAAGTCTAGAAATATGAAAATTACTCTCTTATACTCAAATAGGGAGTCCCGCGGCTGTGGGGTCAGTTCCTACGAGTTACATTGGTCCCGTGGGAGGTGTTGGTGCCACCCATGGGGCCGTTCGGGGGCTGTTTCGAGTTTTCACCCTCTAACTCCATGTTTTTAAGCCTAAGTCTAGAAATATTCAAATTACCATCGTATTCTCAAATCACGAGTCCCGCGGCTACGGGGTGAGTTCCTACGAGTTACATTGTTCCCGTGGGAGGTGTTGGTGCCACCCACGGGGACATTCGTGGGCCGTTTCGAGTTCTCACCCTCTAACGCCATATTTTTAAGCCTATGTCTATAAATATTCAAATTATCGTCATATTCTCAAATCGGGAGTCCCGTAGCTGCGGGGTCAGTTCCTACGAGTTACATTGGTCCCATGGGAGGTGTTGGTGCCACCCACGGGGCCATTAGAGGGCTTTTTATAGTTCTCACCCTCTAACGCCATGTTTTTAAGCCTAAGTCTAAAAATATGCCAATTAACGTCGTATTCTCCAACCAGGAGTCCCGCGGCTGCGAGATTATTTCCTACTAGTGACATTGGTCCCGTGGGAGGTGTTGGTGCCATCCACAGGGCCGATCGTGGGCTATTTCGAGTTCTGACACTCTAACGCCATGTTTTTAAGCCTAAGTCTAGAATTATGCAAATTATCATCGTATTCTCAAACCGGGAGTCCTGCGGCTACGGGGTCAGTTCCTACGAGTTACATTGGTCCCGTGGGAGGTGTTGGTGCCACCCACGAGGTCGTTCGCCAGCTATTTCGAGTTTTCACCCTCTAACGCCATGTTTTTAAGTCTATGTGTACAAATATGCAAATTATCATCATATTCTCAAATCGGGAGTCCCGCGGCTGTGGGGTCAGTTCCTATGAGTTACATTTTCCCGTGGGAGGTGTTAGTGTCACCCACGGAGGCGTTCAGGGGTTGTTTTTATTTCTCACCCTCTAACGCCATGTTTTTAAGCCTAACTCTAGAAATATGAAAATTATCGTCGTATTGTCAAATCGGGAGTCCCACGGCTGCGGGGTCAGTTCCTACGAGTTTCATTGGTCCCATGGGAGGTGTTGGTGCCACTTACGGGGATGTTTGGGGGCTGTTTCGAGTTCTCACCCTCTAACGCAATGTTTTTAAGCCTCGGTCTATAAATATTCAAATTATCGTCGTATTCTCAAATCGGGAGTCCTGCGGCTGCGGAGTCAGTTCCTACGGGTTACATTCGTCCTGCGGGAGGTGTTGGTAACACCCACGGGGCCGTTTGGTGGCTGTTTAGAGTTTTCACCCTCTAACGCCATGTTTTTATGCCTAAGTCGAGAAATATGTAAATTACCTTCATATACAAAAATTAGGAGTCCCGCGACTGCGGGGTCACGTCCTAAGGGTTACATTTGTCCTGTGGGAGGTGTTGGTTCCACCCACAGGGTCGTTTGGTGCCTGTTTTGAGATTTCACCCTCTAACGCCATCTTTTTAAGCCTAAGTCTAGAAATATGAAAATTACTGTCTTATACTCAAACAGGGAGTCCCGTGGCTGTGGGGTCAGTTCCTACGAGTTGCATTGGTCCCGTGGGAGGTGTTGGTGCCACCCATGGGGCCGCTCGGGGGCTGTTTCGAGTTTTCACCCTCTAACGCCATGTTTTTAAGACTAAGTCTAGAAATATTCAAATTATCGTTGTATTCTGAAATCACGAGTCCCGCGGCTGCGGGGTCAGTTCCTACAAGTTACATTGGTTCCGTGGGAGGTGTTGGTGCCACCCACGGGGACGTTTGGGGGCTGTTTCGAGTTCTCACCCTCTAACGACATGTTTTAAGCCTAAGTATAGAAATATGGAAATTATCGTCGTATTCTCAAATCATGTGTCCCGCGGCTGCGGGGTCAGTTCCTACGAGTTACATTGGTCCCATGGGAGGTTTTGGTGCCACCCAAAGGGCCATTTGCTGCCTGTTTTGAGATTTCATCCTCTAATGCCATCTTTTTAAGCCTAAGTCTAGAAATATGAAAATTACTCTCTTATACTCAAATAGGGAGTCCCGCGGCTGTGGGGTCAGTTCCTACGAGTTACATTGGTCCCGTGGGAGGTGTTGGTGCCACCCATGGGGCCGTTCGGCGGCTGTTTCGAGTTTTCACCCTCTAACTCCATGTTTTTAAGCCTAAGTCTAGAAATATTCAAATTACCATCGTATTCTCAAATCACGAGTCCCGCGGCTACGGGGTGAGTTCCTACGAGTTACATTGTTCCCGTGGGAGGTGTTGGTGCCACCACGGGGACATTCGTGGGCCGTTTCGAGTTCTCACCCTCTAACGCCATGTTTTTAAGCCTATGTCTATAAATATTCAAATTATCGTCATATTCTCAAATCGGGAGTCCCGTAGCTGCGGGGTCAGTTCCTACGAGTTACATTGGTCCCATGGGAGGTGTTGGTGCCACCCACGGGGCCATTAGAGGGCTTTTTATAGTTCTCACCCTCTAACGCCATGTTTTTAAGCCTAAGTCTAAAAATATGCCAATTAACGTCGTATTCTCCAACCAGGAGTCCCGCGGCTGCGAGATTATTTCCTACTAGTGACATTGGTCCCGTGGGAGGTGTTGGTGCCATCCACAGGGCCGATCGTGGGCTATTTCGAGTTCTGACACTCTAACGCCATGTTTTTAAGCCTAAGTCTAGAATTATGCAAATTATCATCGTATTCTCAAACCGGGAGTCCTGCGGCTACGGGGTCAGTTCCTACGAGTTACATTGGTCCCGTGGGAGGTGTTGGTGCCACCCACGAGGTCGTTCGCCAGCTATTTCGAGTTTTCACCCTCTAACGCCATGTTTTTAAGTCTATGTGTACAAATATGCAAATTATCATCATATTCTCAAATCGGGAGTCCCGCGGCTGTGGGGTCAGTTCCTATGAGTTACATTTTCCCGTGGGAGGTGTTAGTGTCACCCACGGAGGCGTTCAGGGGTTGTTTTTATTTCTCACCCTCTAACGCCATGTTTTTAAGCCTAACTCTAGAAATATGAAAATTATCGTCGTATTGTCAAATCGGGAGTCCCACGGCTGCGGGGTCAGTTCCTACGAGTTTCATTGGTCCCATGGGAGGTGTTGGTGCCACTTACGGGGATGTTTGGGGGCTGTTTCGAGTTCTCACCCTCTAACGCAATGTTTTTAAGCCTCGGTCTATAAATATGCAAATTATCGTCGTATTCTCAAATCGGGAGTCCTGCGGCTGCGGAGTCAGTTCCTACGGGTTACATTCGTCCTGCGGGAGGTGTTGGTAACACCCACGGGGCCGTTTGGTGGCTGTTTAGAGTTTTCACCCTCTAACGCCATGTTTTTATGCCTAAGTCGAGAAATATGTAAATTACCTTCATATACAAAAATTAGGAGTCCCGCGACTGCGGGGTCACGTCCTAAGGGTTACATTGGTCCTGTGGGAGGTGTTGGTTCCACCCACAGGGCCGTTTGGTGCCTGTTTTGAGATTTCACCCTCTAACGCCATCTTTTTAAGCCTAAGTCTAGAAATATGAAAATTACTGTCTTATACTCAAACAGGGAGTCCCGTGGCTGTGGGGTCAGTTCCTACGAGTTGCATTGGTCCCGTGGGAGGTGTTGGTGCCACCGATGGGGCCGCTCGGGGGCTGTTTCGAGTTTTCACCCTCTAACGCCATGTTTTTAAGACTAAGTCTAGAAATATTCAAATTATCGTTGTATTCTGAAATCACGAGTCCCGCGGCTGCGGGGTCAGTTCCTACAAGTTACATTGGTTCCGTGGGAGGTGTTGGTGCCACCCACGGGGACGTTTGGGGGCTGTTTCGAGTTCTCACCCTCTAACGACATGTTTTAAGCCTAAGTATAGAAATATGGAAATTATCGTCGTATTCTCAAATCATGTGTCCCGCGGCTGCGGGGTCAGTTCCTACGAGTTACATTGGTCCCATGGGAGGTTTTGGTGCCACCCAAAGGGCCATTTGCTGCCTGTTTTGAGATTTCATCCTCTAATGCCATCTTTTTAAGCCTAAGTCTAGAAATATGAAAATTACTCTCTTATACTCAAATAGGGAGTCCCGCGGCTGTGGGGTCAGTTCCTACGAGTTACATTGGTCCCGTGGGAGGTGTTGGTGCCACCCATGGGGCCGTTCGGGGGCTGTTTCGAGTTTTCACCCTCTAACTCCATGTTTTTAAGCCTAAGTCTAGAAATATTCAAATTACCATCGTATTCTCAAATCACGAGTCCCGCGGCTACGGGGTGAGTTCCTACGAGTTACATTGTTCCCGTGGGAGGTGTTGGTGCCACCCACGGGGACATTCGTGGGCCGTTTCGAGTTCTCACCCTCTAACGCCATATTTTTAAGCCTATGTCTATAAATATTCAAATTATCGTCATATTCTCAAATCGGGAGTCCCGTAGCTGCGGGGTCAGTTCCTACGAGTTACATTGGTCCCATGGGAGGTGTTGGTGCCACCCACGGGGCCATTAGAGGGCTTTTTATAGTTCTCACCCTCTAACGCCATGTTTTTAAGCCTAAGTCTAAAAATATGCCAATTAACGTCGTATTCTCCAACCAGGAGTCCCGCGGCTGCGAGATTATTTCCTACTAGTGACATTGGTCCCGTGGGAGGTGTTGGTGCCATCCACAGGGCCGATCGTGGGCTATTTCGAGTTCTGACACTCTAACGCCATGTTTTTAAGCCTAAGTCTAGAATTATGCAAATTATCATCGTATTCTCAAACCGGGAGTCCTGCGGCTACGGGGTCAGTTCCTACGAGTTACATTGGTCCCGTGGGAGGTGTTGGTGCCACCCACGAGGTCGTTCGCCAGCTATTTCGAGTTTTCACCCTCTAACGCCATGTTTTTAAGTCTATGTGTACAAATATGCAAATTATCATCATATTCTCAAATCGGGAGTCCCGCGGCTGTGGGGTCAGTTCCTATGAGTTACATTTTCCCGTGGGAGGTGTTAGTGTCACCCACGGAGGCGTTCAGGGGTTGTTTTTATTTCTCACCCTCTAACGCCATGTTTTTAAGCCTAACTCTAGAAATATGAAAATTATCATCGTATTGTCAAATCGGGAGTCCCACGGATGCGGGGTCAGTTCCTACGAGTTTCATTGGTCCCATGGGAGGTGTTGGTGCCACTTACGGGGATGTTTGGGGGCTGTTTCGAGTTCTCACCCTCTAACGCAATGTTTTTAAGCCTCGGTCTATAAATATGCAAATTATCGTCGTATTCTCAAATCGGGAGTCCTGCGGCTGCGGAGTCAGTTCCTACGGGTTACATTGGTCCTGCGGGAGGTGTTGGTAACACCCACGGGGCCGTTTGGTGGCTGTTTAGAGTTTTCACCCTCTAACGCCATGTTTTTATGCCTAAGTTGAGAAATATGTAAATTACCTTCATATACAAAAATTAGGAGTCCCGCGACTGCGGGGTCACGTCCTAAGGGTTACATTGGTCCTGTGGGAGGTGTTGGTTCCACCCACAGGGTCGTTTGGTGCCTGTTTTGAGATTTCACCCTCTAACGCCATCTTTTTAAGCCTAAGTCTAGAAATATGAAAATTACTGTCTTATACTCAAACAGGGAGTCCCGTGGCTGTGGGGTCAGTTCCTACGAGTTGCATTGGTCCCGTGGGAGGTGTTGGTGCCACCCATGGGGCCGCTCGGGGGCTGTTTCGAGTTTTCACCCTCTAACGCCATGTTTTTAAGCCTAAGTCTAGAAATATTCAAATTATCGTTGTATTCTGAAATCACGAGTCCCGCGGCTGCGGGGTCAGTTCCTACAAGTTACATTGGTTCCGTGGGAGGTGTTGGTGCCACCCACGGGGACGTTTGGGGGCTGTTTCGAGTTCTCACCCTCTAACGACATGTTTTAAGCCTAAGTATAGAAATATGGAAATTATCGTCGTATTCTCAAATCATGTGTCCCGCGGCTGCGGGGTCAGTTCCTACGAGTTACATTGGTCCCATGGGAGGTTTTGGTGCCACCCAAAGGGCCATTTGCTGCCTGTTTTGAGATTTCATCCTCTAATGCCATCTTTTTAAGCCTAAGTCTAGAAATATGAAAATTACTCTCTTATACTCAAATAGGGAGTCCCGCGGCTGTGGGGTCAGTTCCTACGAGTTACATTGGTCCCGTGGGAGGTGTTGGTGCCACCCATGGGGCCGTTCGGGGGCTGTTTCGAGTTTTCACCCTCTAACTCCATGTTTTTAAGCCTAAGTCTAGAAATATTCAAATTACCATCGTATTCTCAAATCACGAGTCCCGCGGCTACGGGGTGAGTTCCTACGAGTTACATTGTTCCCGTGGGAGGTGTTGGTGCCACCCACGGGGACATTCGTGGGCCGTTTCGAGTTCTCACCCTCTAACGCCATGTTTTTAAGCCTATGTCTATAAATATTCAAATTATCGTCATATTCTCAAATCGGGAGTCCCGTAGCTGCGGGGTCAGTTCCTACGAGTTACATTGGTCCCATGGGAGGTGTTGGTGCCACCCACGGGGCCATTAGAGGGCTTTTTATAGTTCTCACCCTCTAACGCCATGTTTTTAAGCCTAAGTCTAAAAATATGCCAATTAACGTCGTATTCTCCAACCAGGAGTCCCGCGGCTGCGAGATTATTTCCTACTAGTGACATTGGTCCCGTGGGAGGTGTTGGTGCCATCCACAGGGCCGATCGTGGGCTATTTCGAGTTCTGACACTCTAACGCCATGTTTTGCTTAAGTCTAGAAATATGCAAAGTACCGTCGTATTCTCAAACCGGGACTCCCACGGCTGCGGGGTGAGTTCCTACGAGTTACATTGGTCCCGTGGGAGGTGTTGGTGCCACCCACTGGGCCGTTCGGAGGTTATTTTGAGTTCTCACACTCTAACGCCATGTTTTTCTTAAGTCTAGAAATATGCAAATTACCGTTGTATTCTCAAACCGAGAGTCCCGTGGCTGCGGGGTCAGTTCCTATGAGTTACATTGGTCCCGTGGGAGGTGTTTGTGCCAGCCACGGGAACGTTAGGGGGCTGTTTCAAGTTCTCACCCTCTAACGCCATGTTTTTAAGACTAAGTCTAGAAATATACAAATTATCGTCGTATTCTCAAACGGAGATTCCCGCGGCTGCGAGGTTAGTTCCTAGGAGTTACATTGGTCTCGTGGGAGGTGTTGGGGCCACCCATGGGGCTGTTTGGGCCTGTTTCGAGGTTTCACCCTCTAACGCCATGTTTGTAAGCCTAACTCTAGAAATATGCAAATTACCATCATATACTCAAACTGGGAGTCCCGCGGGTGTGGGGTCAGTTCCTACGAATTACATTGGTCCCGTGGGAGGTGTTAATGCCACCCACGGGGGCGTTCGGGGGTTGTTTCTAGTTCTCACCCTCTAACGCCATGTTTTTAAGCCTAACTCTAGAAATATGCAAATTATCGTCGTATTAACAAATCGGGAGTCCCGCGGCTGCGGGGTCAGTTCCTACGAGTTACATTGGTCCCGTGGGAGGTGTTGGTGCCACTCACGGGGACGTTCGGGTGATGTTTTGAGTTTTCACACTCTAACGCCATGTTTTTAAGCCTATGTCTCGAAATATGCAAATTACCGTTGTATTCTCAAACCAGGAGTCTCGCGGCTGCGAGGTCAGTTGCTATGAGTTACATTGGTCCCGAGGGAGGTGTTGGTGCCACCCACGGGGCTGTTTGGGGCCTATTTCGAGTTTTCACCCTCTAACGCCATGTTTTTCAGCCTAAGTCTATAAATATACAAATTATCATCGTATTCTCAAACTAGGAGTCCCACGGATGCGTGGTCAGTTCCTACGAGTTATATTGGTCTTGTGGGTGGTGTTGGTTCCACCCACGGGGACGTTCGGAGGCTGTTTTGAGTTCTCACCCTCTAACGCCATGTTTTTAAGCATAAGTCTAGAAACATGCAAATTACAGTCGTATTCTCAAACTGGGAGTCCCGCGGCTGCGGGGTCAATTCCTACGAGTCACATTGGTCCCGGTGGAGGTGTTAGTGCCACCAACTGGGCCGTTCGGGGGCTGTTTTGAGTTTTCAACCCCTAATTCCATGTTTTTAAGCCTAAGTCTAGAAATACCCAAATTATCATCGTATTCTCTAACCGGGAGTCCCGCGGCTGCGGGTCCAGTTCCTACTAGTTACATTGGTGCCGAGGGAGGTGTTGGTGTGACCCACGGGGCCATTCGGCGGCTATTTCGGGTTTTTACCCTCTAACGTCATGTTTTGCTTAAGTCTAGAAATTTGAAAATAACCGTCGTATTCTCAAATCGAGAGTCCCGCGGCTGCGGGGTCAGTTCCTAGGAATTACATTGGTCCCGTGGGAGGTGTTGGTGCCACGCATGGGGGCGTTCGGGGGCTGTTTCTAGTTCTCACCCTTTAACGCCATGTTTTTAAGCCTAACTCTAGAAATACGCAAATTATCATTGTGTTGACAAATCGGGAGTCCCGCGGCTGTGGGGTCTGTTGCTACGAGTTACATTTGTCCCGTGGGAGGTGTTGGTGCCACTCACGGGGACTTTTGGGGGGCTATTTCGAGTTTTCACCCTCTAACGCCATTTTTTAAGCCTATGTCTAGAAATATGCAAATTATCATCGTATTCTCAAACTGGGAGTCCCGCGGCTGGGGACGGTTCCTACGAGTTACATTGGTCCCGTGGGAGGTGTTGGTGTCACCCATGGGTACGTCCGGAGGCTGTTTCGAGTTCTCACCCTCTAATGCCATGTTTTTAAGCCTAAGTCTAGAAATATGCAAATTACTGTCGTATTCTCAAACTGGGAGTCCCGCGGCTGCGGGGTCAGTTCCTACGAGTTATATTGGTCCCGACGGAGGTGTTAGTACCACCAACGGTGTCGTTCGGGGGCTATTTTGAGTTTTCACCCTCTGATGCCATGTTTTTAAGCCTAAGTCTAGAAATACCAAAATTATCGTTGTATTCTCTGACTGGGAGTCCCGCGACTGCGGGCTCAGTTCCTATGAGTTACATTGGTGCCGAGGGAGGTGTTGGTGTGAACAACAGGGCCATTCGGGGGCTATTTCGGGTTTTCACCCTCTAACATCATGCTTTGCGTAAGTCTAAAAATATGCAAACTATCGTCGTATTCTCAAACTGGGAGTCCCGCGGCTGCGGGGTCAGTTCCTACGAGTTACATTGGTCCCATGAGAGGTTTTGGTGCCACCACGGGGACGTTCGGGGGATGTTTGAAGTTCTCACCCTCTAACGTCATGTTTCTTAATCCTAAGTCTAGAAATATACAAATTACCATCGTATTCTCAAACTGGGAGTCCCGCGGCTGCGGTGTCAGTTCTTACGAATTACATTGGTCCCGTGGGAGGTGTTGGTGCCACGCATGGGGGGCGTTCGGGGGCTGTTTCTAGTTCTCACCCTCTAACACCATGTTTTTAAGCCTAACTCTAGAAATATGCAAATTATCATTGTATTATCAAATCGGGAGTCCTACGGCTGTGGGGTCAGTACCTACGAGTTACATTGGTCCTGTGGGAGGTGTTGGTGCCACCCACGGGTCCGTTCGGGGCATGTTTTGAATTTTCACCCTCTAACGCCATTATTTTAAGCCTGTGTCTAAAAATATGCAAATTACCATCGTATTCTAAAACCGGGAGTCCCGCGACTGCGGGGTCAGTTCCTACGAATTACATTGGTCCTGTGGGAGGTGTTGGTGCAACGCATGGGGGCGTTCGGGGGCTGTTTCTAGTTCTCACCCTTTAACGCCATGTTTTTAAGAATAACTTTAGAAATATGTAAATTATTGTCGTATTGTCAAATCGGGAGTCCCACGGCTGTGGGGTCAATTCCTACGAGTAACATTGGTCCCGTGGGAGGTGTTGGTGCCACTCACAAGGACGTTTGGGGGAATGTTTCTAGTTTTCACCCTCTAACGCCTTGTTTTTAAGCCTATGTCTAGAAATATGCAAATTACCGTCGTATTCTCAAACCGGGAGTCCCGTGGCTGCGAGTTCAGTTGCTATGACTTACATTGGTCCCGAGGGAGGTGTTGGTGCCACCCACGGGGCTGTTCGGGGGCTGTTTCGCATTTTCACCCTCTAACGCCATGTTTTTAAGCCTAAGTCTAGAAATATGCAAATTATGATCGTATTCTCAAACTGGGAGTCCCGCGGCTGGGGGCAGTTCCTACCAGTTACATTGGTGCCGTGGGAGGTGTTAGTGCCACCAACGGGGCCGTTCGGGGGCTGTTTCGAGTTTTCACCCTCTAACGCCATGTTTTTAAACCTAAGTCTAGAAATATGCAAATTACCGTCGTATTCTCAAACCGGGAGTCCCGCGACTGCGGGGTCAGTTCCTACGAGTTTAATTGGTCCCGTGGGAGGTGTTGGTGCCACGCACCGAGATGTTCGGAGGCTGTTCGAGTTCTCACCCTCTAACGCGATGTTTTTAAGCCTAAGTCTAGAAATATGCAAATTACCGTCGTATTCTCAAACTGGGAGTCCCGCGGTAGTGGAGTCAGTTCCTACGAGTTATATTGGTAACGGGGGAGGTGTTAGTGCCACCAACGGGGTCGTTCGGGGGCTATTTTTAGTTTTCACCCTCTAATGCCATATTTTTAAGCCTAAGTATAGAAATACCCAAATTATCGTCGTATTCTCTAATCGGGAGTCCCGCGACTGCGGGCTCAGTTCCTACGAGTTACATTGGTGCCGAGGGAGGTGTTGGTGTGAGCCACAAGGCCGTTTGGGGACTGTTTCGGGTTTTTACCCTCTACCGTCATGTTTTGCTTAAGTCTGGAAATATGAAAATTACCCTCGTATTCTCAAACCGTGAGTCCCGTGGCTGCGGGGTGAGTTCCTACGAGTGACATTGGTCCCGTGGGAGGTGTTGGTGCCACCCACGGGGACGTTCGGGGGCAGTTTCAAGTTCTCACCCTCTAACGCCGTATTTTTAAGCCTAAGTCTAGAAATATACAAATTATCATCGTATTCTCAAAGAGGGAGTCCCGCGGCTACGGGGTCGGTTCCTACGAGTTACATCAGTCTCGTGGGAGGAGTTGGTGCCACCCACGGGGCCGTGCGGGGCCTATTTCGAGTTTTCACCCTCTAACGCAATGTTTTTAAGCCTATATCTAGAAATATGTAAATTAAAGTCGTCTTCTCAAACCGAGAGTCCCGCGGCTGCGGGGTCTGTTCCTACGAATTACATTGGTCCCGTGGGAGGTGTTGGTTCCACTCACGGGGACGTTCAGGGAGCTATTTTGAGTTTTCACCCTCTAACGCCATGTTTTAAGCACATGTCTAGAAATATGAAAATTACCGTCGTATTCTCAAACCAGGAGTCCCGCGGTTGCGAGGTCAGTTGCTACGACTTACATTGGTCCCGACGAAGGTGTTGGTCCCACCCACGGGGCTGTTTCGAGTTTTCACCCTCTAACGCCATGTTTTTAAGCCTAAGTCTAGAAATATGCAAATTATCATCGTATTCTCAATCCGGGAGTCCCACGACTACGGTGTCAGTTCCTACGAGTTACATTGGTCCTGTGGGAGGTGTTGCTGCCACCCACGGGGACGTTCGGATGCTGTTTTGAGTTTTCACCCTCTAATGCCATGTTTTTAAGCCTAAGTCTAGAAATATGCAAATTACCATCGTATTCTCAAACTGGGAGTCCCACAGCTGCGGGGGCAGTTCCTACGAGTTATATTTGTCCCGGGGGAGGTGTTAGTGCCACCAACGGGGTCGTTCGGGGGCTGTTTTGAGTTTTCACCCTCTAATGCCATGTTTTTAAGCCTAAGTCTAAAAATACCAATATTATCATTGTATTCTCTAACCGGGAGTCCCGCGACTGCGGGCTCAGTTCCTACGAGTTACATTGGTGCCGAGGGAGGTGTTGGTGTGAACCACAGGGCCGTTCGGGGGCTATTTCGGGTTTTGACCCTCTAACATCATTTTTTGCTTAAGTCTAAAAAAATGCAAATTATTGTCGTATTCTCAAACCGGGAGTCCCGCGGCTGCAGGGTCAGTTCCTACGAGTTACATTGGTCCCATGAGAGGTGTTGGTGCCACCCACGGGGACGTTCGGGGGCTGTTTCAAGTTCTCACCCTCTAACGCCACGTTTCTTAAGCCTATGACTAGAAATATGAAAATTACCGTCGTATTCTCAAGCCGGGAGTCCCGCGACTGCGAGGTCAGTTCCTACGAATTACATTGTCCCCGTGGGAGGTTTTGGTGCCACGCATGGGGGCGTTCGGGGGCTGTTTCTAGTTCTCACCCTTTAACTCCATGTTTTTAAACCTAACTCTAGAAATATACAAATAATCGTCATATTGTCAAATAGGGAGTCCCATGGCTGTGGGGTCACTTCCTACGAGTAACATTGGTCCCGCGGGAGGTGTTGGTGCCACTCACGGGGACGTTCGGGGGGCTGTTTAGAGTTTTCACCCTCTAACGCCATGTTTTTAAGCCTATATCTAGAAATATACAAATTACCATCGTATTCTCAAACCGGCAGTCCCGCGGCTGTGGGGTCAGTTCCTACGAGTTACGTTGGTCCCGAGGGAGGTGTTGGTGCCACCCACGGGGCAGTTCGGGAGCTGCTTCGAGTTTTCACCCTCTAACGCCATGTTTTTAAGCCTAAGTCTAGAAATAAGAAAATTACCATCGTATTCTCAAACTGGGAGTCCCGCGGCTGGGGTGCAGTTCCTACGAGTTACATTGGTCCCGTGGGAGGTGTTGGAGCCACCAACGGGGCCGTTGGGGGGCTGTTTCGAGTTTTCACCCTCTAACACCATGTTTTTAAGCGTAAGTCCAGAAATATGCAAATTACCGTCGTATTCTCAAACCCGTAGTCCCGCGACTGCGGGGTCAGTTCCTACGAGTTGCATTGGTCCCGTGGGAGGTGTTGGTGCCACCCACGGGGACGTTCGAAGGCTGTTTCAATTTCTCATCCTCTAACACCTTATTTTTAAGCCTAAGTCTAGAAATATGTAAATTACCGTCGTATTCTTAAACTGGGAGTCCCGCGGAAGCGGGGTCAGTTCCTACGAGTTACATTGGTCCCGAGGGAGGTGTTAGTGCCACCAACGGGGCCGTTCGGGGACTGTTTTGAGTTTTCACCCTCTAATGCCATGTTTTTAAGTCTAAGTCTAGAAATAACCAACTTATCGTTGTATTCTCTAATCGAGAGTCCCGCAACTGCGAGCTCAGTTCCTACGAGTTACATTGGTGCCGAGGGAGGTGTTGGTGTGAACCACGGGGCCGTTCGGGGGCTGTTTCGGGTTTTCACCCTCTAACATCATGTTTTTCTTAAGTCTAGAAATATACAAATTATCATCGTATTCTCAAACCGGGAGTCCCGCGGCTGCGGGGTCAGTTCCTACGAGTTACAGTGGTCTCATGGGATGTGTTTTGTGCCACCCACGGGGCCGTTCGGGGGCTGTTTCGAGTTTTCACCCTCCAATGCCATGTTTTTAAGCCTAAGTGTAGAAATATGCAAATTACCATCATATACTAAAACCGGGAGTCCTGCGAGAGCGGGGTCAGTTCGTACGAATTACATTGTTCCCATGGGAGGTGTTGGTGCCACCCACAGGGGCGTTCGGGGGTTGTTTCTAGTTCTCACCCTCTAACGCCATGTTTTTAAGCCTAAGTCTAGAAATATACAAATTATCATCGTATTCTCAAACCGGGAGTACCGCGGCTATGGGGTCAGTTCCTACGAGTTACATCGGTCTCGTGGGAGGTGTTGGGGCCACCCACGGGGCCGTGCGGGGCCTGTTTCGAGTTTTCACCTTCTAACACCATGTTTTTTAGGCTATGTCTAGAAATATGCAAATTACCATCGTCTTCTCAAACCGGATGTCCCGCGGCTGCGGGGTCAGTTCCTACGAATTACATTGGTCCCGTGAGAGGTGTTGGTGCCACACATGGGGGCGTTCGGGGGCTGTTTCTAGTTCTCACCCTCTAACGCCATGTTTTTAAGACTAACTCTAGAAATATGCAAATTATCGTCGTACTGTCAAATCGGGAGTCCCGCGGCTGCGGGGTCCGTTCCTACGAGTTATATTTATCCCGAGGGAGGTGTTAGTGCCACCAACGGGGTCGTTCGGGGGTTGTTTTTATTTCTCACCCTCTAACGCCATATTTTTAAGCCTAACTCTAGAAATATGCAAATTATCATCAAATTGTCAAATCGGCAGTCCTTCGGCTGTGGGGTCAGTTCCTACGAGTTACGTTGGTCCCGAGGGAGGTGTTGGTGCCACCCACAGGGCAGTTCGGGAGCTGTTTCGAGTTTTCACCCTCTAACGCCATGTTTTTAAGCCTAAGTCTATAAATATGCAAATTATCACCGTATTCTCAAACTGGGAGTCCCGCGGCTGGGGTGCAGTTCCTACGAGTTACATTGGTCCCATGGGAGGTGTTGGAGCCACCAATGGGGCCGTTCGGGGGCTGTTTCGAGTTTTCACCCTCTAACGCCATGTTTTTAAGCGTAAGTCCAGAAATATGCAAATTACCGTCGTATTCTCAAAACGGTAGTCCCACGACTGCGGGGTCAGTTCCTACGAGTTGCATTGGTCCCGTGGGAGGTGTTGGTGCCACCCACGGGGACGTTCGAAGGCTGTTTTGATTTCTCACCCTCTAACGCCTTGTTTTTAAGCCTAAGTCTAGAAATATGCAAATTACCGTCGTATTCTTAAACTGGGAGTCCCGAGGCAGCGGGGTCAGTTCCTACGAATTACATTGGTCCCGAGGGAGGTGTTAGTGCCACCAACGGGGCCGTTCGGGGGCTGTTTTGAGTTTTCACCTTCTAATGCCATGTTTTTAAGCCTAAGTCTAGAAATAACCAACTTATCGTCGTATTCTCTAATCGAGTGTCCCGCGACTGCGAGCTCAGTTCCTACGAGTTACATTGGTGCCGAGGGAGGTGTTGGTGTGAACCACGGGGCCGTTCGGGGGCTGTTTTGGGTTTTCACCCTCTAACATCATGCTATTCTTAAGTCTAGAAATATACAAATTATCATCATATTCTCAAACCGGGAGTCCCGCGGCTGCGGGGTCAGTTCCAACGAGTTACAGTGGTCTCGTGGGATGTGTTGGTGCCACCCACGGGGCCATTAGAGGTATTTTTCTTGTTCTCACCCTCTAACTCATTGTTTTTAACCCTAAGTCTAAAAATATGCAAATTATCATCGTATTCTCCAACCGGTAGTCCCGGTGTTGTGGGGTCAGTTCCCACGATTTACATTGGTCCCGTGGGAGGTGTTGGTTCCACCCACGGGGCCGTTCGGGGGCTGCTTCGAGTTCTCACCCTCTAACGCCATGTTTTTAAGCCTAAGTATATAAATATGCAAATTACCATAGTATTCTCAAATCGGGAGTCCCACGGCTGCGGGATGAGTTCCTACGAGTTACATTGGTCCCGTGGGAGGTGTTGGTGCCACCCACAGGGATGTTCTGGGGCTGTTTCGAGTTTTTACCCTCTAACGCCATCTTTTTAAGCCTAAGTCTAGAAATATGAAAATTATCATCGTATTCTCAAACTGGGAGTCCCACGGCTGTGGGGTCAGTTCCTACGAGTTACATTGGTCCCTTGGAGGTGTTAAAGCCACCAACGGGGCCGTTCGGGGGCTATTTCGAGTTTTCACCCTCTAACGCCTGGTTTTTAAGCCTGAGTCTAGTTATATGCAAATTATCATCATATTCTCAAATCGGGAGTCCCGCGGCTGCGGGATCAGTTCCTATGAGATACATTGGTCCCGTGGGAGGTGTTGGTGCCACCCATGGGGCCGTTCGGGGGCAGTTTCGAAATTTCACCCTCTAACGCCATGTTTTTAAGCCTAAGTCTATAAATATGCAAATTAGCATCGTATTCTCAAATCACGAATCCCGCGGCTGCGAGGTCATTTTTTCCTACGAGTTACATTCGTCCCGTGGGAGGGGTTGGTGCCACTCACGGGGACGTTCGGGGGCTGTTTCGAGTTCTCACCCTCTAATGCCATGTTTTTAAGCCTAATTCTAGAAATATGCAAATTATCCTCGTAATCTCAAATCGGGAGTCCCGCGGATACGGGGTCAGTTCCTACGAGTTATATTGGTCCCGTGGGTGGTGTTGGTGCCACCCACGGGGAAGTTCGTGGGCTATTTTGAGTTTTCACCCTCTAACGCCATGTTTTTAAGCCTAAGTCTAAAAATATGCAAATTATCGTCGTATTTTCAAATCACGAGTCCCGCTGCTGCAGGGGTCAGTTCCTACGAGTTACATTGATCCCGTGGGTTGTGTTGGTGCCACCCACGAGGACGTTCGGGGGCTCTTTCGAGTTGTCACCCTCTAACACCATGTTTCCTAATCCTAATTCTAGAAATATGCAAATTATCATCGTATTCTCAAATTGGGAGTCCCACGGCTGTGAGGTCAGTTCCTACGAGTTATATTGGTCCCGTGGGAGGTGTTGGTGCCACCCACGGGGACGTTCTGGGGCTGTTTCGAGTTTTCACCCTCTAACGCCATGTTTTTAAGCCTAAGTCTAGAAATATGAAAATTATCATCGTATTCTCAAACTGGGAGTTCCACGGCTACGGGGTCAGTTCCTACGAGTTACATTGGTCTCGTGGGAGGTGTTAGAGCCACCAACGAGGCCGTTCGGGGGCTATTTTGAGTTTTCACCCTATAACGCCTTGTTTTTAAGCCTGAGTCTAGATATATGCAAATTATCATCATATTCTCAAATCGAGAGTCCAGCGGCTGCGGGATCAGTTCCTATGAGATTCATTGGTCCCGTGGGACGTGTTGGTGCCACCCATGGGGCCGTTCGGGGGCTGTTTCAAAATTTCACCCTCTAACGCCATGTTTTTAAGCCTAAGTCTATAAATATGCAAATTAGCGTCGTATTCTCAAATCACGAATCCCGCGGCTGTGGGGTCAGTTCCTACGAGTTACATTCATCCCGTGGGAGGTGTTGGTGCCACTCACGGGGACGTTCGGGGGCTGTTTCGAGTTCTCACCCTCTAATACCATTTTTTAAGCCTAATTCTAGAAATATGCAAATTATCCTCGTATTCTCAAATCGGGAGTCCCGCGGCTACGGGGTCAGTTCCTACAAGTTATATTGGTCCCGTGGGTGGTGTTGGTGCCACCCACGGGGCCGTTCGTGGGCTATTTCGAGTTTTCACCGTCTAACGCCATGTTTTAAGCCTAAGTCTAAAAATATGCAAATTATCGTCGTATTTTCAAATCACGAGTCCCGCCGCTGCGGGGTCAGTTCCTACGAGTTACATTGATCCCGTGGGTTGTGCTTGTGCCACCCACGAGGACGTTCGGGGCCTCTTTCGAGTTGTCACCCTCTAACGCCATGTTTCTTAATCCTAATTCTAAAAATATGCAAATTATCATCGTATTCTCAAATCGGGAGTCCCACGGATGCGGGATGAGTTCCTACGAGTTACATTGGTCCCGTGGGAGGTGTTGGTGCCACCCACGGGGACGTTCTGGGGCTGTTTCGAGTTTTCACCCTCTAACGCCATGTTTTTAAGCCTAAGTCTAGAAATATGAAAATTATCATCGTATTCTCAAACTGGGAGTTCCACGGCTGCGGGGTCAGTTCCTACGAGTTACATTGGTCTCGTGGGAGGTGTTAGAGCCACAAACGAGGCCGTTCGGGGGCTATTTTGAGTTTTCACCCTATAACGCCTTGTTTTTAAGCCTGAGTCTAGATATATGCAAATTATCATCATATTCTCAAATCGGGAGTCCAGCGGCTGCGGGATCAGTTCCTATGAGATTCATTGGTCCCGTGGGACGTGTTGGTGCCACCCATGGGGCCGTTCGGGGGCTGTTTCAAAATTTCACCCTCTAACGCCATGTTTTTAAGCCTAAGTCTATAAATATGGAAATTAGCGTCGTATTCTCAAATCACGAATCCCGCGGCTGCGGGGTCAGTTCCTACGAGTTACATTCGTCCCGTGGGAGGTGTTGGTGCCACTCACGGGGACGTTCGGGGGCTGTTTCGAGTTCTCACCCTCTAATGCCATGTTTTTAAGGCTAATTCTAGAAATATGCAAATTATCCTCGTATTCTCAAATCGGTAGTCCCGTGGCTACGGGGTCAGTTCCTACGAGTTATATTGGTCCAGTGGGAGGTGTTGGTGCCACCCACGGGGCCATTAGACGGCTTTTTCTTGTTCTCACCCTCTAACTCCTTGTTTTTAACCCTAAGTCTAAAAATATGCAAATTATCATCGTATTCTCCAACCGGTAGTCCCGGTGATGCGGGGTCAGTTCCCACGATTTACATTGGTCCCGTGGGAGGTGTTGGTGCCACCCACGGGGCCGTTCGGGGGCTGCTTCGAGTTCTCACCCTCTAACGCCATGTTTTTAAGCCTAAGTATATAAGTATGCAAATTACCATCGTATTCTCAAATCGGGAGTCTCACGGATGCGGGATGAGTTCCTACGAGTTACATTGGTCCCGTGGGAGGTGTTGGCGCCACCCACGGGGACGTTCTGGGGCTGTTTCGAGTTTTCACCCTCTAACGCCATGTTTTTAAGCCTAAGTCTAGAAATATGAAAATTATCATCGTATTCTCAAATTGGGACTCCCACGTCTGCGGGGTCAGTTCCTACGAGTTACATTGGTCCCGTGGGAGGTGTTAAAGCCACCAACGGGGCCGTTCGGGGGATATTTCGAGTTTTCACCCTCTAACGCCTTGTTTTTAAGCCTGAGTCTAGATATATGCAAATTATCATCATATTCTCGAATCGAGAGTCTCGCGGCTGCGGGATCAGTTCCTATGAGATACATTGGTCCCGTGGGAGGTGTTGGTGCCACCCATGGGGCCGTTCGGCGGCAGTTTCGAAATTTCACCCTCTAACGCCATGTTTTTAAGCCTAAGTCTATAAATATACAAATTAGCGTCGTATTCTCAAATCACGAATCCCGCGGCTGTGGGGTCAGTTCCTACGAGTTACATTCATCCCGTGGGAGGTGTTGGTGCCACTCACGGGGACGTTCGGGGGCTGTTTCGAGTTCTCACCCTCTAATACCATGTTTTTAAGCCTAATTCCAGAAATATGCAAATTATCCTCGTATGCTCAAATCGGGAGTCCCGCGGCTACGGGGTCAGTTCTTACAAGTTATATTGGTCCCGTGGGTGGTGTTGGTGCCACCCACGGGGCCGTTCGTGGGCTATTTCGAGTTTTCACCGTCTAACGCCATGTTTTAAGCCTAAGTCTAAAAATATGCGAATTATCGTCGTATTTTCAAATCACGAGTCCCGCCGCTGCGGGGTCAGTTCCTACGAGTTACATTGATCCCGTGGGTTGTTCTTGTGCCACCCACGAGGACGTTCGGGGCCTCTTTCGAGTTGTCACCCTCTAACGCCATGTTTCTTAATCCTAATTCTAAAAATATGCAAATTATCATCGTATTCTCAAATCGGGAGTCCCACGGATGCGGGATGAGTTCCTACGAGTTACATTGGTCCCGTGGGAGATGTTGGCGCCACCCACGGGGACGTTCTGGGGCTGTTTCGAGTTTTCACCCTCTAACGCCATGTTTTTAAGCCTAAGTCTAGAAATATGAAAATTATCATCGTATTCTCAAACTGGGAGTCCCACGGCTGCAGGGTCAGTTCCTACGAGTTACATTGGTCCCGTGGGAGGTGTTAGAGCCACCAACGAGGCCGTTCGGGGGCTATTTCGAGTTTTCACCCTATAACGCCTTGTTTTTAAGCCTGAGTCTAGATATATGCAAATTATCATCATATTCTCAAATCGAGAGTCCAGCGGCTGCGAGATCAGTTCCTATGAGATACATTGGTCCCGTGGGAGGTGGTTGTGCCACCCATGGGGCCGTTCGGGGGCTGTTTCGAAATTTCACCCTCTAACGCTATGTTTTTAAGCCTAAGTCTGTAAATATGCAAATTTTCATCATATTCTCAAATCACGAGTCCCCACGGCTGCGGGGTCAGTTCCTACGAGTTACATTCGTCCCGTGGGAGGTGTTGGTGCCACTCACGGGAACGTTCGGAGGCTGTTTTGAGTTCTCACCCTCTAACGCCATGTTTTTAAGCCTAATTCTAGAAATATGCAAATTATCCTCGTATTCTCAAATCCGGAGTCCCGCGGCTACGGGGTCAGTTCCTAAGAGTTATATTGGTCCCGTGGGTGGTGTTGGCGCCACCCACGGGGCCGTTCGGGAGCTCTTTTGAGTTGTCAACCTCTAACGCCATGTTTCTTAAGCCTAAGTCTAGAAATATGCAAATTATCATCATATTCTCAAATTGGGAGTCCCACGGCTGCGGGGTCAGTTCCTACGAGTGACATTGGTCCAGTGAGAGGTGTTGGTGCCACCCATGGGGCATTAGAGGGATTTTTCTTGTTCTCACCCTATATATTCTTATTTTTAAGCCTAAGTCTAAAAATATGCAAATTATCATCGTATTCTCCAACCGGTAGTCCCGATGCTGCGGGGTCAGTTCCTACGATTTACATTGGTCCCGTGGGAGGTGTTGGTGCCACCCACGGGGCCGTTCGGGGGCTATTTCGAGATCTCACCCTCTAACACCATGTTTTTAAGCCTAAGTCTATAAATATGCAAATTACCATCGTATTCTCAAATCGGGAGTCCCGCGGCTGCGGGATGAGTTCCAACGAGTTATTGGTCCCGTGGGAGGTGTTGGTGCCACTCACGGGGACGTTCGGGGGCTGTTTCGGGTTCTCACCCTCTAAGGCCATGTATCTTAAGCCTAAGTATATAAATATGAAAATTACCATCGTATTCTCAAATCGGGAGTCCCGCGGCTGGGGGGTCAGTTCCTACGAGTTACATTGGTCCAGTGGGAGGTGTTGGTGCCACCCATGAGGCCATTAGAGGTCTTTTTCTAGTTCTCACCATCTAACTCCAGGTTTTTAAGCCTAAGTCTAAGAATATGCAAATTATCATCGTGTTCTCCAACCGGGAGTCCCGCTGCTGCGGGGTCAGTTCCTACGGGTTACATTGGTCCCGTGGGAGGTGTTGTTGCCACCCACCGAGCCGTTCGGGGGCTGTTTTGAGTTCTCACCCTCTATCGTCATTTTTTAAGCCTAAGTGTAGAAATATGTAAATTACCATCGTATTCTCAAACCGGGAGTCCCGCGACTGCGGGGTGAGTTCCTATGAGTTACATTGGTCCCGTGGCAGGTGTTGGTGCCACCCACGGGGACGTTCAGTGGCTGTTTCAAGTTTTCACACTCTAATGCCATGTTTTTAAGACTAAAATTATCATTGTATTCTCAAACTGGGAGTCCCACGGCTGCGGGGTCAGTTCCTACGAGTTACATTGGTCCCGTGGGAGGTGTTGGAGCCACCAACGGGGCCGTTCGTTGGCTATTTCTAGTTTTCACCCTCTAACGCCATGTTTTTAAGCCTAACTCTAGAAATATGCAAATTACCATCGTATTCTCAAATCGGGAGTCCCGCGGTTGCGTGGTCAGTTCCTACGAGTTGCATTCATCCCGTGGGAGGTGTTGGTGCCACTCACGGGGATGTTCGACGCCATGTTTTTAAGCCTAATTGTAGAAATATGCAAATTAGCGTCGTATTCTCAAATTAGGAGTCCCGCGGCTACGGGGTCAGTTCCTACGAGTTATTTTGGTCCCGTGGGAGGTGTTGGTGCCACCCACTGGGCTGTTCATGGGCTATTTCGAGTTTTCACCCTCTAAGGCCATTTTTTTAAGCCTAAGTCTAAATATATGTAAATTTTCACCGTATTTTCAAATCACGAGTCCCGCGGCTGTGGGGTTAGTTCCTACGGGTTATATTGGTCCCATGGGAGGTGTTGGTGCCACCCATGGGGACGTTCGGGGGCTGTTTCGAGTTCTCACCCTCTAACGCCATGTTTCTTAAGCCTAAGTCTAGAAATATACAAATTAAAAATCGTATACTCAAATCGAGAGTCCCGCGGCTGCGGGGTTAGTTCCTACGGGTTACATTGGTCCTGTGGGAGGTGTTGGTGCCACCCACAGGGCCGCTTTGTGGCTGTTTCGAGTTTTCACCCTCTAACGCCATGTTTTTAAGCCTAAATCTAGAAATATGCAAATTACCGTCATATTCTAAAAATCACGAGTCCCGCGGCTGCGGGGTCAGTTCCTACGAGCTACCTTAGTTCCGTTGGAGGTGTTGGTGCCACCCACGGGGACGTTCGGGGGCTGTTTCGAGTTCTCACCCTCTAACGCCATGTTTTTAAGCCTAAGTTTAAGAATATGCAAATTATTGTCGTATTCTCAAATCGGGAGTCCCGCGGCTGCAGGGTCAGTTCCTACGAGTTACATTGATCCCGTGAGAGGTGTTGGTGCAACCCACGGGGCGGTTCGGGGGCTATTTCGAGTTTTCACCCTCTAACGCCATGTTTTTAATCCTAAGTCTGGAAATATGCAAATTATCATTGTATTCTCAAACAGGGAGTCCCGCGGCTGCAGGGTTAGTTCCTACGAGTTACATTGGTCCCATGGGAGGTGTTGGTGCCACTCACGGGGATGTTCGGGTGTTGTTTCGAGTTCTCACCCCCTAACGCCATGTTTTTAAGCCTAAGTCTAGAAATATGCAAATTATCGTTGTATTCTCAAGTCGGGAGTCATGTGGCTACGAGATCAGTTCCTACGAATTACATTGGTCCCATGGGAGGTGTTGGTGCCACCCACGGGGGCATTCGTGGGCTATTTCGAGTTTTCACCCTCTAACGCCAAGTTTTTAAGCCTAAGTCTAAAAATATGCAAATTATCATCGTATTATCAAATCACGAGTCCCGCGGCTGCGGGGTCAGTTTTTACAAGTTACATTGGTCCCGTGGGAGCTGTTGGTGACACCCACGGGGACATTCGGGGGCTGTTTCGATTTCTCACCCTCTAACACCATGTTTCTTAAGCCTAAGTCTAGAAATATGCAAATTACCATTGTATTCTCAAATCGGGTGTCCCACGGTTGCGGGGTCAGTTCCTACGAGTTACATTGGTCCCGTGGGAGGTGTTGGTGCCACCGACGGGGCCATTAGAGGGATTTTTCTAGTTCTCACCCTCTAACTCCATGTTTTTAAGCCTAAGTCTAAAAATATGCAAATTATCATCGTGTTTTCCAACCGGGAGTCCCGCTGCTGCAGGGTCAGTTCCTACGAGTTACATTGGTCTCGTGGGAGGTGTTGGTGCCACCCACGGGGCCATTCGAGGGCTGTTTCGAGTTCTCAACCTCTAACGCGATTTTTTAAAACCTAAGTTCTGAAATATGTAAATTACCATCGTATTCTCAAACTGGGAGTCTCGCGGCTGCGGGGTCAGTTCCTACGAGTTACATTGGTCCCGTGGGAGGTGTTGTTGCCACGCACGGGGGCGTTCGGGGGCTGTTTCGAGTTCTCGCCCTCTAACGCCATGTTTTTAAAACTAGGTCTAAAAATATGCAAATTATTATCGTATTCTCAAATTAGGAGTTCCGCGACTGCGGGGTCAGTTCCTACGAGTTACATTGGTCCCGTGGGAGGTGTTGGTGCCACCCACGGGGCCGTTCGTGGGCTATTTTGAGTTTTCACCCTCTAAAGCTATGTTTTTAAGCCTAAGTCTAGAAATATTCAAATTATCGTCGTATTCTCAAACCGGGAGTCCCACGGCTGCGGGGTCAGTTCCTACGAGTTACATTGGTCGCGTGGGAGGTGTTGGTGCCACCCATGGGGCCGTTCGGGGGCTGTTTCAAAATTTCACCCTCTAACGCCATGTTTTTAAGCCTAAGTCTATAAATATGCAAATTACCGTCGTATTCTCGAATCACGAGTCCCGCGACTGCGGGGTGAGTTCCTACGAGTTACATTATTCCCGTGGGAGGTGTTGGTGCCACCCACGGGGACGTTCGGTGGCCGTTTCGAGTTCTCACCCTCTAACGCCATGTTTTTAAGCCTAAGTCTAGAAATATGCAAATTATCATCGTATTCTCAAATCGGGAGTCCCACGGTTGCGGGGTAAGTTCCTACGAGTTGCATTGGTCCCGTGGGAGGTGTTGGTGCCACTCACGAGGACGTTCGGGGGCTGTTTCGAGTTCTCACCATCTAACGCCATGTTTTTAAGCCAAATTCATGAAATATGCAAATTATCGTCCTATTCTCAAATCGGGAGTCCCGTGGCTACGGGGTCAGTTCCTACGAGTTATATTGGTACCGTGGGAGGTGTTGGTTCCACCCACGGGGCTGTTCGTGGGTTATTTCAAGTTTTCACCCTCTAACACCATGTTTTTAAGAATAAGTCTTAGAATATGCAAATTATCGTTGTATTTTCAAATCACGAGTCCCGCGGCTGCGGGGTCAGTTCCTACGATTTATATTGGTCCCGTGGGAGGTGTTGGTGCCACCCACGGGGACGTTCGGGGGCTGTTTCGAGTTCTCACCCTCTAACGCCAAGTTTCTTAATCCTAAGTCTGGAAATATGCAAATTACCATCGTATTCTCAAATGGGGAGTCCCACGGCTATGGTGTCAGTTCCTACGAGCTACATTGGTCCAGTGGGAGGTGTTGGTACCACCCACGGGGCCATTAGAGGGGTTTTTCTTATTCTCACCCTCTAAATCCTTATTTTTTAGCCTAAGTCTAAAAATATGCAAATTATCATCGTATTCTCCAACCGGTAGTCCCGCTACTGTGGGGTCAGTTCCTACGAGTTACATTGGTCCCGTGGAAGGTGTTGGTGCCACCCACGGCGCCGTTCGGGGGCTGTTTTGAGTTTTCACCCTCTAACACCATGTTTTTAAGACTAAGTCCATAAATATGCAAATTACCATCGTATTCTCAAACCCGGAGTCCCGCAACTGCGGGGTGAGTTCCTACGAGTTACATTGGTCCCGTGGGCGGTGTTGGTGCCACTCACGGGGATGTTCGGGGGCTTTTTTGAGTTCTCACCCTCTAACGCCATGTTTTTAAGCCTAAGTCTAGAAATATGCAAATTATCGTCATATTCTCAAATCGGGAGTGCCGCGGCTGTGGGGTCCGTTCCTACGAGTTATATTGGTCCCGTGGGAGGTGTTGGTGCCACCCACGGGGCCTTTCGGGGGCTATTTCGAGTTTTCACCCTCTAACACCAAGTTTTTATACCTAAGTTTAGAAATGTGAAAATTACCGTCATATACTAAAATCGGGATTCCCGCGGCTACGGGGTCAGTTCCTACGAGTTACATTGGTCTCGTGGGAGGTGTTGGTGCCACTCACGGGGAAGTTCGGGGGATATTTCGAGTTTTCACCCTCTAACGCCATGTTTTTAAGCCTATGTCTAGAAATATGAAAATTACCATCGTATTCTCAAAACGGGAGTCCCGCAGCTGCGGGGTCCGTTCCTACGGGTTACATTGGTCCTGTCGGAGGTGTTGGTGCCACCCACAGGGCCCCTTGGTTGCTGAAAACTCGAAAAAGCCGTCGAACGGCCCCGTGGGTGGCACCAACACCTCCCACGGGACCAATATAACTCGTAGGAACTGACCCCGCATCCGCGGGACTCCTGGTATGAGAATGCGATGGTAATTTACATATTTCTAGACTTAGGCTTAAAAACATGGCGTTAGAGGGTGAAAACTCAAAACATCCCCCGAACGTCCATGTGGGTGGCATCAACACCTCCCACGGGACCAATGTAACTCCTAGGAACTGACCGCGCAGCCACGAGACTCCCGGTTTGAGAATACGATGGTAATTTGCATATTTATAGACTTAAGTAAAACATTGCGTCAGAGGGTGAAAACACGAAACAACCCACGAACGACCCCGTGGGTGGCACCAACACCTCCCATGGGACCAATGTAACTCGTCGTAACTTCCCTCGTATCAACGGGACTCCCGATTTGAGAATACGATGGTAATCTACATATTTCTAAACTTAGGCTTAAAAGCATGGTGTTAGAGACTCGAAATAGCCCCCGGCCGTGCCCGTGGGTGGCACCAACACCTCCCACGGGACCAATGTAACTCGTAGGAACTGACTGCGCAACCGCGAGACTCCTGATTTGAGAATATGATGGTAATTTTCATATTTTTAGACTTAAGCAAAACATGGTGTTAGAGGGTGAAAACCCGAAACAGCACCCGAACGTCCCCGTGGGTGGAACCAACACCTCCCACGGGACCAATGTAACTCGTAGGAACTGACCCTGTAGCCGCGGGTCTCTCGGTTTTAGAATACGATGGTAATTTGCATATTTGTAGACTCAGGCTTAAAAACATGGCGTTAGAGGGTGAAAACTCGAAACAGCCCCCGGCCATCCTCGTAGGTTGTACCAATACCTCCCACGGGACCAATGTAGCTCATAGGGACTGACCTCGTAGTCGCGAGACTCCCGGTTTGAGAATACGATGGTAATTTGCATATTTCTCGACTTAAGAAAAATATGACGTTAGAGGGTGAAAACTCGAAACATCCCCCGAACGGCGCTGTGGGTGGCACCAACACCTCCCACGGGACCAATGTAACTCGTAGGAACTAAGCCCGCAACCGCGGGAATCTCGGTTTGAGAATATGATGGTAAATTACGTATTTCTAGACTTAGGCTTAAAAACATGGCGTTAGAGTGTGAAAACTATAAATAGCCTCTGACTGTCCCCGTGGGTGCCACCAACAAGTACCACGGGACAATTGTAACTCGTAGGAACTGACCGCGCAGCCGCGAGACTCGAAATTTGAGAATATGAAGGTAATTTGCATATTTTTATACTTAAGCAAAATATGGCGTTAGAGGCTAAAAACTCGAAACAACCCCCGAATTGCCCCGTGGGTGGAGCCAACATCTCCTACGGGACCAATGTAACTCGTAGAAACTGACCCCGCAACCGCGGGTCTCCCAGATTGAGAATACGATGGTAATTTGCATATTTATAGACTTAGGCTTAAAAATAAGGCATTAGAGGGAGAAAACTCGAAACAGCCCCCGACCATCCCCGTGGGTGGCACCAACACCTCCCACGGGACCAATGTAACCCTTAGGAATTGACCCCGCAGCCGCGGGACTCCTGATATGAGAATAAGACAGTAATTTGCATATTTCTAGACTTAGGCTTAAAAATATGGCATTAGGGGGTGAAAACTCGAAACGGCTCTCGAACGTCCCCGTGGGTGGCACCAACACCTCCCCCGGGACCAATGTAACTCGTAGGAACTGACCCCGCAGCCGTGAGACTCCCGGTTTGAGAATACGATGCTAATTTACATATTTCTAGACTTAGGCATAAAAACATGGCATTAGAGGGTGAAAACTCAAAACAGCCCCCGAACATCACCGTGGATGGCACCAACACCTCCCACGGGCCCAATGTAACTCGTAGGAACTGAGCCCGCAGCCACGAGAATCTCGGTTTGAGAATATGACGATAATTTGCATATTTCTAAACTTAAGCTTAAAAACATGGCATTAGAGGGTGAAAAGTCAAAACAGCCCCCGAACGTCCCCGTGGGAGGCACCAACACCTCCCACGGGACCAATGTAACTCGTAGGAACTCACCACGTAGCCTTGTTTCTCCCGATTTGAGAATACGACAATAATATGCATATTTCTAGACATAGGTTTAAAAACATGGCGTTAGAGGGTGAAAACTCGAAATGTCCCCGAACGTCCCCGTGGGTGGCACCAACACCTCCCACGGGACAAATATAACTCGTAGGAACTGACCCCGCAGCCGCGGGTCTTCCGATTTGAGAATACGAAAGTAATTTGTATATTTCTAGACTTAGGCTTAAAAACATGGTGTTAGAGGGTGAAAACTCGAAACAACCCTCGAACGTCACCATGGGTGGCCCCTACACCTCGCACGGGACCAATGTAACTCGTAGGAACTGACCCCGCAGCCGTGGGTCTCCTGGTTTTTGAATATGACGGTAATTTGGATATTTCTAGACTTGGGCTTAAAAACATGGCGTTTGAGGGTGAAAACTCAAAATAGCCCCCGGTCATCCCTGTGGGTGGCACAACACCTCCCACGGGACGGATATAAGTCATAGAAACTGACCCCGCAGCCGCGAGACTGCCGGTTTGAGAATACGACGATAATTTAGATATTTCTAGACTTAAGAAAAATATAGTGTTAGAGCGTGAAACTTCGAAACAGCCCCCGAACGTCCCCGTGGGTGGCACCAACACCTTCCACTGGACCAATGTAACTCGTAGGAACTCACCACGCAGCCGAGGTTCTCCCGGTATGAGAGTACGAAAATAATTTGTATATTTCTAGACTAGGGCTTAAAAACATGGCGTTAGAGGGTGACAACTCAAAACGTCCTATCAATGTCCCCGTGGGTGGCACCAACACCTCCCACGGGTCCAATGTAACTCGTAGGAACTGACTCCGCAGCCGCGGGACTCCCGGTTTGAAAATACGACGGTAATTTGTTTATTTATGGACTTAGTCTTAAAAACATGGCGTTAAAGGGAGAAAACTCGAAACATCCCCCGAACATCCCCGTGGGTGGCACCAACACCTCCAACGGGACCAATGTAACTCGAAGGAACTGACCGCACAGCCACGAGACTCCCGGTTTGAGAATACAACGGTAATTTGCATATTTCTAGACTTAGGTAAAACATGACGTTAGAGGGTGAAAACTAGAAACAGCCCCCGAACGGCCTCGTGAGTGGCAACAATACCTCCCACAGGACAAATGTACCACGTAGGAACTGACCTCACAGGCGCGGGACTCTCGATTTTAGAATACAGCGGTAACATGCATATTTATAGACTTAGGCTGAAAAACATGGCGTTAGAGGGTAAAAACTCAAAACAGCGCCAGATCGTCCCGTGGGTGGCACCAACACCTCCCACGGGACCTATGTAACTCTTAGGAACTGACCGCGCAGCCGCGAGACTCTCGGTTTGAGAATATGATGACAATTTGCATATTTTTGGACTTAAGTTAAACATGGCGTTAGTGGGTGAAAACTCGAAACAGCCCCCAAACGGCCCCGTGGTTGGCACCAACACCTCCCACGAGACCAAGGTAACTCGTAGGAAGTGACCCCGCAGCCGCGGGACTCCCGGTATGACAACACGACGGTAATTTGCATATTTCGAGACTTAGGCTTAAAAACAAGGCGTTAGAGGGTGAAAAATCGAAATAGCCCCCGAACGTCCCCATGGGTGGCACCAACACCTCCCACGGGACCAATGTAACTCGTAGGAAGTGACTGTACAGCCATGAGACTCCCGGTTTGAGAGTACGATGGTAACTTGCATATTTTTAGACCTACGTAAAACATGGCGTTAGAGGGTGAAAACTCGAAACAGCCCCCGAACGGTCCCGTGGGTGGCACCAACCCCTTCCACTGGACAAATATAACTCCTAGAAACTCACCACGCAGCTGAGGGTCTCCCGATACGAGAATACAAAAATAATTTGTATATTTCTAGACTTAGGCTTAAAAACATGGCGTTAGAGGGTGACAACTCAAAACGGCCCATGAACGTCCCCGTCGGTGGCACCAACACCTCCCACGGGTCCAATGTGACTCGTAAGAACTGACCCCGCAGCAGCGGGACTCCCGGTTTGAAAATATGACAGTAATTTGTGTATTTCTGGACTTAGTCTTAAAAACATGGCGTTAGAGGCTGAAAACTCGAAACAACCCCCGAACATCCCCGTTGGTGGCACCAACACCACCCACGGGACCAATGTAACCTGAAAGAACTGACCGCGCAGCCACGAAACTCTCGGTTTGAGAATACAATGGTAATTTGCATATTTCTAAATTTAAGTAAAACCTGGCGTTAGAGGGTGAAAACTAGAAACAGCCCCCGAACGGCCTCGTGGGTGGTAACAATACCTCCCATAGGACAAATGTACATCGTAGGAACTGACCTTGCAGCCGCGGGACTCTCAGTTTTAGAGTACGATGGTAATTTGCATATTTGTAGACTTAGGCTTAAAAACATGGCGTTAGAGGGTAAAAACTCGAAACAGCGCCAGATCGTCCAGTGGGTGGCACTAACACCTCCCACGGGACCAATGTAACTCGTAGGAACTGACCGCGCAGCCGCGAGACTCCCGGTTTGAGAATACGATGATAATTTGCATATTTCTAAACTTAAGGAAAACATGGCGTTAGTGGGTAAAAACTCGAAACAGCCTTCAAACGGCCCCGTGGTTGGCACCAACACCTCCCACGGGACCAATGTAACTCGTAGGAAGTGACTCCCCAGTCGCGGGACTCCCAGTATGACAACACGATGGTAATTTGAATATTTCGAGACTTAGGCTTAAAAACATGGCGTTAGAGGGTGAAAACTCAAAACAGCCCCCGAATGTCCCCGTGGGTGGCACCAACACCTCCCACGGGACCAATGTAACTCGTAGTAACTGATTGTGAATCCACGAGACTCCCGGTTTGAGAATACGATGGTAACTTTCATATTTTTAGACTGAAGTAAAACATGACGTTAGAGGGTGAAAACTCAAAACATCCCCCGAACGGCCCCGTGGGTGGCACCAACACCTCCCACGTTACAAATATAACTTGTAGGAACTGGCCACGCAGCTGCGGGACTCTCGGCCTTAGAATATGACGGTAATTTTAATATTTCTAGACTTAGGCTTAAAAACATGGCGTTAGAGGGTAAAACTCGAAACAGTCCCCGAACGTCCCCGTGGGTGGCACCAACACCTCCCACGGGACCAATGTAGATCGTAAGAACTGACCCCATAGTCGCGGGACTCCCGATTTGAGAATACGACATTAATTTGCATATTTCTAGGCTTAGGATTAAAAACATCGCGTTAGAGGTTTAAAACTCGAAACATCCCCCAGATGTCCCCGTGGGAGGCACCAACACCACCCACGAGACCAATGTAACTCGTAGGAACTGACCACGTAGCCGCAGAACTCCCAGTTTGACAATACGATGATAATTTGTATATTTCTAAACTTAGTCCTAAAAACATGGCATTAGAGGGTAAAAACTCGAAACAATCCCCCGAACGTCCCCGTGGGTGGCACGAATACCTTCCACGGAACCAATGTAACTCATAAGAACAGATCCCGCAGCCGCGGGTCTCCCGGTTTTAGAATACGATGGTAATTTGCATATTTCTAGACTTAGGCTTAAAAACATGGCGTTAGAGGGTGAAAACTATAAACAACCCCCGAATGTCCCCGTGGGTGGCACCAACACCTCCCACGGGACCAATATAACTCTTAGGAACTGACCCGCAGCCACTGCTCTCCCAGTTTTAGAATATGACCATAATTTGCATATTTCAAGACTTAGTCTTAAAAACATGGCGTTAGAGGGTGAAAACTCAAAACGGCCCCCGAACATCCCTGTTGGTGGGACCAACACCTCCCACAGGACGAATATAACTCGTAGGAACTGACTCACAGTCGTGGGTCTCCCGATTTGAGAATACGACGGTAATTTTCATATTTCTAGACTTAGTCTTAAAAACTTGGCGTTAAAAGGTGAAAACTCAAAATGGCCCCCAAACGTCCCCGTGGGTGGAACCAACACCACCCACGGGACCAGTGTAACTCGTAGGAACTGACCCCGCAGCCGCAGGACTCCCGGTTTGAGAATACGACATAAATTTGCGTATTTTTAGACCTAGGCTTAAAAACATGGCGTTAGAGGGTGAAAACTCGAAACACCCCCCAAACGTCCCCGTGGGTGGCCCGAACACCTCCCACGGGACCAGTGTAACTCGTAGGAACTGTCCGCGTAGCCACCAAGCTCCCGGTTTGAGAATATAACGGTAATATGCATATTTCTAGACTTAAGTAAAATATGGCGTTAGAGGGTGAAAATTCAAAACAGCCCCAAAACAGCCCCGTGGGTGGCAACAACACTCCCACGGGACCAATGTAACTCGTAGGAACTGACTCCGCAGCCGCGGGACTGCTGGTTTAAGAATACGATGGTAATTTGCATATTCCTAGACATAGGCTTAAAAACATGGCGTTAGAGGGTGAAAACACGAAACAACCCCCGAATGACGCCGAGGGTGGCACCAATACTTCCCACGGGACCAATGTACCTCGTAGGAAATGACCCCGTAGCCGTGGGTCTCTCGGTTTGAGAATACGATGGTAATTTGCATATTTCTAGGCCTAGGCTTGAAAACATGGCGTTAGAGGGTGAAAACTCGAAATAGCCCCCAAACGGCCCTGTGGGTGGCACCAACACCTCCCACGGGAGCAATGTAAATTGTAGGAACTGACCCCGCAGCAGCGGGTCTCCCGATTTGAGAATACGATGATAAATTGCATATTTCTAGACTTAGGCTTAAAAACATGGCGTTAGAGGGTGAAAACTCGAAACAACCCCCAGTTGTCCCCATGGGTGGTACCAACTCCTCCCACGGGACCAATGTAACTCGTAGGAACTGACCCCGCAGCCCCGGGAATCCCGGTTTTAGAATACGATGGTAATTTGCATATTTCTAGACTTAGGCGTAAAAACATGGCGTTAGAGGGTGAAAACTCGAAACAACCCTCGAACGACCTTGTGGGTGCCACCAACACCTCCTACATGACCAATGTAACTCGTAGGAAGTGACCCCGTAGCCGCGGGTCTCCCAGTTTGAGAATACAAGGATAATTTGCATATTTCTAGACTTAGGCTTAAAAACATGGCGTTAGAGGGTGAAAACATGAAACAACCACCGAACATCCCCGTGGGTGGAACCAACACCTCCCACGGGACCAATGTAACTCGTAGGAACTGACCCCGCATCCGCGGGACTCCCGATTCGAGAATACAATGTAAATTTGCGTGTTTCTAGAGTTAGGCTTAAAAACATGGCGTTAGAGGGTGAAAACTCGAAACGGCCCCCGAACGTCCCCGTGGGTGGCACCAACACCTCTCACGAGACCAACGTAACTCGTAGGAACTGACCCCGCAGTCTTGGGACGCCCGATTTTGGAATACGATGGTAATTTACAAATTTCTACACTTAGGCTAAAAAACATGGCGTTAGAGGGTGAATACTCGAAACAACCCCCGAACGTCCCCGTGGGTGGCACAAATACCTCCCACGGTACCAATGTTACTCGTAGGAGCTGACCCCGTAGCCGCGGGTCTCCTGATTTGAGAATACGACAATAATTTGCATATTTTTATACTTAGGCTTCAAAACATGGCGTTAGAGAGTGAAAACTCGAAACAGCCCTCGAACGTCCCCGGGGGTGGAACCAACAACTCCCACGGGACCAATGTAACCCGTAAGAACTGACCCCGCAGCCGCGGGACTCCCGGTTTCTAAATACGATGATAATTTGCATATTTCTGGACTTAGGCTTAAAAACATGGCATTAGAGGGAGAAATCTTAAAATATCCCCCGAACGTCCCCATGGGTGGCACTAACACTTCCCACTGGACCAATGAAACTCGTAGGAACAGAGCCCGCAGCCGTGGGTCTCCCGGTTTAAGAATACGATGATAATTTGCATATTTCTAGACATAGGCTTAAAAACATGGCGTTAGTGGGTGAAAACTCAAAACAGCCCCCGAACGTCCCCGAGGGTGGCACCAATACCTCCCACGGGACCAATATAACACGTAGGAACTCACCACGGAGCCGCAGGTCTCCCGGTATGAGAATACGATGATAATTTGCATATTTCTAGACTTAGGCTTAAAAACATCGCGTTAGAGGGTGAAAACTTGAAACGGCCCCCGAACGTCCCCGTGGGTAGCACCAACACCTCTCACAGGACCAATGTAACTCGTAGGAATTGACCCCGCAACCGCGGGACTCTCGGTTTCAGAATACGATGATAATTTGCATATTTCTAGACTTAGGCTTAAAAACATGGCGTTGGAGGGTGAAAACTCGAAACAACACCCGAACGTCCCCGTGGGTGGCACCAATACCTCCCACGGGACCAATGTAACTAGTAGGAACAGACCGCGCAGCCACGAGACTCCTGATTTGAGAATACGACTATAATTTGCATATTTCTAGACTTAAGTAAAATATGGCGTTAGAGGGTGAAAACACGAAACAACCCCTGAACGGCCCCGTGGGTGGCACCAACACCTCCCACAGGACCAATGTAACTATTAGGGATAGACCCCATAGTCGCGGGATTCCTGGTTCGAGAATACGGAAGTAATTTACATATTTCTAGACTTAGGCTTAAAAGCATGGCGTTAGAGGGTGAAAACTCGAAACAACCCCTAACCGTCCCCGAGGGTGGCACCAATACCTCCCACGGGACTAATGTAACTCGTAGGAACTGACCCAGTAGCTGCGGGTCTCTCTGTCTGGGAATACCACGATAATTTGCATATTTCTAGACTTAGGCTTAAAAACATGGCGTTAGAGGGTGAAAACTCAAAACATCCCCCGAATGTCCCCGTGGGTGGCACCAAACCTCCCACGGGACCAATATAACTCGTAGGAACTGACCCTGCAGCCGCGGGTCTGTCGATTTGAGAATACAATAGTAATTTGCATATTTCTTGACTTAGGCTTAAAATCATGGCGTTAGAGGGTGAAAACTCGAAACATCCCCCATATGTCCCCGTGGGTGGCACCAACACCTTCCACAGGACCAATGTAACTCGTAGGAAATGACCACGTAGCCGCGGAACTCCCGGTTTGAGAATACGATGGTAATTTGTATATTTCTAGACTTAGGCCTAAAAAATGGCGTTAGAGGGTGAGAACTCGAAACAGCCCCCGAACGTCCCCGTGGGTGGCACGAATACCTTCCACGAGACCAATGTAACACGTAGGAACTGACCCCGCTGCCGCGGGTCTCTCGGTTAGAGAATACGACGGTAATTTGCATATTTCTAGAATTTGGCTTAAAAACATGGCATTAGAGGGTGAAAACTCAAAACAGCCCCCGAACGGACCCGTGGCTGGCACCAACACCTCCCACGGGACCAATGTAACTCGTAGGAACTGACCCCACAACCGTGGGACTCCCGGTATGAGAATACAATGGTACTTAGCATATTCCTAGACTTGGGATTAAAAACATGGCATTAGTGGGTGAAAAATCAAAACGGCCCCCGAACGTCCCCGTAGGTGGCACCAACATCTCCCACGGGACCAATGTTACTCGTAGGAACTGACCCCGTAGCCGCGGGACTCCCGGTTTTAGTATACGATGGTAATTTGCTTATTTTTAGACTTAGGCTTAAAGACATGGCGTTAGAGGGTGAAAACTCAAAACATCCCCCGAACGTCCCCGTGGGTGGTACCAACACCTCACACCGGACAAATGTAACTCGTAGGAACTGATCGCATAGCCACGAGACTCCAGATTTGAGAATACGACGGTAATTTTCATATTTCTAAACTTAAGTAAAATATGGCGTTAGAGGGTGAAAACTCAAAACAACCCCCGAACGGCCCCGTGGGTGGCACCAACACCTCCCACGGGACCAATATAACTCGTAGGAACTGACCCCGCTATCGCGGGACTCCTGCTTTGAGAATACGATGGTAATTTGCATATTGTAATACCCCGTAATTTTAAATGACTTTTAAAATGGGTTATATTTTAAATTAATGGATTAATTGGATTTTATTATTAATTAATTCATTTGGGTTTTATCTAGACGGTGGATATTAAAATGGATGATTCTAAATATTACTTAAAGATATTTAGGTAATATATGAATGTGATGTCATTTATATGACTGTATGATATAAATTCGATAATTTATATTTTTAGTCTGACGCGGTATGGGACGTGTCGGGACTAGTTTATTAAATTAAAAAGGAAATTTATTTTCTATCGACTTTATAGTCATTTCGACTGCGTCGTTGCGTCCGGAAGGTTCAAAATAGTCAGAAAAGTCTATTTGGATGTTAATTTTGAGTCTCGGGTCATTTGGAAATGAATAGATAACCCGGAAGGGCATTTTGGTCATTTTTCTAGGGGGGATGAATAGTGATTTCGGATTTTGGCCTATTATAAGTATTGGTAGATTAAGTGTATGTGGGTTATTCATCTCCTCTACACAAAATAGATAAGTCATCTTCCTAGAGAGAGTGAAAGAGTGCTTGGGAAGGGAAAAGCCTACTTGGGAAGGAGAAGAACAAGAACCAAGGTTCACCACCACCAACCACCACCGGAGTTTGACCGGAGAAGGGACAACCAACTGAGATATACTACACCAAAGGATCAGACCTTCAGTAAAGGCAAGTGTTTGATAATTGCAACTTAAGTTCGTATATTGTCCATGTTAGAATAATTATGAAAAGAGATGATTTTCTTGTTTGGAAGACATAATGGAGTTGTTATATGGATTTATAGAAACTGAAATAATATAGGAAGTAAACTTATATTGTAGGATGATATTAATCTACGAAATGATCATGAATATGTTGAAGAAAAATTTGAAAAACCATTAAAGTGTTCTTGAAGTTAATATGTTGATGATTTTCTGGAAATAAGGAGAGAAACATGCTTTTAATTCAATCCCTTGATGATTCTAGGATGTTTAGAGTATTGGAAATCGTTCAAATAATGTTGATATATCATGTAGAAATAATTATAACTCATTTTGAAGGTTAATATGAAGGTTTGAATGATTAAAAATGGTGAAACTCGTAGTTGCAGAAAATGCAGAAAACCAGGCTTGGACCTGAGGGATCGATCGATCGACCCCTGCCTTCGATCGATCGACCTCCCCAGAATATGTAAAGTTGTTTCTTTTTGAAATGTTGATTCTTATCCCAAACCTTTTGTGGATCTTTGGTTATTATTATTTGGATATTATGGGACTTAGAAAATATCAGTAAACCCTTGATAAGATTCGAATTAATTTGATTTGGATTCAAGTGATTAAAATGTTGAAGATTATATCGAATGGAATTTCGGTTGCTACTTCATTTGTTAAATTCTAAATGGAGATGTATGAGGATTAAAGATAGGACCAGTAGGGGTGTTTTAATATAACACCTGGGTATCCTTAAGTTTACAAGAGGGTTTAATCTAAAGTGAAAGAAGATGTATTTATAAGAGATTTGAAACTATCGATTTTAACCTTAATTAAAAGGAGAATTAAACTCGTAGTAATTCGGGAGAAATGATGTTATGGACTAGTAGGATATTATTGAATTCTTACTGAATATATGTTGAGGAGAAACCTATTTTAATCTTGTGTATTGAGGGAGGGTAGCCTTAGGGTTACAATTTGAACATCAAGGACTGAGTTTAAGCTCATTATTGATTTCGTAAAGGTAAGAGGTTATCCCGATCGCGTAGTTGAAGTTGTCGGACCTCCTCAATCGACAAAGTTAAGTAGTAGTGTATTGGAGGGGTTCCTTGTTTGGATTTCGCTTTGCGAGACGCTCCGCGCATGAACCTTAATGACGTCGGGAGTGGAGAGATGTTATAGGATGCGAGGATAAATAAATTATAAGAGCGTAGTGGTATGGCTCCTGGATAGAGATGGGAGTTTGGAATACATTTGGTTGAAAGAGGGTATGAGGTTATCCCGATCGCGTATTTAAAGTTGTCGGACCTCCTCGATCGACAAAGTTAAGTAGTAGTGTATTGGAGGGGTTCCTTATTTGGATTTCTCTTTGCGAGACGCTCTGCGCATGAACCTTAACGACGTGGGGAGTGGAGAGATGTTATAGGATGCGAGGATAATTAAATTATGATGTAAAGATATGATATTTTAATACGTGGAATTTAAAAGAGATATAATGCTACGTATGGGAAATATCTTAGGGTAGTGATAATAACCTTATTGATATTATATAATAGGTATGATAATACCTATTTCATTGATTGATGATTTATGTGTATGACATACCTATCTTACTTGCTATCGGTGGGAGGTTTGCGCGTGAGGGCAGTCATATCCTGATGAATCCATGGGATCTTTGATTTGTCGCTCGAGAACATAGGTCTATGAAAGACTTATCGGGGAGTTGATAAGTCCGCTGACTGTGGGTACGTAGGTATGTGCGTGACCCATGGATACGAGAACTATGTTCGCCTCCAATTTGTTTGTTGTTATTTGTGGTTCGTGGAATCTTACCGAACCTTTAGTCCCCTATTCGGCGACCTGCGATGATGGGACATGATAGCAGAGTAATGCATTGCACCGCAGCTGTGACTCGAGGTGCCGTATTATATATGAATATATATATAATGGATTAAATGATTAAATGGATATATATTGTGGTTAAATCTATCTACAGTGATAATTGTAGATAACGGTGAATAGAGAAAGATAATGGAATTAAGTTAATTAATGTTTATTCTTATAGAATTGAAAAGCTTAACTCATGTTAATGGGAAACGATTAATATTAATGAGTAATGATTCATGTTAATTAGAAACTAATCATATAAAGGAGAAATGTAAATGAATAATAATGTGACGTATGGTATGGGACATACGGGGATTATGATATGGGAAAGGAATTATAATATGGAGACTAGAAAAGAGGAACCATTAACTAGGAGGTTAATAGGAAACGTTAAGTGTGCACTCTAGTTGAGAGGTGAGAATAGCAAGTGAGAGTTGGATCTAACATGTACATAATAAATGCTTTATTGCACTTGTTAAATTCTTGCTGTTTTAAAAATCATCTACACATTCGGGCTCTGACCCGTTTCCTTGCATATTTTCTTTTCTATTGTATGTCTATATCAGGTGTCCAGCAACAGGGACGCCAACCATAGTTGATTGCGACGAGCTATGGAGCTATGGAGTTTTGCTTATACGCCTATCATCTTTTTGATTCACAGTATTCTTAGTTAGGGCATGTCGCCCAAAGGATTCAGTTATCTTTTCTATCGAGGCCAAATACTATTGTATTCGGGACTTTTTAATACATTTAACATTGATGGGATTACTGTAATGGATTAATATTATTTGGGAATGTTTATTCCAATTGAATTTAAATTCTTTTGTGTTATTGGGTCATCAGTGTTGTAGAATAAAATGTGTTGTGTTATTCTTAAACTAAAAATTGTTTTGTTGAAATTTAAATTTGGAAAGTTTGTAACACCAGCTTAATTGGGTATTGGGTGAGTTGTAAATGTTTTCGACAGTGATGCTAAGAATGAGCCAACTGTATATTCTGTTTAAATTTGGTATGGCACTGGCCACCCGGTATTTAATTAGGCGGTGTGTTACACATATTTCTAGACTTAGGCTTAAAAACATGGCGTTAGAGGGTGAAAACTCTAAACATCCCCTGACCATCCCCGTGGGTGGCACCAACACCTCTCACGGGACCAATATAACTCGTAGGAACTGACCGCGCATTCGTGAGACTCTCGGTTTGAAAATACGACGGTAATTTGCATATTTCTGGACATAGGCTTAAAAACATGGCGTCAGAGGGTGAAAAATCAAAACAACCCCCGAACGGCCCAGTGGCTGGCACTAATACCTCCCACGGGACCAATGTAACTCATAGGAATGACAACGCAACCACGGGTCTCTCGGTTTGAGAATATGATAATAATTTGCATATTTCAATACTTAGGCTTAAAAACATGGTGTTAGAGCGTGAAAAATCGATACAGCCCCCGAACGTCCCCTTAGGTGGCACCAACACCTCCCACGGGACCAATGTAACATGTAGGAACTGACCCCGCAGCCATGGGACTCCCAATTTAAGAATACAACGGTAATTTGCATATTTTTAGACTTAGGCTTAAAAACATGGCATTAGAGGGAGAAAACTCCAAACAGCCAACGAACGTCCCCATGGGTGGCACCAACACCTCCCACGGGACCAATGTAACTCATAGGAACTGACCACACAGCGGCGAGACTCCCGATTTGAGAGTATGACGATAATTTGTATAGGTCTAGACTTAGGCTTAAAAATAAGGCATTAGAGGGTGAAAAATCGAAATACCCCCTGAACGTCCCCGAGGGTGGCACCAACACCTCCCACGGGACCAATGTAACTCGTAGGAACTGACCCCGCAGCCGTGGGTCTCCTGGTTGGAGAATACGATGATAATTATCATATTTCTAGACTTTTAGGCTTAAAAACATGGCATTAGAGGGTGAAAACTCAAAATAGTCCCCGAACGTCCCCGTGGGTGGCACCAACATCTCCCACGGGACCAATGTGACTCGTAGGAACTGACAACGCAGCCGCGAGACTCCCGATTTGAGAATACTATGGTAACTTGCATATTTCTAGACTTAGGCTTAAAAACATGGCGTTAGAGTGTGAAAACTCAAAACAGTCCCCAAACGGCCCCGTGGGTGGCACCAACACCTCCCACGGGACCAATGTAACTCGTACGAATAGACCCCACAGTCGCGGGACTCCTGTTTTGAGAATACGACGATAATTTGCATATTTCTAAACTTAGGCTTAAAAGCATGGCGTTAGAGAGTGAAAACTTGAAACAGCCCCTGACCGTCCTCGCGGGTGGCACCAACACGTCCCACGGGACCAATATAACTCGTAGGAACTGACCGCGCAGCTGTGAGAATCCCGGTTTGAGAATATGATGGTAATTTGCGTATTTCTATACTTAGGCTTAAAAACATGGCGTTAGAGGGTGAAAACTCGAAACAACCCCCGAACGGCCCCTGGATGGCACCAACACCTCCCACAGGACCAATGTAACTCGTAAGAACTGACCCCGCAGCTGTGGGTCTCCCGATTTTGAGAATACGATGATAATTTGCATATTTCTAGACTTAGGCTTAAAAACATAGCGTTAGAAAGCGAAAGCTCGAAACAACACCCGAATGTCCCCGTGGGAGGAATCAACAACTCCCGCGGGACCAATGTAACTCGTAGGAAGTGACCCCGCAGCCGCGGGACTCCCGGTTTGGGAATAGGATGGTAATTTGCGTATTTCTAGACTTAGGCTGAAAAACATGGTGTTAGACGGTGAAACTAGAAACAACCCCCGAACGTCTCCGTGGGTGGCACCAACACCTCCCACGGGACCATAGTAACTCGTAGGAACTGACCACACAGCCGGGAGACACCCGGTTTGAGAATACGACGGTAATTCTCATATTTCTAGACTTGGGCCTAAAAACATGGCGTTTGAGGGTAAAAACTAGAAACAACACCATAATGTCCCCGTGGGTGGCACTAATACCTACCGCGGGACCAATGTAACTCGTAGGAACTGACCCCGCAATCGCGGGTCTCTCGATTTGAGAATATGATGGTAATTTGCATATTTCTAGACTTAGGGTTAAAAATATGGCGTTAGAGGGTGAAAACTCGAAACATCCCCCAAATGTCCCCGTGGGTGGCACCGACACCTCCCACGAGACCAATATAACTCGTAGGAACTGACCCCGCAACCGCGAGTCTCTCGGTTTGAGAATACGATTGTAATTTGCATATTTCTAGACTTAGGCTTAAAAACATGGCGTTAGAGGGTGAAAACTCTCAACATCCCCCGAACGTCACCGTGGGTGTCACCAATAACTCCCACAGGACCAATGTAACTCGTAGTAACTGACCACGCAGCCGTGAGTCTCCCGGTTGTAGAATACGATGATAATTATCATATTTCTAGACTTAGGCTTAAAAACATGGTGTTAGAGGGTGAAAACTCAAAACAGCCCCCGAACATCCCCGTGGATGGCACCAACATCTCCCAGGGGACCAATGTGACTCGTAGGAACTGGCCACGCTGCCGCGAGACTCCCGATTTGAGAATACTACGGTAATTTGCATATTTCTAGACTTTGGCTTAAAAACATGGCGTTAGAGGGTGAAAACTCGAAACAGCCCCCGACCGACCCTAAGGGTGGCACCAATACCACCCACAGGACCAATGTAACTCATAGGAACTGACCCCTTAGCCGCGGGACTCTCGTTTTGAGAATACGACAATAGTTTGCATATTTCTAGACTTAGGCTTAAAAACATGGCGTTAGAGGGTGAAAACTAGAAACATCTCCCGAATGTCACCGTGGGTGGCACCAAGACCTCCCACGGGACCAATATAACTTGTAGGAATAGACCCCGCAGCCGTGGGTCTCTCGGTTTGAGAATACGATAGTAATTTGCATATTTATAGACTTAGGCTTAAAAACATGGCGTTAGAGGGTGAAAACTCGAAACATCCCCCAAATGTCCCCGTGGGTGGCACCAACACCTCCCACGGGGCCAATGTAACTCCTAGGACATGGCCACGCACTCGCGGAACTCCCGGTTTGAGAATAGGACGATAATTTGCTTATCTCTAGACTTAGGCCTAAAACATGGCGTTAGAGGGTGAAAACTCGAAACAGCCCCCGAACGTCCCCGTGGGTGGTACCAACACCTTCCACGGGACTAATGTATCTCATAGGAACTAACCCCGCGGCCGCGTGTCTCTCGATTATAGAATACGACGGTAATTTGCATATTTCTAGACTTAAGTAAAATATGGCGTTAGAGGGTGAAAACTCGAAACAGCCCCCGAACGGACCCGTGGCTGGTACTAACACCTCCCACGTGACCAATGTAACTCATAGGAACTTACCTCGCAGCCGTGGGACTACCGGTATGAGAATATGACGGTAATTTTCTTATTCCTAGACTTAGGCTTAAAAACATGGCATTAGAGGGTGAAAACTCAAAACAGCCCCCGAACGCCCCCGTGGGTGGCACCAACACCTCGCACGGGACCAAGGTAACTCGTAGAAACAGATCGCGCAGCCATAAGACTCCCGATTTGAGAATACAACGGTAATTTTCATCTTTCTAGACATAAGTAAAATATGGCGTTAGAGGGTGAAAACTCAAAACAGCCCCTGAACGGCCCCGTGGGTGGCACTAACACCTCCCACGGGACCAATGTAACTCGTAGAAACTGACCCCATAGCCGCGGGACTCCTTCTTTGAGAATACGATGGTAATTTGCATATTTATAGACTTAGACTTAAAAACATGGCGTTAGAGGGTGAAAACTCGAAACATCCCCCAAATGTCCCCGTGGGTGGCACCAACACCTCCCACGGGGCCAATGTAACTCCTAGGACATGGCCACGCAGTCGCGGAACTCCCGGTTTGAGAATAGGACGATAATTTGCTTATCTCTAGACTTAGGCCTAAAACATGGCGTTAGAGGGTGAAAACTCGAAATAGCCCCCGAACGTCCCCGTGGGTTGCACCAACACCTTCCACGAGACTAATGTATCTCATAAGAACTAACCCCACAGCCGCGTGTCTCTCGATTATAGAATACGACGGTAATTAACATATTTCTAGACTTAAGTAAAATATGGCGTTAGAGGGTGAAAACTCGAAACAGCCCCCGAACGGACCCGTGGCTGGCACTAACACCTCCCACGTGACCAATGTAACTCATAGGAACTTACCTCGCAGCCGTGGGAGTACCGGTATGAGAATATGACGGTAATTTTCTTATTCCAAGAATTAGGCTTAAAAACATGGCATTAGAGGGTGAAAACTCAAAACAGCCCCCGAACGCCCCCGTGGGTGGCACCAACACCTCCCACGGGACCAAGGTAACTCGTAGGAACAGATCGCGCAGCCATAAGACTCCCGATTTGATAATACAACGGTAATTTTCATCTTTCTAGACATAAATAAAATATGGCGTTAGAGGGTGAAAACTCAAAACAGCCCCCGAACGGCCCCGTGGGTGGCACTAACACCTCCCACGGGACTAATGTAACTCGTAGAAACTGACCCCATAGCCGTGGGACTCCTGCTTTCAGAATACGATGGTAATTTGCATATTTATAGACTTAGGCTTAAAAACATGGCGTTAGAGGGTGAAAACTCGAAACATCCCCCAAATGTCCCCGTGGGTGGCACCAACACCTCCCACGGGGTCAATGTAACTCCTAGGACATGGCCACGCAGTCGCGGAACTCCCAGTTTGAGAATAGGACGATAATTTGCTTATCTCTAGACTTAGGCCTAAAACATGGCGTTAGAGGGTGAAAACTCAAAACAGCCCCCGAACGTCCCCGTGGGTGGCACCAACAACTTCCACGGGACTAATGTATCTCATAGGAACTAACCCTGCAGCCGCGTGTCTCTCGATTATAGAATACGACGGTAATTTTCATCTTTCTAGACTTAAGTAAAATATGGCGTTAGAGGGTGAAAACTCGAAACAGCCCCCGAACGGACCCGTGGCTAGCACTAACACCTCCCACGTGACCAATATAACTCATAGGAACTTACCTCGCAGCCGTGGGACTACCGGTATGAGAATATGACGGTAATTTTCTTATTCCTAGACTTAGGCTTAAAAACATGGCATTAGAGGGTGAAAACTCAAAATAGCCCCCGAACGCCCGCTAGGGTGGCACCAACACCTCCCACGGGACCAAGGTAACTCGTAGGAACAGATCGCGCAGCCATAAGACTCCCGATTTGAGAATACGACGGTAATTTTCATCTTTCTAGACATAAGTAAAATATGGCGTTAGAGGGTGAAAACTCGAAACAGCCCCCGAACGGCCCCGTGGGTGGCACTAACACCTCCCACGGGACCAATGTAACTCGTAGAAACTGACCCCATAGCCGCGGGACTCCTGCTTTGAGAATATGATGGTAATTTGCATATTTCTGGACTTAGGCTTAAAAACATGGCGTTAGAGGGTGAAAACTCCAACAGCCCCTGACCGTCCCCGTGGGTGGCACCAACACCTCTCACAGGACGAATATAACTCGTAGGAACTGACCGCCCATCCGCGAGACTCTCGGTTTGAGAATATGACGTTAATTTGAATATTTCTAGACATAGACTTAAAAACATGGCGTTAGAGGGTGAAAACTCGAAACAACCACCGAACGGCGCCGTGGGTGGCACCAATACCTCCCACGGAACCAATGTAACACGTAGGAACTGACCCCGCAGCTGCGGGTCTACCGATTTGAGAATACGACGGTAATTTGCATATTTTTAGACTTAGGCATAAAAACATGGCATTAGAGGGAGAAAACTCCTAAGAGCCCCCGAACGTCCCCGTGGGTGGTACCAACACCTCCCACGGGACCAATGTAACTCGTAGGAACTGACCACGCAGCGGAGAGACTCCCGGTTTGAGAATATGATGATAATTTGCATAGTTCTAGACTTAGGCTTAAAAACATGGTGTTAGAGGGTGAAAACTCGAAACAGCCCCCCAACGTCCCTGAGGGTTGCACCAACACCTCCCACGAGACGAATGTAACTCATAGGAACAGATCGTGCAGCCATGAGACTCCCGATTTGAGAATACGACGGTAATTTTCGTATTTCTAGACTTAAGTAAAATATGGCGTTAGAGGGTGAAATCATCAAAACAACCCCCGAACGGCCCCGTGGGTGGCACCAACACCTCCCACGGGACCAATGTAACTCGTAGAAACTGACCACACATCCGCGGGACTCCTGCTTTGAGACTACGATGGTAATTTGCATATTTCTGGACTTAGGCTTAAAAACATGGCGTTAGAGGGTGAAAACTCCAAACATCCCCGGACCGTCCCCGTGGGTGGCACCAACACCTCCCACGGGACCAATATAACTCATAGGAACTGACCGCGCAGCCGCGAGACTCCCGGTTTGAGAATATGAAGGTAATTTGCATATTTCTAGACTTACGCTTAAAAAATGGCGTTAGATGGTGAAAATTCAAAACAACCCCCGAACGGCCCCCTGGGTGGCACCAACACCTCCCACAGGACCAATGTAACTCGTAAGAACTGACCCCGCAGCCGTGGTTCTCCCGGTTTTGAGAATACGATGATAATTTGCATATTTCTAGACTTAGGCTTAAAAACATGACGTTATAGGGTGAAAGCTCGAAACAACCCTCGAACGTCCCCGTGGGTGGAACCAAAAACTCCCGCGGGATTAATGTAACTCGTAGGAACTGACCCCGCAGCCGCGGGACTCCCGGTTTGGGAATAGGATGGTAATTTGCGTATTTCTATACTTGGGCTTAAAAATAAGGTGTTAGAGGGTGAAAACTCAAAACAGCCCCCGAACGTCTCCGTGGGTGGCACCAACACCTCCCACGGGACCAATGTAACTCGTAGGAATTGATCACGCAATCGCGAGACTACCGGTTTGAGAATACGATGGTAATTTGCATATTTCTAGACTTGGGCTTCAAAACATGGCATTTGAGGGTAAAAACTCGAAACAACCCCCGAACGTCACTGTGGGTGTCACCAACACCTCCCACAGGACCAATGTAACTCGTAGTAACTGACCGCGCAGTCGCGGATCTCCCGGTTTGAGAATACGATGATAATTTTCATATTTCTAGGCTTAGGCTTCAAAACATGGCGTTAGAGGGTGAGAACTCGAAACAGCCCCCGAACGTCCCTGTGGGTGGCACCAACACCTCCCACGAGACCAATGTAACTCATAGGAACTCATCACGTAGCCGTGGGTCTCCCGGTTTAAAAATATGATGATAATTTCCTTATTTCTAGGCTTGGGATTAAAAACATGGCGTTAGAAGGTGAAAACAGGAACTAGCCGCCGAACGTCCTCGTGGGTGGTACCAACACCTCCCACGGGACCAATGTAACTCGTAGGAATTGACCATGTAGCCACGGATCTCTCGGTTTTAGAATACGATGGTAATTTGCATATTTCTAGACTTAGGCTTAAAAACATGGCGTTAGAGGGTGAAAACTCAAAACAGCCCCCGTCCATCCTCGTGGGTTGTACCAACACCTCCCACGGGACAAATGTTACTCATAGGGATAGACCCCGCAGCCGCCAGACTCACGGTTTGCGAATATGACTGTAATTTGCATATTTCTCGACTTAAGGAAAATATGGTGTTAGAGGGTCAAAACTCAAAACAGCCCCCGAACGTCCCCGTGGGAGGCACCAACACCTTCCATGAGACCAATGTAACTCGTAGGATCTCACCATGCAGCCGCAGGTCTCCCGGTATGGGAATAAGATAATAATTTTCATATTTCTAGACTTAGGCTTAAAAACATGACGTTAGAGGGTGAAAACTTGAAACGGTCCTCGAACGTCCCCGTGGGTGGCACCAACACCTCCCACGGGACCAATGTAACTCGTAGGAACTGACCGCGCAGCCACGAGACTCCCGGTTTAAGAATACGACGATAATTTGAATATTTCTAGACTTAAGTAAAACATGGCGTTTGAGGGTGATAACTCTAAATAGCCCCCGAACGGCCCTGTGGGTGGCAGCAACACCTCCCACGGGACCAATGTAACTCGTAGGAACTGACCTCGCAGCCACGGGACTCCGAGTATGGAAATACGAGGGTAATTTACATTTTTCTAGACATAGGATTAAAAACATGGCGTTAGAGGGTGAAAACTCGAAATAGCCCCCGAATGTCCCCGTGGGTCGCACCAACACCTCCCACAAGACCAATGTAACTCATAGGAACTGACCGCGCAGCAACGAGAATCCTGGTTTGAGAATATGATGGTAATTTGCATATTTCTAGACTTAGGCTTAAAAGAGGGCATTAGAGGGTGAAAACTCAAAACGGCCTCCGAACGTCCCCGTGGGTGGCACCAACACCTCCCACGGGACCAATGTAACTCATAGGAACTGACCCCGCAGCCATGGGTCTCCCGGTTGGAGAATACGATTATAATTATCATATTTCTAGACTTAGGCTTAAAAACATGGCGTTAGAGGGTGAAAACTCAAAACAGCCCCCGAACATCCCCGTGGGTGGCACCAACATCTCCCACAGGACCAATGTAACTCGTAGGAACTAACCACGCAGCCGCGAGACTCCCGATTTGAGAATACGATAGTAATTTGCGTATTTCTAGACTTAGGCTAAAAAACATGGCGCTAGAGGGTGAAAACTCGAAACGACCCCCTGGGTGGCACCAACCCCTCCCACAGGACCAATGTAACTCGTAAGAACTGACCCCACAGCCGTGGGTCTCCCGGTTTTGAGAATACAATGATAATTTGCATATTTCTAGACTTAGGCTTAAAAACATGGCGTTAGAGTGTGAAAACTCAAAACAACCCCCGAACGTCCCCGTGGGTGGAACCAACAACTCCCGCACGACCAATGTAACTCGTAGGAACTGACCCCGCAGCCGCGGGATTCCCGGTTTGGGAATAGGATGGTAATTTGCGTATTTTTACACTTAGGCTTAAAAACATGGTGTTAGAGGGTGAAAACTCGAAACAACCCCCTAACGTCCTCGTGGGTGGCACCAACAACTCCCACGGGACCAATGTAACTCGTAGGAACTAACCACGCAGCCGCGAGACTCCCGATTTGAGAATACGATGGTAATTTGCATATTTCTAGACTTGGGCTTAAAAAGATGGCGTTAGAGGGTAAAAACTCGAAACAACCCCCGAACTTCCCCGTGGGTGGCACCAATACCTACCACGGTACCAATGTAACTCGTAGGAACTGACCCCACAACCGCGGGTCTCTTGATTTGAGAATACGATGGTAATTTGCATATTTCTAGACTTAGGCTTAAAAACATGGCGTTAGAGGGTGAAAACTTGAAACATCCTCTGAATGTCCCCGTGGGTGGCTCCAACATCTCCCACGGGACCAATATAACTCGTAGGAACTGACTCCGCAGCCGTGGGTCTCCCGGTTTAAGAATACGATGATAATTTGCATATTTCTAGGCTTGGGCTTGAAAACATGGCGTTAGAGGGTGAAAACTCGAAAGAGCCCCCGAACGTCCCCGTGGGTGGCACCAACACCTCCCATGGGACCAATGTGACTCGTAGGAACTGACCATGTATTCGTGGGTCTCTCGGCTTTAGAATACGACTATAATTTACATATTTCTAGACTTAGGCTTAAAAATATGGCGTCAGAGGGTGAAAACTCGAAACAGCCCCCGGCCATACCTGTGGGTTGTACCAACACCTCCCACTGGACCAATGTAACTCATTGGAACTGACCCCGCAGCCGCAAAACTCTCGATTTTAGAACACAATGATAATTTACATATTTCTCGACTTAAGAAAAACATGGCGTTAGTGGGTGAAAACTCGAAACAGCCTCCGAACATCCACGTGGGTGGCACCAACACCTCCCACGAGACCAATGTAACTCGTAGGAACAGACCACGTAGCAGTGGGTCTCCCGGTTTAAGAGTACGATGATAATTTGCATATTTTTAGGCTTGTGCTTAAAAACATGGTGTTAGAGGGTGAAAACACGAAACAGCCCCCGAACGTCCACGTGGGTGGCACTAACACCTCCCACGGGACCAATGTAACTCGTAGGAACTGACCACGTAGCCGCGGGACTCCCGGTTTGAAAATACGATGGTAATTTTCGTATTTTTAGACTGTCTTAAAAACATGGCGTTAGATAGTGAAAACACAAAACATCCCCGAACGTCCCCATGGGTGGCACCAACACCTCCCACGAGACCAATGTAACTTGTAGGACTGATTGCGCAGCCTCGAGACTCCCGGTTTGAGAATATGATGGTAATTTATATATTTCTAGACTTAAGTAAAACATGGCGTTTAACTCGAAATAGCCCACGAACGGCCCTATGGGTGGCACCAACACCTCCCACGGGACCAATGTAACTCGTAGGAACTTACCTCGCAGCCACGGGACTCCCGGTATGAAAATACAAGGGTAATTTACATATTTCTAGACATATTCTTAAAAAATTGGCGTTAGAGAGGGAAAACTCTAAATAGCCTCTGAATGTCCCCGTGGGTGGCACCAACACCGCCCACGAGACCAATGTAACTCGTAGGAACTGACCGCGCAGCCACGAGACTCCTGGTTTGAGAATACGACGGTAATTTGCATATTTCTAGACCTATGTAAAACATGGCGTTAGAGGGTGAAAACTCGAAATGGCCCCCGAACGTCCCCGTGGGTGGCACCAACACCTCCCACGGGACCAATGTAAATCGTAGGAACTGACCCCGCAGCTGTGGGTCTCCCGGTTTAAGAATACGATGATAATTTGCATATTTTTAGGCTTGGGCTTAAAAACATGGCGTTAGAGGGTGAAAACTCGAAACATCCTCCGAACGTCCCTGTGGGTGGCACAAAAACCTCCCACGGGACCAATGTAACTCGTTGGAACTGACCATGCAGCTGCGGGACTCCCGATTTGAGAATACGACGGTAATTTGTATATTTCTAGACTTGGTCTTAAAAACATGGCGTTAGAGGTTGAAAATTCGAAACAGCCCCCGAACGTCCCCGTAGGTGGCGCGAATACCTTCTACGGGACCAATGTAACACGTAGGAACTTACCCCGCAGTCGCGGGTCTCTCAGTTTGAGAATACGACGATAAATAGCATATTTCTAGACTTAGGATTAAAAACATTGCGTTAGAGGGTGAAAACTCGATACAACCCCGGAGTGTCCCTGTGGGTGTCACCAACACCTCCCACAGGACCAATATAGGAACCAACCCCGCAGCCGCGGGTCTCCCGGTTTGAGAATACGATGGTAATTTGCAAATTTCTAGACTAAGGCTTAAAAATATGTCGTTAGAGGGTGAAAACTCAAAACAGCCCCCGACCGTCCCCGTGGGTGGCACCAACACCTCCTAAGTAACTCATAGGAACTGACCCCGCAGCCGCGAGACTCCCGGTTTGAGAATACGACGGTAATTTGCATATTTCTAGTCTTAAGAAAAACATGGCGTTAGAGGGTGAACACTCGAAACAGCCCCCGAACGTCCCTGTGGGTTGAACCAACACCTCCCCCAGGACCTATGTAACTCGTAGGAACTAACCACATAACTCCGGGACTCCCGGTATGAGAATACGATGATAATTTGCATATTTCTAAACTTAGGCTTAAAAACATTGCGTTAGAGGGTGAAAACTCGAAACAGCCCCCGAATGTTCCCGTGGGTGGCACCGACACCTCCCACGAGACCAATGTAACTCGTAGGAACTGACCACGTAGCGGCGAGAGTCCCAGTTTCAGAATACGATTGTAATTTACATATTTCTAGACTTAGGCTTAAAAACATGGCGTTAGAGGGTGAAAACTCAAAACAGCCCCCGAAGGTGGCACAAACACCTCCCATGGGACCAATGAAACTCTTAGGAACTAACTCCGCAGCTGCGGGACTCCCGATTTGAGAATACGACGGTAATTTGTATATTTCTAGACTTAGGCTTAAATACATCGCGTTAGAGGGTGAAAACTCGAAACAGTCCCCGATCGTCCCCGTGGGTGGTACCAACACCTCCCACGGGACCAATGTAACTCATAGGAACTGACCTCGCAGTCGCGAGACTCTCAGTTTCAGAATACGATGGTAATTTTCAAATTTCTAGACCTAAGATAAACATGGCATTAGAAGGTGAAAACTCGAAACAGTCCCCAAAAGTCCTCGTGGGTGGAACCAACACCTCCCACGGGACTAGTGTAACTCGTAGGAAGTCACCACGCAGCCGCGGGTCTCCCGGTACATGAATATAACGACGAGGGTGAAAACTTGGTGTTAGAGGGTGAAAACTCCAAACGGCCCCCGAACGTTCCCGTGGGTGGCACCAACACCTCTCACGGGACCAATGTAACTTGTAGGAACTAATACCTGCAGCCGCAGGACTCCCGATTTTAGAATACAATGGTAGTTTGTGTATTTCTAGACTTAGTCTTAAAAACATGGCATTAGAGGGTGAAAACTCGAAATAGCCCCCGACCATCCCCGTGGGTTGTACCAACACCTCCCACGGGACCAATGTAACTCATAGGGAGTGACCCCGCAATGACGAGACTCCCGGTTTGAGAATACGACGATAATTTGCATATTTCTCGACTTAAGCGAACTATGGCGTTAGAGGGTGAAAACTCAAAATAGCCCCCGAACGTCCCCGTGGGTGTCACCAATACCTTCCACGGGACCAACGTAACTTGTAGGAACTCACCATGTAGCCGCAGGTCTCCCGGTCCCGTGGGAGGTGTTTGCATATTTCTTGACTTAGGCTTAAAAACATGGCATTAGAGGGTGAAAACTCGAAACAGCCCCCGAACGGCCCCGTGGGTGGCACCAACATCTCCCACGGGACCATTGTAACTCGTAGCAACTGACCCCACAGCCGCGGGACTCCCGGTTTGAGAATACGATGGTAATTTGCATATTTCTAGACTTAGGCTTAAAAACATGGCCTTAGAGGGTGAAAACTCCAGACATCCCCCAAACGTCCCTGTGGGTGGCATAAAAACCTCCCACGGGACCAATGTAACTCGTTGGAATAGACCATTCAGCCGCGGGACTCCCGGTTTGAGAATACGACGGTAATTTGTATATTTCTAGACTTAGTCTTAAAAACATGGCGTTAGAAGTTGAAAATTCGAAACAGCCCCCGAATGACCCCGTAGGTGGCGTGAATACCTTCTAGGGGACCAATGTAACACGTAGGAACTTACCTCGCGGCCGCGGGTCTCTCAGTTTGAGAATACGATGGTAAATAGCATATTTCTAGACTTAGGATTAAAAACATGGCGTTAGAGGGTGAAAACTCGATACAGCCATCGAGTGTCCCTGTGGGTGGCACCAACACCTCCCACGGGACCAATATAGGAACCAACCCCGCAGCCGCGGGTCTCCCGGTTTGAGAATACGATGGTAATTTGCATATTTCAAGACTAAGGCTTAAAAATATGTCGTTAGAGGGTGAAAACTCGAAACAACCACTGACCCTCCCCGTGGGTGGCACCAACACCTCCCACGGGAGCAATGTAACTCATAGGAACTGACCCCGCAACCGTGAGACTCCCGGTTTGAGAAAACGACGGTAATTTGCATATTTCTATATTTAAGAAAAACATGGCGTGAGAGGGTGAAAACTCGAAATAGCCCCCGAACGTCCCTGTAGGTTGAACTAACACCTCCCACGATACCTATGTAACTCGTAGGAGCTAACCACGTAACTACGGGACTCCCAGTATGAGAATACGATGATAATTTGCATATTTTTAAACTTAAGCTTAAAAACATGGCGTTAGAGGGTGAAAACTCGAAACAGCCCCCGAACATCCCCGTGGGTGGCACCGACACCTCCCACGGGACCAATGTAACTCGTAGGAACTGACCACGCAGCGACGAGACTCTTGGTTTCAGAATATGATGGTAATTTGCATATTTCTAGACTTAGGCTTAAAAACATGGCGTGCGAGGGTGAAAACTCGAAACAGCCCCCGAACGTGGCACCAACACGTCCCACGAGACCAATGTAACTCGTAGGAACAGACCCCGCAACCGCGGGACTCTCGGTTTGAGAATACGACGGTAATTTGTATATTTCTAGACTTAGGCCTAAAAACATGGCGTTAGAGGGTGAAAACTCGAAACAGTCCCCGGTCGTCCCCGTGGGTGGTACCAACACCTCCCACGGGACCAATGTAACTCATAGAAACTGACTCCACAGCCGCGAGACTCCCGGTTTCAAAGTACGACGGTAATTTTAAAATTTCTAGACCTAAGCTAAACATGGCATTAGAGGGTGAAAACTCGAAACAGTCCCCAAAAGTCCCCGTGGGTGGGACCAACACCTCCCACGGGACCAGTGTAACTCGTAGGATCTCACCACGCAGCCGCGGGACTCCCGATTTTAGAATACGATGGTAATTTGTGTATTTCAAGACTTAGGCTTAAAAACATGGCGTTAAAGGGTGAAAACTCGAAACAGCCCCCGACCATCCCCGTGGGTGGCACCAACACCTCTCACGGGACCAATGTAAATTGTAGGAACTGATACCCACAGCCGCGGGACTCCCGATTTTAGAATATGATGGTAATTTGTGTATTTCTAGACTTAGGCTTAAGAACATGGCGTTAGAGGGTGAAAACTTGAAACAGCCCCCGAACGTCCCCGTGGGTGGCACCAACACCTCCCACGGGACCAATGTAGCTCGTAGGAACTGACTGCGCATCCACGAGACTCTCGGTTTGAGAATACAACGGTAATTTACATATTTCTAAATTTAAGTAAAATATGGCGTTAGAGGGTGAAAACTCGAAACAACCCCCGAACGGCCCCGCGGGTGGCATTAACACCTCCCACGGGACCAATGTCACTCATAGGATAAGACCCCACAGTCGCGGGACTCTGGTTTTGACAATACGAAGGTAATTTGCATATTTCTAGACTTAGGCTTAAAAACAAGGCATTAGAGGGTGAAAACTCGAAACATCCCCCCGAATGTCCCCGTGGGTGGAACCAACACCTCCCACGGGACCAATATAACACGTAGGAACAGACCCCGCAGCCGCGGGTCCCCTGGTTTGAGAATATGATAGTAATTTGCAAATTACTAGACTTAGGCTTAAAAACATGGCGTTTGAGGGTGAAAACTCTCAACATCCCCTGAACGTCCCCGTGGGTGGCACCAACACCTCCCAAAGGACCACTGTAACTCGTAGGAACTGACCACGCAGCCGCGGGACTCCCGGTATGAGAATACGATGATAATTTGCATATTTCTTTACTTAGGCTTAAAAACATGGCGTTAGAGGGTGAAAACTCGAAACAGCCCCCGAACGTCCCTTGGGTGGCACAAACACCTCCCACGAGACCAATGTAACTCGTAGGAACTGACCATGCAGTCATGGGTCTTCCGGTTTGAGAACACGATGATAATTTGCATATTTCTAGACTTGGTCTTAAAAATATGGCGTTAGAGGGTGAAAACTCAAAACAGCCCCCGAACCTCCCCGTGGGTGGCACCAACACCTCCCACGGGAACAATGTAACTCGTAGGAACTGACCCCGTAGCCGCGGGTCTCCCGGTTTTAGAGTACGATGGTTATTTGCATATTTCTATACTTAGGCTTCAAAATATGGCGTTAGAGGGTGAAAACTCGAAACAGCCCCCGACCATCCCCGTGGGTTGCACCAACACCTCCCACGGGACCAATATAACTCATAGGGACTGACCCCACAGCCGCGAGACTCCCGGCTTGAGAAATGACGGTAATTTGCATATTTCTTAACCTAAGAAAGATATGGCGTTAGATGGTGAAAACTCGAAACAGCCCCCGAACGTCCCCGTGGGTGGCACTAACACTTTCCACGGGACCAATGTAACTCGTAGGAACTCGCCATGCATCCGCGGGTCTCTCGGAAAGAAAATACGATAATACTTTGCATATTTCTAGACTTAGGCTTAAAAACATGGCGTTATAGGGTGAAAATTTGCAACGGCCCCCGAACGTCCCCGTGGGTGGCACCAACACCTCCCACGGGACCAATATAACGTGTAGGAAAGAACCCCGAAGCCGCGGAACTACCAGTTTGAAAATACAACGGTAATTTTTGTATTTTTAGACTATCTTAAAAACATGGTGTTAGATAGTGAAAACTCGAAACAGCCCCGAACGTCCCCGTGGGTGGCACCAACACCTCCCACGGGACCAATGTAACTCGTAGGAACTGACCCCGCAGCTGTGGGACTCTCGGTTAGGTAATACGAGGGAAATTTACATATTTTGAGACATAGGCTTAAAAACATGGCGTTAGAGGGGAAAAACTCGAAATAGCCCTCGAACGTCCCCGTGGGTGGCACCAACACCTCCCACGGGACCAATGTAACTCATAGGAACTGACCGTGCAACCATGAGACTCCTGGTTTGAGAATACGATAGTAATTTGCATATTTCTAGACCTAAGTAAAATATGGCGTTAGAGGGTGAAAACTCGAAACAGCCCCCGAACGCCCCGTGGGTGGCACCAACACCTCCCACGGGACCAATGTAACTCGTAGGAACTGACCCCGCGGCCATGGGAATCCCGGTATGAGAATATGATGGTAATTTGCATACTTCTAGACTTAGGCTTAAAAACATAGCATTAGAGGTTGAAAACTCAAAACAGCCACCGAACGTCCCCATGGGTGGCACCAACACTTCCCACGGGACTATTGTAACTCGTAGGAACTGACCCTGCAGCCGCGGGACTCCCGATTTGAGAATACGATGGTAATCTGCATATTTCTAGACTTAGGCTTAAAAACATGGCGTTAGAGGGTGAAAACTAGAAACATCACCAAAACGTCCATATGGGTGGGACCAAAACCTCCCACGGGACCAATATAACTCGTAGGAACTGGCCACACCGCTGCGGGACTCCTGGTTTGAGAATATGACGGTATTTTGTATATTTTTAGACTTAGTTTTAAAAACATGGCGTTGGAGGGTAAAAATTCGAAACAGCCCCCGAACGTCCCCATAGGTGTTACGAATACCTTCTACGGGACCAATGTAACACGTAGGAACTTACCCCGCAGCCACGGGTCTCTCAGTTTGAGAATACGACGGTTATTAGAAAATTTCTAGACTTGGTCTTAAAAACATGGAGTTAGAGGGTAAAAAATTGAACAGCCCCCGAATGTCCCCGTGGGTGGCACCAACACTTCCCGTGGAACCAATATAGGAACCAACCCCGCAGCCGCAGGTCTCCCAGTTTGAGAATACGATGGTAATTTGCATATTTCTAGACTAAGGCTTAAAAAAATGGCATTAGAGGGTGAAAACTCGAAACAACCTCTGACCGACCCCGTGGGTGGCACCAACACCTCCCACGGGACCAATATAACCCGTAGGAACAGACCCTGCAGCCGTTGGACTCCCGGTATGAGAATACGATGATAATTTGCATATTTCTAGACTTAGGCTTAAAAACATGTCATTAGAGGGTGAAAACTCGAAACAACCTCTGACCGACCCCGTGGGTGGCACCAACACCTCCCACGGGACCAATATAACCCGTAGGAACAGACCCTGCAGCCGTTGGACTCCCGGTATGAGAATACGATGATAATTTGCATATTTCTAGACTTAGGCTTAAAAACATGTCATTAGAGGGTGAAAACTCAAAACAGCCCCCGAACGGCCCCGTGGGTGGCACCAACACCTCCCACGGGACCATTGTAACTCGTAGGAACTCACCCCGCAGCCGCGGGACTCCCGGTTTGAGAATACGATGGTAATTTGCATATTTCTAGACTTAGGCTTAAAAACATGGCGTTATAGGGTGAAAACTCCATACATCCCCCAAACGTCCCTGTGGGTGGCATAAAAACCTCCCGCGGGACCAATGTAACTCGTTGGAACTGACCATGCAGCCGCGGGACTCCCGGTTTGAGAATACGACGGTAATTTGTATATTTATAGACATAGTGTTAAACACATGGCGTTAGAGGTTGAAAATTCTAAACAGCCCCCAAACGTCCCCGTAGGTCGCGTGAATACCTTCTACGGGACCAATGTAACACGTAGTAACTTACCCCGCAGCCACGGGTCACTCAGTTTGCGAATACGATTGTAAATACCATATTTCTAGACTTAGGATTGAAAACATGGCGTTAGAGGGTGAAAACTCGATACAGCCCCCGAGTGACCCTGTGGGTGGCACCATCATCTCCCACGGGACCAATATAGGAACTAACCCCGCAGCCGCGGGTCTCCTGGTTTGAGAATACGATGGTAATTTGCATATTTCTAGACTAAGGCTTAAAAACATGTCGTTAGAGGGTGAAACTCGAAACAGCCCCTGACCGTCCCCGTGGGTGGCACCAACACCTCCCACGGGACCAATGTAACTCATAGGAACTGACCCCGCAGCCGTGAGACTCCCGGTTTGAGAATACGACGGTAATTTGCATATTTCTAGACATAAGCAAAACATGGCGTTAGAGGGTGAAAACTCGAAACAGCCCCCGAACATCCCTGTAGGTTGAACCAACACCTCCCACGAGACCTATGTAACTCGTAGGAACTAACCACGTAACTACGGGACTCCCAGTATGAGAATACGATGATAATTTGCATATTTTTAAACTTAAGCTTAGAAACATGGCGTTAGAGGGTGAAAACTTGAAGCAGCCCCCGAACGTCCCCATGGGTGGCACCGACACCTCCCACGAGACCAATGTAACTCGTAGGAACTGACCACGCAGCGAAGAGACTCCCGGTTTCACAATATGATGGTAATTTGCATATTTCTAGACTTAGGCTTAAAAACATGGCATGCGAGGGTGAAAACTCGAAACAGCCCCCGAACGTCCCCGAGGGTGGCACCAACACCTCCCACGGGACCAATGTAACTCGTAGGAACTGACCCGCAGCCGCGGGACTCCCGGTTTGAGAATACGACGGTAATTTGTATATTTCTAGACTTAGGCTTAAAAACATGGCGTTAGAGGGTGAAAACTCGAAACAGCCCCCGGTCGTCCCCGTGGGTGGTACCAACACCTCCCACGGGACCAATGTAACTCATAGGAACTGACCCCGCAGCAGCGAGACTCCCGGTTTCAAAATCCGACTTTAATTTTAAAATTTCTAGACCTAAGCTAAACATGGCACTAGAAGGTGAAAACTCAAAACGGTCCCCAAAAGTCCCCGTGGGTGGAACCAACACCTCCCACAGGATCAGTGTAACTCGTAGGGACTCACCACGCAGCCGCGGGTATCTCGGTACATGAATACGATGATAATTTTCCTATTTCTAGAATTAATCTTAAAAACATGGCGTTAGGGGGTGAAAACTCGAAACGTCCCCCGAACGTCCCCGTGGGTGGCACCAACACCTCTCACGGGACCAATGTAAATTATAGGAACTGATACCCGCAGCCGCGGGACTTCCGATTTTAGAATACGATGGTAATTTGTGTATTTCTAGACATCGGCTTAAAAACATGGCGTTAGAGGGTGAAAACTTGAAACAGCCCCCGTGGGTGGCACTAACACCTCCCACGGGACCAATATAGCTCGTAGGAACTGATCCCGCAGCCACGAGACTCCCAGTTTGAGAATACAACGGTAATTTGCATGTTTCTAAACTTATGTAAAATATGGCGTTAGAGGGTGAAAACTCGAAACAACCCCCGAACGGCCCCGTGGGTGGCACTAACACCTCCCACGGGACCAATGTAACTCATAGGATAAGACACCACAGTCGCGGGACTTTGGTTTTGAGAATACGATGATAATTTACATATTTCTAGACTTAGGCTTAAAAACATGGCGTTAGAGAGTGAAAACTCGAAATAGCCCCTGAACGTCCCCGCGAATGGCACCAACACCTCCTGCGGGACCAATATAACTCGTAGGAGCTGACCGCACAGCCGCGAGACTCCCGGTTTGAGAATACGATGGTAATTTGTGTATTTCTAGACATAGGCTTAAAAACATGGCGTTAGAGGGTGAAAACTTGAAACAGCCCCCGAACGCCCTGTGGGTGGCACTAACACCTCCCACGGGACCAATGTAACTCGTAGGAACTGACCCGTAGCCGTGGGACTCCCGGTATGAGAATACTATGGTAATTTGCATATTTCTTGACTGAGGATTAAAAACATGGCATTAGAGGGTGAAATCTCGAAACAGCCCCCGAACGGCCCCGTGGGTGGCACCAAGATCTCCCACGGGACCATTGTAACTCGTAGGAACTGACCCCGCAGCTGCGAGATTCCCAGTTTGAGAATAAGATGGTAATTTGCATATTTCTGGACATAGGCTTAAAAACATGGCGTTAGAGGGTGAAAACACCAAACATCCCACAAACGTCCCTGTGGGTGGCACAAAAACCTCCCACGGGACCAATGTAACTCGTTGGAACTGGCCATGCAGCCGCGGGACTTCCGATTTGAGAATACGATGATAATTTGTATATTTCTAGACTTAGTCTTAAAAACTTGGCGTTAGAGGTTGAAAATTCGAAACAGCCCCCGAAAGTCCCCGTAGGTGGCGTGAATACCTTCTAGGGGACCAATGTAACACGTAGGAACTTACCCCGCAGCCGCGGGTCTCTCGGTTTGAGAATACGATGGTAAATAGCATATTTCTAGACTTACGATTAAAAACATGGCGTTAGAGGGTGAAATATCGATATCAGCCCCCGAGTGTCCCTGTGGGTGGCACCAACACCTCCCACGGGACCAATATAGGAACCAACCCCGCAGCCGCAGGTCTCTCGATTTGAGAATACGATGGTAATTAGCAAATTTCTAGACTTGGTCTTAAAAACATGGCGTTAGAGGGTAAAAAATCGAATAGCCTCCGAATGTCCCCGTGGGTGGCACCAACACCTCCCGCGGGACCAATATATGAACCAACCCCGCAGCTGCGGGCTCCCGGTTTGAGAATACGATGGTAATTTGCATATTAATAGACTTAGGCTTAAAAACATGGCGATAGAGGGTGAAAACTCGAAACAACCCCTGACCGTCCACGTGCGTGGCACCAACACCTCCCACGGGACCAATGTAACTCATAGGAACTGACCCCGCAGCCGTGAGACTCCCGATTTGAGAATACGACGGTAATTTGCATATTTCTAGACTAAAGCAAAACATGGCGTTAGAGGGTGAAAACTCGAAATAGCCCCCGAACGTCCCTGTAGGTTGAACCAACACCTCCCACAGGACCTATGTAACTCGTATGAACTAACCACGTAACTGCGGGACTCCTGGTATGAGAATACAATGCTAATTTGCACATTTCTAAACTTAGGCTTAAAAACATGGCGTTAGAGGGTAAAAACTCGAAACAACCCCCCAACCTCCCCGTGGGTGGCACCGACACCTCCCACGGGACCAATGTAACTCGTAGGAAGTGACCACGCAGCGGCGAGACTCCCAGTTTTAGAATATGATGGTAATTTTCATATTTCTAGACTTAGGCTTAAAAACATGGCGTTAGAGGGTGAAATCTCGAAACAGCCCCCGAACGTCCCCGAGGGTGGAACCAACACCTCCCACGGGACCAATGTAACTCGTAGGAACTGACCCCGCTGCCGTGGGACTCCTGGTTTGAGAATACGGCGGTAATTTGTATATTTCTAGACATAGGCTTAAAAACATGGCGTTATAGGTTAAAAACTCGAAACAATCCCCGGTCGTCACCGTGGGTGGTACCCACACCTCTTACGGGACCAATGTAACTCATAGGAACTGATCCCGCAGCCGCGAGACTCCCGGTTTCAGAATACAACGGTAATTTTCAAATTTTTAGACCTAAGCTAAACATGGCATTCGAGGGTGAAAACTTGAAACAGTCCCCAAAAGTCCCCGTGGGTGGAACCAACACCTCCCACAGGATCAGTGTAACTCGTAGGGACTCACCACGCAGCCGCGGGTATCTCGGTACATGAATACGATGATAATTTTCCTATTTCTAGAATTAATCTTAAAAACATGGCGTTAGGGGGTGAAAACTCGAAACGTCCCCCGAACGTCCCCGTGGGTGGCACCAACACCTCTCACGGGACCAATGTAAATTATAGGAACTGATACCCGCAGCCGCGGGACTCCCGATTTTAGAATACGATGGTAATTTGTGTATTTCTAGACATCGGCTTAAAAACATGGCGTTAGAGGGTGAAAACTTGAAACAGCCCCCGTGGGTGGCACTAACACCTCCCACGGGACCAATATAGCTCGTAGGAACTGATCCCGCAGCCACGAGACTCCCAGTTTGAGAATACAACGGTAATTTGCATGTTTCTAAACTTATGTAAAATATGGCGTTAGAGGGTGAAAACTCGAAACAACCCCCGAACGGCCCCGTGGGTGGCACTAACACCTCCCACGGGACCAATGTAACTCATAGGATAAGACACCACAGTCGCGGGACATTGGTTTTGAGAATACGATGATAATTTACATATTTCTAGACTTAGGCTTAAAAACATGGCGTTAGAGAGTGAAAACTCGAAATAGCCCCTGAACGTCCCCGCGAATGGCACCAACACCTCCTGCGGGACCAATATAACTCGTAGGAACTGACCGCACAGCCGCGAGACTCCCGGTTTGAGAATACGATGGTAATTTGTGTATTTCTAGACATAGGCTTAAAAACATGGCGTTAGAGGGTGAAAACTTGAAACAGCCCCCGAACGCCCTGTGGGTGGCACTAACACCTCCCACGGGACCAATGTAACTCGTAGGAACTGACCCGTAGCCGTGGGACTCCCGGTATGAGAATACTATGGTAATTTGCATATTTCTTGACTGAGGATTAAAAACATGGCATTAGAGGGTGAAATCTCGAAACAGCCCCCGAACGGCCCCGTGGGTGGCACCAAGATCTCCCACGGGACCATTGTAACTCGTAGGAACTGACCCCGCAGCTGCGGGATTCCCAGTTTGAGAATAAGATGGTAATTTGCATATTTCTGGACATAGGCTTAAAAACATGGCGTTAGAGGGTGAAAACACCAAACATCCCACAAACGTCCCTGTGGGTGGCACAAAAACCTCCCACGGGACCAATGTAACTCGTTGGAACTGGCCATGCAGCCGCGGGACTTCCGATTTGAGAATACGATGATAATTTGTATATTTCTAGACTTAGTCTTAAAAACTTGGCGTTAGAGGTTGAAAATTCGAAACAGCCCCCGAAAGTCCCCGTAGGTGGCGTGAATACCTTCTAGGGGACCAATGTAACACGTAGGAACTTACCCCGCAGCCGCGGGTCTCTCGGTTTGAGAATAAGATGGTAAATAGCATATTTCTAGACTTACGATTAAAAACATGGCGTTAGAGGGTGAAATATCGATATCAGCCCCCGAGTGTCCCTGTGGGTGGCACCAACACCTCCCACGGGACCAATATAGGAACCAACCCCGCAGCCGCAGGTCTCTCGATTTGAGAATACGATGGTAATTAGCAAATTTCTAGACTTGGTCTTAAAAACATGGCGTTAGAGGGTAAAAAATCGAATAGCCTCCGAATGTCCCCGTGGGTGGCACCAACACCTCCCGCGGGACCAATATATGAACCAACCCCGCAGCTGCGGGCTCCCGGTTTGAGAATACGATGGTAATTTGCATATTAATAGACTTAGGCTTAAAAACATGGCGATAGAGGGTGAAAACTCGAAACAACCCCTGACCGTCCACGTGCGTGGCACCAACACCTCCCACGGGACCAATGTAACTCATAGGAACTGACCCCGCAGCCGTGAGACTCCCGATTTGAGAATACGACGGTAATTTGCATATTTCTAGACTTAAGCAAAACATGGCGTTAGAGGGTGAAAACTCGAAATAGCCCCCGAACGTCCCTGTAGGTTGAACCAACACCTCCCACAGGACCTATGTAACTCGTATGAACTAACCACGTAACTGCGGGACTCCTGGTATGAGAATACAATGCTAATTTGCACATTTCTAAACTTAGGCTTAAAAACATGGCGTTAGAGGGTAAAAACTCGAAACAACCCCCCAACCTCCCCGTGGGTGGCACCGACACCTCCCACGGGACCAATGTAACTCGTAGGAAGTGACCACGCAGCGGCGAGACTCCCAGTTTCAGAATATGATGGTAATTTTCATATTTCTAGACTTAGGCTTAAAAACATGGCGTTAGAGGGTGAAATCTCGAAACAGCCCCCGAACGTCCCCGAGGGTGGAACCAACACCTCCCACGGGACCAATGTAACTCGTAGGAACTGACCCCGCTGCCGTGGGACTCCTGGTTTGAGAATACGGCGGTAATTTGTATATTTCTAGACATAGGCTTAAAAACATGGCGTTATAGGTTAAAAACTCGAAACAATCCCCGGTCGTCACCGTGGGTGGTACCCACACCTCCCACGGGACCAATGTAACTCATAGGAACTGATCCCGCAGCCGCGAGACTCCCGGTTTCAGAATACAACGGTAATTTTCAAATTTTTAGACCTAAGCTAAACATGGCATTCGAGGGTGAAAACTTGAAATAGTCCCCAAAAGTCCCCGTGGGTGGAACCAACACCTCCCACGGGACCAGTGTAACTCGTAGGAACTCATCACGCAGCCGAGGGTCTTCCGGTACATGAATACGACAATAATTTGCCTATTTCTAGAATTAAGCTTTAAAACATGGCGTTAGAGGGTGAAAACTCGAAACGGCCCCCGAACGTCCCTATGGGTGGCACCAACACCTCTCACGGGACCAATGTAAATTATAAGAACTGATACCCGCAGCCGCGGGACTCCCGATTTTAGAATAGGATGGTAATTTGTGTATTTCTAGAATTAGGCTTAAAAACATGGCGTTCGAGGGTGAAAACTTGAAACAGACCCCGTGGGTGGCACTAACACCTCCCACGGGACCAATATAGCTCGTAGGAACTGATCCCGCAGCCACGAGACTCCCAGTTTGAGAATACAACGGTAATTTGCATGTTTCTAAACTTATGTAAAATATGGCGTTAGAGGGTGAAAACTCAAAACAACCCTCGAACGGCCCCGTGGGTGGCACTAACACCTCCCAGGGGACCAATGTAACTCATAGGATAAGACACCACAGTCGCGGGACTTCGGTTTTGAGAATACGATGATAATTTACATATTTCTAGACTTAGGCTTAAAAACATGGCGTTAGAGAGTGAAAACTCGAAATAGCCCCTGAACGTCCCCGCGAATGGCACCAACACCTCCTACGGGACCAATATAACTCGTAGGAACTGACCGCACAGCCGCGAGAGTCCCGGTTTGAGAATACGATGGTAATTTGTTTATTTCTAGACATAGGCTTAAAAACATGGCGTTAGAGGGTGAAAACTTGAAACAGCCCCCGAACGCCCTGTGGGTGGCACTAACACCTCCCACGGGACCAATGTAACTCGTAGGAACTGACCCGTAGCCGTGGGACTCCCGGTATGAGAATACTATGGTAATTTGCATATTTCTTGATTGAGGATTAAAAACATGGCATTAGAGGGTGAAATCTCGAAACAGCCCCCGAACGGCCCCGTGGGTGGCACCAAGATCTCCCACGGGACCATTGTAACTCGTAGGAACTGACCCCGCAGCTGCGGGACTCCCAGTTTGAGAATAAGATGGTAATTTGCATATTTCTGGACATAGGCTTAAAAACATGGCGTTAGAGGGTGAAAACACCAAACATCCCACAAACGTCCCTGTGGGTGGCACAAAAACCTCCCACGGGACCAATGTAACTCGTTGGAACTGGCCATGCAGCCGCGGGACTTCCGATTTGAGAATACGATGATAAGTTGTATATTTCTAGACTTAGTCTTAAAAACTTGGCGTTAGAGGTTGAAAAATCGAAACAGCCCCCGAAAGTCCCCGTAGGTGGGGTGAATACCTTCTAGGGGACCAATGTAACACGTAGGAACTTACCCCGCAGCCGCGGGTCTCTCGGTTTGAGAATACGATGGGAAATAGCATATTTCTAGACTTACGATTAAAAACATGGCGTTAGAGGGTGAAATATCGATATCAACCCCCGAGTGTCCCTGTGGGTGGCACCAACACCTCCCACGGGACCAATATAGGAACCAACCCCGCAGCCGCAGGTCTCTCGATTAGAGAATACGATGGTAATTAGCAAATTTCTAGACTTGGTCTTAAAAACATGGCGTTAGAGGGTAAAAAATCGAATAGCCTCCGAATGTCCCCGTGGGTGGCACCAACACCTCCCGCGGGACCAATGTATGAACCAACCCCGCAGCCGTGGGTCTCCCGGTTTGAGAATACGATGGTAATTTGCATATTAATAGACTTAGGCTTAAAACATGGCGATAGAGGGTGAAAACTCGAAACAACCCCTGACCGTCCACGTGCGTGGCACCAACACCTCCCACGGGACCAATGTAACTCATAGGAACTGACCCCGTAGCCGTGAGACTCCCGATTTGAGAATACGACGGTAATTTGCATATTTCTATACTTAAGCAAAACATGGCGTTAGAGGGTGAAAACTCGAAACAGCCCCCGAACGTCCCTGTAGGTTGAACCAACACCTCCCACGGGACCTATGTAACTCGTATGAACTAACCACGTAACTGCGGGACTCCTGGTATGAGAATACGATGATAATTTGCACATTTCTAAACTCAGGCTTAAAAACATGGCGTTAGAGGGTGAAAACTCGAAACAACCCCCCAACCTCCCCGTGGGTGGCACCGACACCTCCCACGGGACCAATGTAACTCGTATGAAGTGACCACGCAGCGGCGAGACTCCCAGTTTCAGAATATGATGGTAATTTTCATATTTCTAGACTTAGGCTTAAAAACATGGCGTTAGAGGGTGAAATCTCGAAACAGCCCCCGAACGTCCCCGAGGGTGGAACCAACACCTCCCACGGGACCAATGTAACTCGTAGGAACTGACCCCGCAGCCGTGGGACTCATGGTTTGAGAATACGGCGGTAATTTGTATATTTCTAGACATAGGCTTAAAAACATGGCGTTATAGGTTAAAAACTCGAAAGAATCCCCGGTCGTCACCGTGGGTGGTACCAACACCTCCCACGGGACCAATGTAACTCATAGGAACTGATCCCGCAGCCGCGAGACTCCCGGTTTCAGAATACAACGGTAATTTTCAAATTTTTAGACCTAAGCTAAACATGGCATTCGAGGGTGAAAACTTGAAACAGTCCCCAAAAGTCCCCGTGGGTGGAAACAACACCTCCCACGGGACCAGTGTAACTCGTAGGAACTCACCACACAGCCGAGGGTCTTCCGGTACATGAATACGACAATAATTTGCCTATTTCTAGAATTAAGCTTTAAAACATGGCGTTAGAGGGTGAAAACTCGAAACGGCCCCCGAACGTCCCTGTGGGTGGCACCAACACCTCTCACGGGACCAATGTAAATTATAAGAACTGATACCTGCAGCCGCGGGACTCCCGATTTTAGAATAGGATGGTAATTTGTGTATTTCTAGAATTAGGCTTAAAAACACGGCGTTCGAGGGTGAAAACTTGAAACAACCCCCAAACGTCCCTGTGGGTGGCACCAACACCTCCCACGGGACCAATGTAGCTCGTAGGAACTGACCGCGCAACCACGAGACTCCTGGTTTGAGAATACAACGGTAATTTGCATATTTTTAAATTTAAGTAAAATATGGTGTTTGAGGGTGAAAACTCAAAACAACCCCCGAACGGCCCCGTGGGTGGCACTAACACCTCCCACGGGACCAATGTAACTCATAGGATAAGAACCCATAGTCGAGGGACTCCTGTTTTTAAAATACGACTGTAGTTTGCATATTTATAGACTTAGGCTTAAAAATATGCCGTTAGAGAGTGAAAACTCGAAACAGCCCCTAATCGTCCACGCGGATGGCACCAACATCTGCGACGGGACCAATATAACTCGTAGGAACTGACCGCACAACCACGAGACCCCCGGTTTGAGAATACGACGGTAATTTATGTATTTCTAGACTTAGGCTTAAAAACATGGCGTTAGAGGGTGAAAACTCTCAACAGCCCCCGAACGTCCCCGTGGGTGGCACCAACACCTCCCACAGGACCAATGTAACTCGTAGGAACTGACCACACAGCCGCGGGACTCCCGGTATGAGAATACAATGATAATTTGCATATTTCTTTACTTAGGATTAAAAACATGGTGTTAGAGGGTGAAAACTCGAAACAGCCCCCGAACGTCCCAGTGGGTGGCACTAATACCTCCCACGAGAGCAATGTAACTAGTAGGAACTGACCACGCAGTCGTGGGTCTTCCGGTTTGAGAATACGATGATAATTTGCATATTTCTAGACTTGGGCTTAAAAATATGGCGTTAGAGGGTGAAAACTCGAAACAGCCCCCGAACCGCCCCGTGGGTGGCACTAACACCTCCCACGGGACCAATGTTACTCGTAGGAACTGACCCCGTAGCCGCGGGTCTCTCGGTTTTAGAATATGATGGTTATTTGCATATTTGTATACTTAGGCTTTAAAACATGGCATTAGGGGGTGAAAACTCGAAACAACCCCCGACCATCCCCGTGGGTTGCACCAACACCTCCCACGGGACCAATGTAACTCATAGGGACTGACCCACAGCCGCGAGACTCCCGGTTTGAGAATATGACGGTAATTTGCATATTTCTTGACTTAAGCGAGATATGGCGTCAGATGGTGAAAACTCGAAACAGCCCCCAAACGTCCCCGTGGGTGGCACCAACACCTTCCACGGGACCAATGTAACTCGTAGGAACTCAGCATGTAGCCGCGGGTCTCCCGGTATGAGAATATGATAATAATTTGCATATTTCTGGACTTAGGCTTAAAAACATGGCGTTAGAGGGTGAAAATTTGCAACGACTCCCGAACGTCCCTGTGGGTGGCACTAAAACCTCCCACGGGACCAATGTAACTCGTAGGAACTAACCCCGTAGCCGCGGGACTCCCAATTTGAAAATACGAGGGAAATTTACATATTTCTAGACATAGGCTTAAAAACATGGCGTTAGAGGGGAAAAACTCGAAATAGCCCCCAAAGGTCCCCGTGGGTGGCACCAACACCTCCCACGGGACCAATGTAACTCATAGGAACTGACCGTGCAGCCACGAGACTCCTGGTTTGAGAATACGACAGTAATTTGCATATTTCTAGACCTAAGTAAAATATGGTGTTAGAGGGTGAACACTTGAAACAGCCCCCGAACTCCCCGTGGGTGGCACTAACACCTCCCACGGGACCAATGTAAATCGTAGGAACTGACCCCGCAGCCGTGGGACTCCCGGTATGAGAATACGACGGTAATTTGCATATTTCTAGACTTTGGATTAAAAACATGGCATTAGAGGGTGAAAACTCACAACAACCACTGAACGTCCTCATTGGTGGCACCAACACCTCCCACGAGACCATTGTAACTCATAGGAAGTGACCCCGTAGTCGCGGGACTCCCGGTTTGAGAATATGATGGTAATTTGCATATTTCTAGACTTAGGCTTAAAAACATGGCATTAGAGGGTGAAAACTCGAAACATCACCCAAACGTCCCTGTGGGTGGCAGCAAAACCTCCCACGGTACCAATGTAACTCGTAGGAACAGACCATGCAGCCGCGGGACTCGTGGTTTGAGAATACGACGGTAATTTGTATATTTTTAGACTTAGTTTTAAAAACATGGCGTTAGAGGGTGAAAATTCGAAATAGCCCCCGAACGACCCAATAGGTGTTGCGAATACCTTCTACGGGACCAATGTAACTCGTAGGAACTTACCCCGCAGCCACGGTTCTCACGGTTTGAAAATACGATGGTAATTAGCAAATTTCTAGACTTGGTCTTAAAAACATGGCGTTAGAGGGTAAAAAATCGAACAGCCCCCGAATGTCCCCGAGGGTGGCACCAACACCTCCCGCGGGACCAATATAGGAACCAACCCCGCAGCCGCGGGTCTCCCGGTTTGAGAATATGATGGTAATTTGCATATTTCTAGACTAAGGATTAAAAACATGGCGTTAGAGGGTGAAAACTCGAAAAAGCCCCTGACCGACCCCGTGGGAGGCACCGACACCTCCCACGGGACCAATGTAACTCGTAGGAACTGACCCCGCAGCCGTGGGACTCCCGGTATGAGAATACGACGGTAATTTGCATATTTCTAGACTTAGGCTTAAAAACATGGCATTAGAGGGTGAAAACTCGAAAGATCCCCCGAACGCCCCCGTGGGTGGCACCAACACCTCCCACGGGACCATTGTAACTCGTAGGAACTCACCCCGCAGCCGCGGGACTCCCGGTTTGAGAATACGATGGTAATTTGTATATTTCTAGACTTTGGCTTAAAAACATGGCGTTAGAGTGTGAAAACTCCCGACATCCCCCAAACGTCACTGTGGGTGGCACAAAAACCTCCCACAGGACCAATGTAACACGTTGGAACTGACCATGCAGTCGCGGGACTCCCGATTTGAGAATACGACGGTAATTTTTATATTTCTAGACTTACTCTTAAAAACATGGCGTTAGAGGTTGAAAATTTGAAACTGCCCCAGAACGTCCCCGTAGGTGGCGCGAATACCTTCTACGGGACCAATGTAACACGTAGGAACTTACCCCGTAGCCACGGGTCTCTCAGTTTGAGAATACGACGGTAAATAACATATTTCTAGACTTAGGATTAAAAACATGGCGTTAGAGGGTGAGAACTCGATACAGCCCCCGAGTGTCCCTGTGGGTGGCACCAACACCTCCCACGGGACCAATATAGGAACCAACCCCGCAGTCGCGGGTCTCCCGGTTTGAGAATACGATGATAATTTGCATATTTCTAGACTAAGGTTTAAAAACATGTCGTTTGAGGGTGAAAACTCGAAATAGCCCATGACCTTCCCCGTGGGTGGCACCAACACCTCCCACGGGACTAATGTAACTCATAGGAACTAACCCCGCAGCCGCGAGACTCCCGGTTTGAGAATACGTTGGTAATTTGCATATTTCTAGACTTAGGATTAAAAACATGACGTTATAGGGTGAAAACTCCAGACATCCACCAAACGTCCCTGTGGGTGGCATAAAAACCTCCCACGGGACCAATGTAACTCGTTGGAACTGACCATGGAGCCGCGGGACTCCTGGTTTGAGAAAACGATGGTAATTGGCATATTTCTAGACTTAAGCAAATCATGGCGTTAGAGGGTGAAAACTCGAAACAGCCCCCGAACGTCCTCGTGGGTGGCACCGACACCTCCCACGGGACCAATGTAACTCGTAGGAACTGACCACGCAGCGGCGAGACTCTCAGTTTCAGAATATGATGGTGATTTTCATATTTCTAGACTTAGGCTTAAAAACATGGCGTGCGAGGGTGAAAACTCGAAACAGCCCCCGAACGTCCCCGAGGGTGGCACCAACACCTCCCACGGGACCAATGTAACTCATAGGAACTGACCCCGCAGCCGCGGGACTCCCGGTTTGAGAATACAACGGTAATTTGTATATTTCTAGACTTAGGCATAAAAACATGGCGTTAGAGGGTGAAAACTCCAAACAGTCCCCGGTCGTCCCTGTGGGTGGTACCAACACCTCCCACGGGACCAATGTAACTCATAGGAACAGACCCCGCAGCCGCGGGACTCCCAGTTTCAAAATACGACGGTAATTTTAATATTTGTAGACCTAAGCTAAACATGGCATTAGAGGGTGAAAACAAGAAACAGTCCCCAAAAGTCCCCGTGGGTGGAACCTACACCTCCCATGGGACCACTGTAACTCGTAGGAACTCACCACGCAGCCGCGGGTCTCCCGATACATGAATACGATGATAATTTGCCTATTTCTAGAATTAAGCTTGAAAACATGGCGTTAGAGGGTGAAAACTCGAAACGGCCACCGAACGTCCCCGTAGGTTGCACCAACACCTCTCACGGGACCAATGTAAATTGTAGGAACTGATACCCGCAGCCGTGGGACTCCCTATTTTATAATACGATGGTAATTTATGTATTTCTAGACATAGGATTAAAAACATGGCGTTAGAGGGTGAAAACTTGAAACAACCCCCGAACGTCCCCGTGGGTGGCACCAACACCTCCCACGGGACCAATGTTGCTCGCCGGAACTGATCGCCCAGCCACGAGACTCCTGGTTTGAGAATACAACGGTAATTTACATATTTATAAACTTAAGTAAAATATGCCGTTAGAGCGTGAAAACTCGAAACAACCCCCGAACGGCCCCGTGGGTGGCACTAACACCTCCCACGGGACCAATGTAACTCATAGGATAAGACCCCAGAGTCGCGGGACTCCGATTTTGAAAATACGACGGTAATTTGCATATTTCTAGACTTAGGCTTAAAAACATGGCGTTAGAGAGTGAAAACTCGAAACAACCCCTGACCATCCCCGCGGATGGCACCAACACCTCCCACGGGACCAATATAACTCGTAGGAACTGACCGCGCAGTCACGAGACTCCCGGTTTGAGAATACGATGGTAATTTGCGTATTTTTAGACTCATGCTTAAAAACATGGCGTTAGAGGGTGAAAACTTGAAACAGCCCCCGAACACCCTGTGGGTGGCACCAACACCTCCCACGGGACCAATGTAACTCGTAGGAACTGACCCCGCAACCGTGGGACTCCCGGTATGAGAATACGACGGTAATTTGCATATTTCTAGACTTTGGATTAAAAACATGGCATTAGAGGGTGAAAACTCACAACAACCACTGAACGTCCTCATTGGTGGCACCAACACCTCCCACGAGACCATTGTAACTCATAGGAAGTGACCCCGTAGTCGCGGGACTCCCGGTTTGAGAATATGATGGTAATTTGCATATTTCTAGACTTAGGCTTAAAAACATGGCATTAGAGGGTGAAAACTCGAAACATCACCCAAACGTCCCTGTGGGTGGCAGCAAAACCTCCCACGGTACCAATGTAACTCGTAGGAACAGACCATGCAGCCGCGGGACTCGTGGTTTGAGAATACGACGGTAATTTGTATATTTTTAGACTTAGTTTTAAAAACATGGCGTTAGAGGGTGAAAATTCGAAATAGCCCCCGAACGACCCAATAGGTGTTGCGAATACCTTCCACGGACCCAATGTAAATCGTTGGAACTGACCATGCAGCCGCGGGACTCCCGGTTTGAGAATACGACGGTAATTTGTATATTTTTAGACTTAGTCTTCAAAACATGGCGTTAGAACTTCAAAATTCGAAATAACACCCGAACGTCCCCATAGGTGGCGTGAATACCTTCTACGAAACTAATGTAACACGTAGGAACTTACCCCACAGCCGCGGGTCTCTCGGTTTGAGAATACGATGGTAAATAGCATATTTCTAGACTTAGGATTAAAAACATGGCGTTAGAGGGTGAAAACTTGAGATCAGCCCCCGAGTGTCCCTGTGGGTGGCACCAACACCTCCCACAGGACCAATATAGGAACCAACCCCGCATCCGCAGGTCTCCCGGTTTGAGAATACGATGGTAATTTGAATATTTCTAGACTAAGGCTTAAAAACATGTCGTTAGAGGGTGAAAACTCGAAACAACCCCTGACCGTCCCCGTGGGTGGCACCAAAACCTCCCACGGGATCAATGTAACTCATAGGAACTGACCCCACAGCCGTGAGACTCCCGGTTTGAGAATACGAGGGTAATTTGCATATTTCTAGACTTAAGCAAAATATGGCGTTAGAGGGTGAAAACACGAAACAGCCTCCGAACGTCCCTGTAGGTTGAACCAACACCTCCCACGGGACCTATGTAACTCGTAGGAACTAATTACGTAATTGCGGGACTCCCGGTATGAGAATACGATGATAATTTGCATATATTTAAACTTAGGCTTAAAAATATGGCGTTAGAGGGTGAAAACTCGAAATAACCCCCGAACGTCCCCGTGGTTGGCACTGACACCTCCCACGGGACCAATTTAACTCCTAGGAACAGACCACGCAGTGGCGAGACTCCCAGTTTCAGAATATGACGGTGATTTGCATATTTCTAGACTTCGGACTAAAAACATGGCGTTAGAGGGTGAAAGCTCAAAACAGCCCACGAACATCCCCTAGGGTGGCACCAACACCTGCCACGGGACCAATGTAACTCGTAGGAACTGACCCCGCAGCCGCGGGACTCCTGGTTTGAGAATACGATGGTAATTTGTATATTTCTAGACTTAGGCTTAAAAAAATGGCGTTAGAGGGTGAAAACTCGAAACAATCCCCGGTCGTCCCCGTGGGTGATACGAACGCCTCCCACAGGACCAATGTAACTCATAGGAACTGAGCCCGCAGCCGCGAGACTCCCGGTTTCAGAATACGATGGTAATTTTCAAATTTCTAGACCTAAGCTAAACATGGCATTAGAGGGTGAAAACTCGAAACAGCCCCCAAAGTCCCCGTGGGTGGAACCAATACCTCCCATGGGACTAGTGTAACTCGTAGGAACTGACCACATAGCCGCGGGTCTCCCAATACATGAATACGATGATACTTTGCCTATTTCTAGAATTAAGCTTAAAAACATGGCATTAGAGGGTGAAAACTCGAAACGGCCCTCGAACGTCCCCGTGGGTGGCACCAACACCTCCCACGGGACCAATGTAGCTCGTAGGAACTGAATGTGCATCCACGAGACTCCCGGTTTGAGAATACAACGGTAATTTACATATTTCTAAATTTAAGTAAAATACGGCGTTAGAGGGTTAAAACTCAAAACAACCCCCGAACGGCCCCATGGGTGGCACTAACACCTCCCACGGGACCAATGTAACTCATAGGATAAGACCCCACAGTCGCGGGACTCCTATTTTGAGAATACGATGGTAGTTTGCTTATTTTTAGACTTAGGCCTAAAAACATGGTGTTAGAGGGTGAAAGCTCTCAACAGCCCCCGAACATCCCTGTGGGTGGCACCAACACCTCCCACATGGCCCATGTAACTCCTAGGAACTGACTCCGCAGCCGTGGGTCACCCAGTTTGAGAATACGATGATAATTTGAATATTTCTAGACTTAGGATTAAAAACATTGCGTTAGAGGGTGAAAACTCATAACAACCCCCTAACGTCCCCGTGGGTGGAACAAACACCTCCCGCGGGACCAATGTAACTCGTAGGAACTGACTCCGCAGCCGCGGGACTCCCGATTTGAGAATATGACAGTAATTTGCGTATTTATAGACTTAAGATTAAAAACAAAGCGTTAGAGGGTGAAAACTCAAAACAGCCCCCGTACGTCCCCGTGGGTGGCACTAACACCTCCCACGGGACCAATGTAACTCGTAGGAACTGAACACGCAACCCTGAGACTCCCGGTTTGATAATACGATTGTAATTTGCATATTTCTAGACTTGGGATTAAAAACATGGCGTTAGAGGGTGAAAACTCTCAACAGCCCCCGAACGTCCCCGTGGGTGGCACCAACACATCGCACATGATAAATGTAACTCGTAGGAACTGACCACACAGTCGCGGGTCTCCCGGTTTGAGAATACGACGGTAATTTGCATATTTCTAGACTTAGGCTTAAAAACATGGCGTTAGAGCGTGAAAACTCCAGACATCCCCCAAACGTCCCTGTGGGTGGCACAAAAACCTCCCACGGGACCAATGTAACTCGTTGGAATTGACCATTCAGCCGCAGGACTCTCGGTTTGAGAATACGACTATAATTTGTATATTTCTAGACTTAGTCTTAAAAACATGGCATTAGAGGTTGAAAACTCAAAACAGCCCCCGACCGTCCCCGTGGGTTGCACCAACACCTCCCACGGGACCAATATAACTCATAGGGACTGACACCGTAGCTGCGAGACTCCCGGTTTGAGAATATGACGGTAATTTGCATATTTCTAAATTGAAGCAAAATATGGCGTTAGATGGTGAAAACTCGAAACAACCCCCGAACGTCCCCGTGGGTGGCACCAAAACCTCCCACGGGGCCAATGTAACTCGTAGGAACTTACCAAGCAGCCGCGGGTCTCCCGGTATGAGAATACATTAATAATTTGCATATTTCTAGACTTAGGCTTAAAAACATAGCGTTAGAGGGTGAAAACATGCAACGGCCCCCGAACGTCCCCGTGGGTGACACCAACACCTCCCATGGGACCAATGTAACTCATAGGAACTGACCCCGTAACAGCGGGACTCCTGGTTTGAAAATACGACGGGAATTTTTGTATTTTTAGACTACCTTAAAAACATGGTGTTAGATAGCAAAAACTCGAAACAGCTCCGAACGTCCCCATGGGTGGCACCAACACCTCCCACGGGACAAATGTAACTCGTAGGAACTGACCCAACAACCACGGGACTCCCGGTTTGACAATACGAGGGCAATTTACATATTTCTAGACATAGGCTTAAAAACATGGCGCTAGAGGGGGAAAACTCGAAATAGCCCCCGAACGTCCCCGTGGGTGGCAACAACACCTCCCACGGGACCAATGTAACTCGTAGGAACTGACCGTGTAGCCACGAGACTCCTAGTTTGAGAATACGGCGATAATTTGCATATTTCTAGACTTTGGCTTAAAAACATGGCGTTAGAGGGTGAAAACTCGTAACGTCCCCCGAACGTCCCCGTGGGTGGCACCAACACCTCCCATTGGACCCATGTAACTCGTAGGAACTGACCCCGTAGCCACGGGACTCGCGGTTTGAGATTACGGTGGTAATTTGCGTATTTCGAGACTTAGGCTCAAAAACATGGCATGAAAGGGTGAAAACTCGAAACAACCCCCGAATGTCCCCGTGGGTGGCACCAACACCTACCATCGGACCAATGTAACTCGTAGGAACTGACCCTGCAGCCACGAGGCTCTCGGTTTGAGAATACGATGGTAATTTGCATATTTCTATTCATAAATAAAACATCGTGTTTGAGGGTGAAAACTCGAAACAGCCCCCGAACGGCCCCATGGGTGGCACCAACACCTCCTATGGGACCAATGTAACTCGGATGAACTGACCCAGTAGCCACTAGACTCCTGGTTTGAGAATATGATGGTAATTTGCATATTTCAAGACTTAGGCTTAAAAACATGGCGTTAGAGGGTGAAAACTGGAAACAACCCCCGAACGACCCCGTGGGTGGCACTAATACCTCCCATGGGACCAATGTAACTCGTAGGAACTGACCCCGCAACCGCGGGTCTCTCTCTTTGAGAATACGACGGTAATTTGTATATTTTCAGACTTAGGCTTAAAAATATGGCGTTAGAGGGTGAAAACTCGAAACATCCACCGAATGGCTCCTTAGGTGGCACCAACACCTCCCACGAGACCTTTATAACTCGTAGGAACTGACATCGCAGCCACGGGTCTCACGGTTTGAAATATGATAGTAGTTTGCATATTTCTAGACTTAGGCTTAAGAATATGGCGTTCGAGGGTGAAAACTCTAAATAGCCCCCGAACGTCCCCGTGGGTAGCACCTAGACCTCCCACGGGACCAATGTAACTCGTAGGAAGTGACCACGTAGCCCTGGGTATCCTTGTTTGAGAATATGATGATAATTTGCATATTTCAAGACTTAGGCTTAAAAACATGGCATAAGAGGGTGACAACTCGAAACAACCCACGAACATCCTCGTGGGTGGCACCAACACCTCCCACGGGACCAATGTAACTCGTAGGAACTGACCCTCCAGCTGCGGGTCTCCCGGTTTTAGAATACGATGGTAATTTGCATATTTTATAGAGTTAGTCTTAAAAACATGGCATTAGAGGGAGAAAACTCGAAACAGCCCCCGACCGTCCACGTGGGTGCCACCAACACCTCCACGGAACACATATAACTCATTGGAACTGACCCCGCAGCTGCGAGACTTCCGATTTGAGAATATGATGGTAATTTGATATTTCTAGACTTAAGCAAAATATGGCGTTAGAGGGTGAAAACTCGAAACATCCATCGAATGTCGCCGTGGGTTGCACCAACACCTTCCACGGGACCAATATAACTCGTAGGAACCGACCCCACAGCCGCGTGTCTCCCGGTTTGAGAATACGATAATAATTTGCATATTTCTAGACTTAGGCTTAAAAACATGGCGTTAGAGGGTGAAAAATCGAAACAACCCCCGAACGTCCCCGTGGGTGGCACCAACACCTCCCAAAGGGTCAATGTAACTCGTAGGAACTGACCACGCTGTCGCGGGTCTCCCGGTTTGAGAATACGATGATAATTTGTAGATTTCTAGACTTAGGCTTAAAAACATGGCGTTAGAGGGTGAAACCTCGAAAGATCCCCCGTGCGACCCCGTGGGTTGCTCCAATACCTCCCACGGGACCAATGTAACTCGTAAGAACTGACTCCGCAGCTGCAGGACACCCGGTTTGAGAATACGATGATAATTTGCATATTTCTAGATTTAGGCTTAAAAACATGGCGTTAGAGGGTGAAAACTCGAAACAGCCCCCGAACGTCCCCATGCGTGGCACCAATACCTCCCACGGGACCAATGTAACTCGTAGGAACTGACCCCACAGTTGCAGATCTCTCGGTTTGAAAATATGACTGTAATTTGCATATTTCTCGACTTAGGCTTGAAAACATGGCGTTAGAGGTTGAAACTCAAAATATCCCTCGAATGTCCCCATGGGTGGCACCAACACCTCCCACGAGACCAATATAACTCGTAGGAACTGACCCCGCAGCTGCGGGTCTCCCAGTTTGAGAATACAATTGTAATTTGCATATTTTTAGACTTAGACTTAAAAACACGGCGTTAGAGGGTGAAAACTCGAAACATCCCCCGAACGTCCCCGTGGATGGCACCAACACCTCCCATGGGACCAATGTAACTCATAGGATTGACCACGCAGCCGTGGGTCTCTCGGTTTGAGAATACATTAATAATTTGCATATTTCTAGACTTAGGCTTAAAAACACGGCGTTAGGGGGTGAAAACTCGAAATAGCGCCCGAACGTCCCTGTGGGTGGCACCAACACCTCCCACGGGACCAATGTAACTCATAGGAACTGACCCCGCAGCTGCGAGTCTCCCGGTTTTAGAATACGATGGTAATTTGCCTATTTTTAGACTTAGGCTTAAAAACATGTCGTTAGAGGGTGAAAACTCAAAACAGCCCCCGACCGTCCATATGGGTGGAACATACACCGCCCACGGGACCAATGTAACTCGTAAGAACTGATCGCGCAGCCGTGAGACTCCCGGTTTGAGAATACGACGGTAATTTGCATATTTGTAGACTTAAGCAAAACATGGCATTAGAGGGTGAAAACTCGAAACAGCCCCCGAACGTCCCCGTGGATGGCACCAACACCTCCCATGGTACTAATGTAACTCGTAGGAACTGACCATGCCGCCGAGGGTCTCCCGGTATGATAATACGATGATAATTTCCATATTTCTGGAATTAGGCTTAAAAACATGGCGTTAGATGGTGAAAACTCGAAAGAGCCCCCGAACGACCCCGTGGGTGGCACCAACACCTCCCATGGGACCAATGTAACTTGTAGGAACTGACCCCACAACTGCGGGACTCCCGGTATGAGAATACGACTGTAATTTGCATATTTCTAGACTTAAGATTAAAAGCATGGAGTTAGAGGGTGAAAACTCAAAACAACCCCCAAAAGTACCCATGGGTGGCACCAACACCTCCCACGGGACCAATTTAACTCGTAGGAACTGACCACGCAGCCGTGGGTCTCCCGGTTTGAGAATACGATGATAATTTTTATATTTCTAGACTTAGGCTTAAAAACATGGCGTTAGAGGGTGAAAACTGGAAACAGCCCCCGAACGTCCCCGTGGGTGGCACCAATACCTCCCATGGGACCAATGTAACTCGTAGGAACTGACCCCGCAGCCGCGGGTCTCTCTCTTTGAGAATACGACGGTAATTTGCATATTTTCAGACTTAGGCTTAAAAATATGGCGTTAGAGGGTGAAAACTCGAAACATCCACCGAATGTCTCCTTGGGTGGCACCAACACCTCCCACGAGACCTTTATAACTCGTAGGAACTGACACCGCAGCCACGAGTCTCACAGTTTGAAATATGATAGTAGTTTACATATTTCTAGACTTAGGCTTAAGAACATGGGTTTCGAGGGTGAAAACTCGAAATAGCCCCCGAATGTCCCCGTGGGTGGCACCTAGACCTCCCACGGGACCAATGTAACTCGTAGGAAGTGACCACGCAGCCCTGGGTATCCTTGTTTGAGAATATGATGATAATTTGCATATTTCAAGACTTAGGCTTAAAAACATGGCATAAGAGGGTGACAACTCGAAACAACCAACGAACATCCTCGCGGGTGGCACCAACACCTCCCACGGGACCAATGTAACTCGTAGGAACTGACCCTCCAGCTGCGGGTCTCCCGGTTTCAGAATACGACGGTAATTTGCATATTTTATAGACTTAGTCTTAAAAACATGGCATTAGAGGGAGAAAACTCGAAACAACCCCCGACCGTCCACGTGGGTGCCACCAACACCTCCCACGGAACAAATATAACTCATAGGAACTGACCCCGCAGCTGCGAGACTCCCGATTTGAGAATATGATGGTAATTTGATATTTTTAGACTTAAGCAAAATATGGCGTTAGAGGGTGAAAACTCGAAACATCCATCGAATGTCGCCGTGGGTTGCACCAACACCTTCCACGGGTCCAATTTTACTCGTAGGAACTGACCTCGCAGCCGCGGGTCTCTCGGTATGAGAATACGACAATAATTTGCATATTTCTAGACTTAGGCTTAAAAACATGACGTTAGAGGGTGAAAACTCGAAACATCCCTCAAATGTCCCCGTGGGTGGCACCAACACCTCCCACGGGACCAATATAACTCTTAGGAACCGACCCCACAGCCGCGTGTCTCCCGGTTTGAGAATACAATAATAATTTGCATATTTCTAGACTTAGGATTAAAAACATGGCGTTAGAGGGTGAAAAATTGAAACAACCCCCGAACGTCCCCGTGGGTGGCACCAACACCTCCCACGGGATCAATGTAACTCGTAGGAACTGACCACGCTGCCGCGGGTCTCCCGGTTTGAGAACACGATGATAATTTGTAGATTTCTAGACTTAGGCTTAAAAACATTGCGTTAGAGGGTCAAACCTCGAAAGAGCCCCCGTGCGACCCCATGGGTGGCTCCAATACCTCCCACGGGACCAATGTAACTCGTAAGAACTGACTCCGCAGCTGCAGGACACCCGGTTTGAGAATACGATGATAATTTGCATATTTCTAGATTTAGGCTTAAAAACATGGCGTTAGAGGGTGAAAACTCGAAACAGTCCCCGAACGTCCCCATGGGTGGCACCAATACCTCCCACGGGACCAATGTAACTCGTAGGAACTGACCCCACAGTTGCGGGTCTCTCGGTTTGAGAATATGACTGTAATTTGCATATTTCTCGACTTAGGCTTGAAAACATGGCGTTAGAGGTTGAAACTCAAAATATCCGTCGAATGTCCCCATGGGTGGCACTAATACCTCATACGAGACCAATATGACTCGTAGGAACTGACCCCGCAGCTGCGGGTCTCCCAGTTTGAGAATACAATTGTAATTTGCATATTTTTAGACTTAGACTTAAAAACACGGCGTTAGAGGTTGAAAACTCAAAACATTCCCCGAACGTCCCCGTGGGTGGCACCAACACCTCCCATGGGACCAATGTAACTCATAGGATTGACCACGCAGCCGTGGGTCTCTCGGTTTGAGAATACATTAATAATTTGCATATTTCTAGACTTAGGCTTAAAAACATGGCGTTAGGGGGTGAAAACTCGAAATAGCCCCCGATTGTCCCTGTGGGTGGCGCCAACACCTCCCACGGGACCAATGTAACTCGTAGGAACTGACCCCGCAGCTGCGAGTCTCCCGGTTTTAGAATATGATGGTAATTTGCCTATTTTTAGACTTAGGCTTAAAAACATGTCGTTAGAGGGTGAAAAATCAAAACAGCTACCGACCGTCCACATGGGTGGAACATACACCGCCCACGGGACCAATGTAACTCGTAAGAACTGATTGCGCAGCCGTGAGACTCCCGGTTTGAGAATACGACGGTAATTTGCATATTTGTAGACTTAAGCAAAACATGGCATTAGAGGGTGAAAACTCGAAACAGCCCCCGAACGTCCCCGTGGGTGGCACCAACACCTCCCATGGTACTAATGTAACTCGTAGGAACTGACCATGCCGCCGAGGGTCTCCCGGTATGATAATACGATGATAATTTCCATATTTCTGGAGTTAGGCTTAAAAACATGGCGTTAGAGGGTGAAAACTCGAAAGAGCCCCCGAACGACCCCGTGGGTGGCACCAACACCTCCCATGGGACCATTGTAACTTGTAGGAACTGACCCCATAACCGCGGGACTCCCGGTATGAGAATACGACTGTAATTTGCATATTTCTAGACTTAAGATTAAAAGCATGGCGTTAGAGGGTGAAAACTCAAAACAGCCCCCAAACGTACCCATGGGTGGCACCAACACCTCCCACGGGACCAATTTAACTCGTAGGAACTGACCACGCAGCCGTGGGTCTCCCGGTTTGAGAATACGATGATAATTTTTATATTTCTAGACTTAGGCTTAAAAACATGGCGTTAGAGGGTGAAAACTAGAAACAGCCCCCGAACGTCCCCGTGGGTGGCACCAATACCTCCCATGGGACCAATGTAACTCGTAGGAACTGACCCTACAGCCGCGGGTCTCTCTCTTTGAGAATACAACGGTAATTTGCATATTTTCAGACTTAGGCTTAAAAATATAGCGTTAGAGGGTGAAAACTCGAAACATCCACTGAATATCTCCTTGGGTGGCACCAACACCTCCCACGAGACCTTTAGAACTCGTAGGAACTGACACCGCAGCCACGAGTCTCACAGTTTGAAATATGATAGTAGTTTGCATATTTCTAGACTTAGGCTTAAGAACATGGGTTTCGAGGGTGAAAACTCGAAATAGCCCCCGAACGTCCCCGTGGGTGGCACCTAGACCTCCCACGGGACCAATGTAACTCGTAGGAAGTGACCACGCAGCCCTGGGTATCCTTGTTTGAGAATATGATGATAATTTGCATATTTCAAGACTTAGGCTTAAAAACATGGCATAAGAGGGTGACAACTCGAAACAACCAACGAACATCCTCGCGGGTGGCACCAACACCTCCCACGGGACCAATGTAACTCGTAGGAACTGACCCTCCAGCTGCGGGTCTCCCGGTTTTAGAATACGACGGTAATTTGCATATTTTATAGACTTAGTCTTAAAAACATGGCATTAGAGGGAGAAAACTCGAAACAACCCCCGACCGTCCACGTGGGTGCCACCAACACCTCCCACGGAACAAATATAACTCATAGGAACTGACCCCGCAGCTGCGAGACTCCCGATTTGAGAATATGATGGTAATTTGATATATCTAGACTTAAGCAAAATATGGCGTTAGAGGGTGAAAACTTGAAACATCCATCGAATGTCGCCGTGGGTTGCACCAACACCTTCCACGGGTCCAATTTTACTCGTAGGAACTGACCTCGCACCCGCGGGTCTCTCGGTATGAGAATACGACAATAATTTACATATTTCTAGACTTAGGCTTAAAAACATGACGTTAGAGGGTGAAAACTCGAAACATCCCTCAAATGTCCCCGTGGGTGGCACCAACACCTCCCACGGGACCAATATAACTCTTAGGAACCGACCCCACAGCCGCGTGTCTCCCGGTTTGAGAATACGATAATAATTTGCATATTTCTAGACTTAGGCTTAAAAATATGGCGTTAGAGGGTGAAAAATTGAAACAACCCCCGAACGTCCCCGTGGGTGGCACCAACACCTCCCACGGGATCAATGTAACTCGTAGGAACTGACCACGCTGCCGCGGGTCTCCCGGTTTGAGAACACGATGATAATTTGTAGATTTCTACACTTAGGCTTAAAAACATGGCGTTAGAGGGTCAAACCTCGAAAGAGCCCCCGTGCGACCCCGTGGGTGGCTCCAATACCTCCCACGGGACCAATGTAACTCGTAAGAACTGACTCCGCAGCTGCAGGACACCCGGTTTGAGAATACGATGATAATTTGCATATTTCTAGATTTAGGCTTAAAAACATGGCGTTAGAGGGTGAAAACTCGAAACAGTCCCCGAACGTCCCCATGGGTGGCACCAATACCTCCCACGGGACCAATGTAACTCGTAGGAACTGACCCCACAGTTGCGGGTCTCTCGGTTTGAGAATATGACTGTAATTTGCATATTTCTCGACTTAGGCTTGAAAACATGGCGTTAGAGGTTAAAACTCAAAATATCCGTGGAATGTCCCCATGGGTGGCACCAATACCTCATACGAGACCAATATAACTCGTACGAACTGACCCCTCAGCTGCGGGTCTCCCAGTTTGAGAATACAATTGTAATTTGTATATTTTTAGACTTAGACTTAAAAACACGGCGTTAGAGGTTGAAAACTCAAAACATCCCTCGAACGTCCCCGTGGGTGGCACCAACACCTCCCTTGGGACCAATGTAACTCATAGGATTGACCACGCAGCCGTGGGTCTCTCGGTTTGAGAATACATTAATAATTTGCATATTTCTAGACTTAGGCTTAAAAACACGGCGTTAGGGGGTGAAAACTCGAAATAGCCCCCGAACGTCCCTGTGGGTGGCACCAACACCTCCCACGGGACCAATGTAACTCGTAGGAACTGACCTCACAGCTGCGAGTCTCCCGGTTTTAGAATATGATGGTAATTTGCCTATTTTTAGACTTAGGCTTAAAAACATGTCGTTAGAGGGAGAAAACTCAAAACAGCCCCCGACCGTCCACATGGGTGGAACATACACCACCCACGGGACAAATGTAACTCGTAAGAACTGATTGCGCAGCCATGAGACTCCCAGTTTGAGAATACGACGGTAATTTGCATATTTGTAGACTTAAGCAAAACATGGCATTAGAGGGTGAAAACTCGAAACAGCCCCCGAACGTCCCCGTGGGTGGCACCAACACCTCCCATGGTACTAATGTAACTCGTAGGAACAAACCATGCCGCCGAGGGTCTCCCGGTATGATAATACGATGATAATTTCCATATTTCTGGAGTTAGGCTTAAAAACATGGCGTTAGAGGGTGAAACTCGAAAGAGCCCCCGAACGACCCCGTGGGTGGCACCAACACCTCCCATGGGACCATTGTAACTTGTAGGAACTGACCCCATAACCGCGGGACTCCCGGTATGAGAATACGACTGTAATTTGCATATTTCTAGACTTAAGATTAAAAGCATGGCGTTAGAGGGTGAAAACTCAAAATAGCCCCCAAACGTACCCATGGGTGGCACCAACACCTCCCACGGGACCAATTTAACTCGTAGGAACTGACCACGCAGCCGTGGGTCTCCCGGTTTGAGAATATGATGATAATTTTTATATTTCTAGACTTAGGCTTAAAAACATGGTGTTAGAGGGTGAAAACTGGAAACAGCCCCCGAACGTCCCCGTGGGTGGCACCAATACCTCCCATAGGACCAATGTAACTCGTAGGAACTGACCCCACAGCCGCGGGTCTCTCTCTTTGAGAATACAACGGTAATTTGCATATTTTCAGACTTAGGCTTAAAAATATGGCGTTAGAGGGTGAAAACTCGAAACATCCACTGAATGTCTCCTTGGGTGGCACCAACACCTCCCACGAGACCTTTATAACTTGTAGGAACTGACACCGCAGCCACGGGTCTCACAGTTTGAAATATGATAGTAGTTTGCATATTTCTAGACTTAGGCTTAAGAACATGGCGTTCGAGGGTGAAAACTCGAAATAGCCCCCGAACGTCCCCGTGGGTGGCACCTAGACCTCCCACGGGACCAATGTAACTCGTAGGAAGTGACCACGCAGCCCTGTGTATCCTTGTTTGAGAATATGATGATAATTTGCATATTTCAAGACTTAGGCTTAAAAACATGGCATAAGAGGGTGACAACTCGAAACAACCAACGGACATCCTCGTGGGTGGCACCAACACCTCCCACGGGACCAATGTAACTCGTAGGAACTGACCCTCCAGCTACGGGTCTCCCGGTTTTAGAATACGACGGTAATTTGCATATTTTATAGACTTAGTCTTAAAAACATGGCATTAGATGGAGAAAACTCGAAACAGCCCCCGACCGTCCACGTGGGTGCCACCAACACCTCCGACGGAACAAATATAACTCATAGGAACTGACCCCGCAGCTGCGAGACTCCCGATTTGAGAATATGATGGTAATTTGATATTTCTAGACTTAAGCAAAATATGGCGTTAGAGGGTGAAAACTCGAAACATCCATCGAATGTCGCCGTGGGTTGCACCAACACCTTCCACGGGTCCAATTTTACTCGTAGGAACTGACCTCGCACCCGCGGGTCTCTCGGTATGAGAATACGACAATAATTTGCATATTTCTAGACTTAGGCTTAAAAACATGACGTTAGAGGGTGAAAACTCGAAACATCCCTCAAATGTCCCCGTGGGTGGCACCAACACCTCCCACGGGACCAATATAACTCTTAGGAACCGACCCCACAGCCGCGTGTCTCCCGGTTTGAGAATACGATAATAATTTGCATATTTCTAGACTTAGGCTTAAAAACATGGCGTTAGAGGGTGAAAAATTGAAACAACCCCCGAACGTCCCCGTGGGTGGCACCAACACCTCCCACGGGATAAATGTAACTCGTAGGAACTGACCACGCTGCCGCGGGTCTCCCGGTTTGAGAACACGATGATAATTTATAGATTTCTAGACTTAGGCTTAAAAACATGGCGTTAGAGGGTCAAACCTCGAAAGAGCCCCCGTGCGACCCCGTGGGTGGCTCCAATACCTCCCACGGGACCAATGTAACTCGTAAGAACTGACTCCGCAGCTACAGGACACCCGATTTGAGAATACGATGATAATTTGCATATTTCTAGATTTAGGCTTAAAAGCATGGCGTTAGAGGGTGAAAACTCGAAACAGTCCCCGAACGTCCCCATGGGTGGCACCAATACCTCCCACGGGACCAATGTAACTCGTAGGAACTGACCCCACAGTTGCGGGTCTCTCGGTTTGAGAATATGACTGTAATTTGCATATTTCTCGACTTAGGCTTCAAAACATGGCGTTAGAGGTTAAAACTCAAAACATCCGTCGAATGTCCCCATGGATGGCACCAATACCTCATACGAGACCAATATAACTCGTACGAACTGACCCCGCAGCTGCGGGTCTCCCAGTTTGAGAATACAATTGTAATTTGTATATTTTTAGACTTAGACTTAAAAACACGGCGTTAGAGGTTGAAAACTCAAAACATCCCTCGAACGTCCCCGTGGGTGGCACCAACACCTCCCTTGGGACCAATGTAACTCATAGGATTGACCACGCAGCCGTGGGTCTCTCGGTTTGAGAATACATTAATAATTTGCATATTTCTAGACTTAGGCTTAAAAACACGGCGTTAGGGGGTGAAAACTCGAAATAGCCCCCGAACGTCCCTGTGGGTGGCACCAACACCTCCCACGGGACCAATGTAACTCGTAGGAACTGACCCCGCAGCTGCGAGTCTCCCGGTTTTAGAATATGATGGTAATTTGCCTATTTTTAGACTTAGGCTTAAAAACATGTCGTTAGAGGGAGAAAACTCAAAACAGCCCCCGACCGTCCACATGGGTGGAACATACACCGCCCACGGGACCAATGTAACTCGTAAGAACTGATTGCGCAGCCATGAGACTCCCGGTTTGAGAATACGACGGTAATTTGCATATTTGTAGACTTAAGCAAAACATGGCATTAGAGGGTGAAAACTCGAAACAGCCCCCGAACGTCCCCGTGGGTGGCACCAACACCTCCCATGGTACTAATGTAACTCGTAGGAACAAACCATGCCGCCGAGGGTCTCCCGGTATGATAATATGATGATAATTTCCATATTTCTGGAGTTAGGCTTAAAAACATGGCGTTAGAGGGTGAAACTCGAAAGAGCCCCCGAACGACCCCGTGGGTGGCACCAACACCTCCCATGGGACCATTGTAACTTGTAGGAACTGACCCCATAACCGCGGGACTCCCGGTATGAGAATACGACTGTAATTTGCATATTTCTAGACTTAAGATTAAAAGCATGGCGTTAGAGGGTGAAAACTCAAAATAGCCCCCAAACGTACCCATGGGTGGCACCAACACCTCCCACGGGACCAATTTAACTCGTAGGAACTGACCACGCAGCCGTGGGTCTCCCGGTTTGAGAATACGATGATAATTTTTATATATATAGACTTAGGCTTAAAAACATGGCGTTAGAGGGTGAAATCTGGAAACAGCCCCCGAACGTCCCCGTGGGTGGCACCAATACCTCCCATGGGACCAATGTAACTCGTAGGAACTGACCCCACAGCCGCGGGTCTCTCTCTTTGAGAATACAACGGTAATTTGCATATTTTCAGACTTAGGCTTAAAAATATGGCGTTAGAGGGTGAAAACTCGAAACATCCACTGAATGTCTCCTTGGGTGGCACCAACACCTCCCACGAGACCTTTATAACTTGTAGGAACTGACACCGCAGCCACGGGTCTCACAGTTTGAAATATGATAGTAGTTTGCATATTTCTAGACTTAGGCTTAAGAACATGGCGTTCGAGGGTGAAAACTCGAAATAGCCCCCGAACGTCCCCGTGGGTGGCACCTAGACCTCCCACGGGACCAATGTAACTCGTAGGAAGTGACCACGCAGCCCTGTGTATCCTTGTTTGAGAATATGATGATAATTTGCATATTTCAAGACTTAGGCTTAAAAACATGGCATAAGAGGGTGACAACTCGAAACAACCAACGGACATCCTCGTGGGTGGCACCAACACCTCCCACGGGACCAATGTAACTCGTAGGAACTGACCCTCCAGCTGCGGGTCTCCCGGTTTTAGAATACGACGGTAATTTGCATATTTTATAGACTTAGTCTTAAAAACATGGCATTAGATGGAGAAAACTTGAAACAGCCCCCGACCGTCCACGTGGGTGCCACCAACACCTCCCACGGAACAAATATAACTCATAGGAACTGACCCCGCAGCTGCGAGACTCCCGATTTGAGAATATGATGGTAATTTGTAGATTTCTAGACTTAGGCTTAAAAACATGGCGTTAGAGGGTGAAACCTCGAAAGAGCCCCCGTGCGACCCCGTGGGTGGCTCCAATACCTCCCACGGGACCAATGTAACACGTAAGAACTGACTCCGCAGCTGCATGACACCCGGTTTGAGAATACGATGATAATTTGCATATTTCTAGATTTAGGCTTAAAAACATGGCGTTAGAGGGTGAAAACTCGAAACAGTCCCCGAACGTCCCCATGGGTGGCACCAATACCTCCCACGGGACCAATGTAACTCGTAGGAACTGACCCCACAGTTGCGGGTCTCTCGGTTTGAGAATATGACTGTAATTTGCATATATCTCGACTTAGGCTTGAAAACATGGCATTAGAGGTTGAAACTCAAAATATCCCTCGAATGTCCCCATGGGTGGCACCAATACCTCCTACGAGACCAATATAACTCGTAGGAACTGACCCCGCAGCTGCGGGTCTCCCAGTTTGAGAATACAATTGTAATTTGCATATTTTTAGACTTAGACTTAAAAACACGGCGTTAGAGGTTGAAAACTCGAAACATCCCCCGAACGTCCCCGTGGGTGGCACCAACACCTCCCATGGGACCAATGTAACTCATAGGATTGACCACGCAGCCGTGGGTCTCTCGGTTTGAGAATACATTAATAATTTGCATATTTCTAGACTTAGGCTTAAAAACACGGCGTTAGGGGGTGAAAACTCGAAATAGCCCCCGAACGTCCCTGTGGGTGGCACCAACACCTCCCACGGGACCAATGTAACTCGTAGGAACTGACCCCGCAGCTGCGAGTCTCCCGGTTTTAGAATATGATGGTAATTTGCCTATTTTTAGACTTAGACTTAAAAACATGTCGTTAGAGGGTGAAAACTCAAAACAGCCCCCGACCGTCCACATGGGTGGAACATACACCGCCCACGGGACCAATGTAACTCGAAAGAACTGATCGCGCAGCCGTGAGACTCCCAGTTTGAGAATACGACGATAATTTGCATATTTGTAGACTTAAGCAAAATATGGCATTAGAGGGTGAAAACTCGAAACAGCCCCCGAACGTCCCCGTGGGTGGCACCAACACCTCCCATGGTACTAATGTAACTCGTAGGAACTGACCATGCCGTCGCGGGTCTCCCGGTATGAGAATACGATGATAATTTCCATATTTCTGGAATTAGGCTTAAAAACATGGCGTTAGAGGGTGAAAACTCGAAAGAGCCCCCGAACGACCCCGTGGGTGGCACCAACACCTCCCATGGGACCAATGTTACTTGTAGGAACTGACCCCATAACCGCGGGACTCCCGGTATGAGAATACGACAGTAATTTGCATATTTCTAGACTTAAGATTAAAAGCATGGCGTTAGAGGGTGAAAACTCAAAAAAGGCCCCAAACGTACCCATCGGTGGCACCAACACCTCCCATGGGACCAATTTAACTCGTAGGAACTGACCACGCAGCCGTGGGTCTCTCGGTTTGAGAATACGATGATAATTTTTATATTTCTAGACTTAAGCTTGAAAACATGGCGTTAGAGGGTGAAAAATAGAAACAGCCCCCGAACGTCCTCGTGGGTGGCACCAACATGGCGTTAGAGGGTGAAACTCTAAACAGCCCCCGAACGTCCCCGTGGGTGGCACCAATACCTCCCACGAGACCAATGTAACTCGTAGGTACGAACCCTGCAGCCGCGGGTCTCTCAGTTTGAGAATATGATGGTAATTTTCATATTTCTAGCCTTAGGCTTAAAAACATGGCGTTAGAGGGTGAAAACTCGAAACATCCCCCGAACGGCCTCGTGGGTGGCACCAACACCTCCCACGGGACCAATGTATCTCGTAAGAACTGACCCCGCAGTCGCGGGACTCTCGGATTGAGAATACGATAATAATTTCCATATTTGTAGACTTAGGCTTAAGAACATGGCGTTAGAGGGTGAAAACTCGAAATAGCGCCCGAACGTCCCCGTGGGTGGCACCTAGACCTCCCAGGGGACCAATGTAACTCGTACGAAGTGACCACGCAGCCACGGGTCTCATAATTTGAGAATACGATAATAATTTGCAGATTTCTTGACTTAGCCTTGAAAACAAGGCGTTAGCGGGTGAAAACTGGTAACGTCCCACGAATGTCCCCGTGGGTGGCACCAACACCTCACACGGGACCAATGTAACTCGTAGGAACTGAACCCGCAGCCACGGGACTTGGGGTTTGAGAATAAGGTGGTAATTTGCGTATTTCGAGACTTAGGATAAAAAACATGGCGTTAAAGGGTGAAAACTCGAAACAACCATCGAACGTCCCCATGGGTGGCACCAACACCTACCACTGGACCAATGTTACTCTTAAGAACTGACCCCGTAGCCACGAGGCTCTCAGTTTGAGAATACGATCGTAATTTACATATTTCTATTCTTAAGTAAAACATGGTGTTAGAGGGTGAAAACCTGAAATAGCCCCCGAACGGCCACATGGGTGTCACGAACACCTCCCACGGGACCAATATTACTCGGAGGAACTGACCCAGCAGCCGCGGGTATCTTGCTTTGAGAATACGATGGTAATTTGCGTATTTCTAGACTTAGGCTTAAAAACATGGCATTAGAGGGTGAAAACTCAAAACATCCCCCGAATGTCCCCGTGGGTGGCACCAACACCACCCACGAGACCAATATAACTCGTAGGAACTGACACCACAGCCACTGGTCTCACAGTTTGATAATACGATAGTAATTTGCATATTTCTAGACTTAGGCGTAAGAAAATGACGTTAGAGGGTGAAAACTCAAAATAGCCCCCGAACGTCCCTGTGGGTGGCACCTAGACCTCCCACGGGACCAATGTAACTCGTAGGAAGTGACCTCGCAGCCATGGGTCTCTCGATTTGAGAATACGACGATAATTTGCATATTTCAAGACTTAGGCTTAAAAACATGGCATTAAAGGGTGACAACTCGAAAAAGCCCCCGACCGTCCCCGTGGGTGCCACCAACACCTCCCACGGGTCCAATGTTACTCGTAGGAACTGACACCGTAGCCGCGGGTCCCTCGGTATGAGAATACGACAATAATTTGCATATTTCCAGACTTAGGCTTAAAAACGTGATGTTAGAGGATGAAAACTCGAAACATCCCTCGAATGTCCCCGTGGGTGGCACCAACACCTCCCACGGGACCAATATAACTCGTAGGAACCGACCGCACAACCGCGGGTCTCCCGGTTTGAGAATACGATAGTAATTTGCATATTTGTAGACTTAGGCTTAAGAACATTGCGTTAGGGGGTGAAAACTCGAAATAGCCCCCGAATGTCCCCGTGGGTGGCACCTAGACCTCCCACGGGACCAATGTAACTCGTAGAAAGTGACCACGTAGCCATGGGTCTCCCGATTTTAGAATACGATGATAATTTGCATATTTCAAGACTTAGGCTTAAAAACATGGCATTAGAGGGTGAAAACCTGAAACAGCACCTGAACGGCCCCGTGGGTGGCACGAACACCTCCCACGGGACCAATGTAACTCGGGGGAACTGTCCCAGCAGCCGCGGGTATCTTTCTTCGAGAATACGATGGTAATTTGCGTATTTCCAGACTTAGGCTTAAAAACATGGCGTTAGAGGGCGAAAACTCGAAACATCCCTCGAATGTCCCCGTGGGTGGCACCATCACCTCCCACGAGACCTATATAACTCGTAGGAACTGACACCGCAGCCACGGGTCTCATAATTTGAGAATACGATAATAATTTGCATATTTCTAGACTTAGGCTTAAGAACATGGCGTTAGAGGGTGAAAACTCGAAATAGCCCCCGAACGTCCATGTGGGTGGCACCTAGACCTCCCACGGGACCAATGTAACTCGTAGGACGTGACCACGCAGCCATGGGTCTCCCGATTTTAGAATACGATGATACTTTGCATATTTAAAGACTTGGGCTTAAAAAAATGGCGTTAGAGGATGACAACTCGAAACAGCCCCTGAACCTCCCCATGGGTGGCACCAACACCTCACACGGGACCAATGTAACTCGTAGGAACTGACCCCGCAGCCACGGGACTTGCGGTTTGAGAATAAGGTGGTAATTTGCGTATTTCGAGACTTAGGATTAAAAACATGGCGTTAAAGGGTGAAAACTCGAAACAACCATCGAACGTCCCCATGGGTGGCACCAACACCTACCACTAGACCAATGTTACTCTTAAGAACTGACCGCGTAGCCACGAGGCTCTCAGTTTGAGAATACGATCGTAATTTGCATATTTCTATTCTTAAGTAAAACATGGTGTTAGAGGGTGAAAACCTGAAATAGCCCCCGAACGGCCACATGGGTGTCACGAACACCTCCCACGGGACCAATATTACTCGGAGGAACTGACCCAGCAGCCGCGGGTATCTTGCTTTGAGAATACGATAGTAATTTGCATATTTCTAGACTTAGGCTTAAAAACATGGTGTTAGAGGGTGAAAACTCAAAACATCCCCCGAATGTCCTCGTGGCTGGCACCAACACCTCCCACGAGACCTATATAACTCGTAGGAACTGACACCACAGCCATGGGTCTCACAGTTTGATAATACGATAGTAATTTGCATATTTCTAGACTTAGGCGTAAGAAAATGACGTTAGAGGGTGAAAACTCAAAATAGGCCCCCGAACGTCCCTGTGGGTGGCACCTTGACCTCCCACGGGACCAATGTAACTCGTAGAAAGTGACCTCGCAGCCATGGGTCTCTCGATTTGAGAATACGATGATAATTTGCATATTTCAAGACTTAGGCTTAAAAACATGGCATTAGAGGGTGACAACTCGAAAAAGCCCCCGACCGTCCCCGTGGGTGCCACCAACACCTCCCACGGGACCAATGTAACTCGTAGGAACTGACCCCGCAGCTGCGGGTCTCCCGGTTTTAGAATTCGATGGTAATTTGCATATTTTGTAGACTTAGGCTTAAAAACATAGCGTTGGAGGGAGTAAACTCAAAAAAGCCACCGACCGTCCCCGTGGGTGCCACCAACACCTCCCACAGAACCAATGTAACTCTTAGGAACTGACCCCGCAGCTGCGAGACTCCCGGCTTGAGAATATGATGGTAATTTGATAATTCTAGACTTATGTAAAATATGGCGTTAGAGGGTGAAAACTCGAAACAGCCCCCGAATTTCGCCGTGGGTTGCACCAACACCTTCCACGGGTCCAATGTTACTCGTAGGAACTGACACCGCAACCGCGGGTCCCTCGGTATGAGAATACGACAATAATTTGCATATTTCCAGACTTAGGCTTAAAAACGTGATGTTAGAGGATGAAAACTCGAAACATCCCTCGAATGTCCCCGTGGGTGGCACCAACACCTCCCACGGGACCAATATAACTCGTAGGAACCGACCGCACAACCGCGGGTCTCCCGATTTGAGAATACGACAGTAATTTGCATATTTGTAGACTTAGGCTTAAGAACATTGCGTTAGGGGGTGAAAACTCGAAATAGCCCCCGAATGTCCCCGTGGGTGGCACCTAGACCTCCCACGGGACCAATGTAACTCGTAGAAAGTGACCACGTAGCCATGGGTCTCCCGATTTTAGAATACGATGATAATTTGCATATTTCAAGACTTAGGCTTAAAAACATGGCATTAGAGGGTGAAAACCTGAAACAACACCTGAACGGCCCCGTGGGTGGCACGAACACCTCCCACGGGACCAATGTAACTCGGGGGAACTGTCCCAGCAGCCGCGGGTATCTTTCTTCGAGAATACGATGGTAATTTGCATATTTCCAGACTTAGGCTTAAAAACATGGCGTTAGAGGGCGAAAACTCGAAACATCCCTCGAATGTCCCCGTGGGTGGCACCATCACCTCCCACGAGACCTATATAACTCGTAGGAACTGACACCGCAGCCACGGGTCTCATAATTTGAGAATACGATAATAATTTGCATATTTCTAGACTTAGGCTTAAGAACATGGCGTTAGAGGGTGAAAACTCGAAATAGCCCCCGAACGTCCATGTGGGTGGCACCTAGACCTCCCACGGGACCAATGTAACTCGTAGGACGTGACCACGCAGCCATGGGTCTCCCGATTTTAGAATACGATGATACTTTGCATATTTAAAGACTTGGGCTTAAAAAAATGGCGTTAGAGGATGACAACTCGAAACAGCCCCTGAACCTCCCCATGGGTGGCACCAACACCTCACACGGGACCAATGTAACTCGTAGGAACTGACCCCGCAGCCACGGGACTTGCGGTTTGAGAATAAGGTGGTAATTTGCGTATTTCGAGATTTAGGATTAAAAACATGGCGTTAAAGGGTGAAAACTCGAAACAACCATCGAACGTCCCCATGGGTGGCACCAACACCTACCACTAGACCAATGTTACTCTTAAGAACTGACCGCGTAGCCACGAGGCTCTCAGTTTGAGAATACGATCGTAATTTGCATATTTCTATTCTTAAGTAAAACATGGTTTTAGAGGGTGAAAACCTGAAATAGCCCCCGAACGGCCACATGGGTGTCACGAACACCTCCCACGGGACCAATATTACTCGGAGGAACTGACCCAGCAGCCGCGGGTATCTTGCTTTGAGAATACGATAGTAATTTGCATATTTCTAGACTTAGGCTTAAAAACATGGTGTTAGAGGGTGAAAACTCAAAACATCCCCCGAATGTCCTCGTGGCTGGCACCAACACCTCCCACGAGACCTATATAACTCGTAGGAACTGACACCACAGCCATGGGTCTCACAGTTTGATAATACGATAGTAATTTGCATATTTCTAGACTTAGGGGTAAGAAAATGACGTTAGAGGGTGAAAACTCAAAATAGGCCCCCGAACGTCCCTGTGGGTGGCACCTTGACCTCCCACGGGACCAATGTAACTCGTTGGAAGTGACCTCGCAGCCATGGGTCTCTCGATTTGAGAATACGATGATAATTTGCATATTTCAAGACTTAGGCTTAAAAACATGGCATTAGAGGGTGACAACTCGAAAAAGCCCCCGACCGTCCCCGTGGGTGCCACCAACACCTCCCACGGGACCAATGTAACTCGTAGGAACTGACCCCGCAGCTGCGGGTCTCCCGGTTTTAGAATCCGATGGTAATTTGCATATTTTGTAGACTTAGGCTTAAAAACATAGCGTTGGAGGGAGTAAACTCAAAAAAGCCACCGACCGTCCCCGTGGGTGCCACCAACACCTCCCACAGAACCAATGTAACTCTTAGGAACTGACCCCGCAGCTGCGAGACTCCCGGTTTGAGAATATGATGGTAATTTGATAATTCTAGACTTATGTAAAATATGGCGTTAGAGGGTGAAAACTCGAAACAGCCCCCGAATTTCGCCGTGGGTTGCACCAACACCTTCCACGGGTCCAATGTTACTCGTAGGAACTGACACCGCAACCGCGGGTCCCTCGGTATGAGAATACGACAATAATTTGCATATTTCCAGACTTAGGCTTAAAAACGTGATGTTAGAGGATGAAAACTCGAAACATCCCTCGAATGTCCCCGTGGGTGGCACCAACACCTCCCACGGGACCAATATAACTCGTAGGAACCGACCGCACAACCGCGGGTCTCCCGATTTGAGAATACGATAGTAATTTGCATATTTGTAGACTTAGGCTTAAGAACATTGCGTTAGGGGGTGAAAACTCGAAATAGCCCCCGAATGTCCCCGTGGGTGGCACCTAGACCTCCCACGGGACCAATGTAACTCGTAGAAAGTGACCACGTAGCCATGGGTCTCCCGATTTTAGAATACGATGATAATTTGCATATTTCAAGACTTAGGCTTAAAAACATGGCATTAGAGGGTGAAAACCTGAAACAGCACCTGAACGGCCCCGTGGGTGGCACGAACACCTCCCACGGGACCAATGTAACTCGGGGGAACTGTCCCAGCAGCCGCGGGTATCTTTCTTCGAGAATACGATGGTAATTTGCATATTTCCAGACTTAGGCTTAAAAACATGGCGTTAGAGGGCGAAAACTCGAAACATCCCTCGAATGTCCCCGTGGGTGGCACCATCACCTCCCACGAGACCTATATAACTCGTAGGAACTGACACCGCAGCCACGGGTCTCATAATTTGAGAATACGATAATAATTTCCATATTTCTAGACTTAGGCTTAAGAACATGGCGTTAGAGGGTGAAAACTCGAAATATCCCCCGAACGTCCATGTGGGTGGCACCTAGACCTCCCACGGGACCAATGTAACTCGTAGGAAGTGACCACGCAGCCATGGGTCTCCCGATTTTAGAATACGATGATAATTTGCATATTTAAAGACTTGGGCTTAAAAAAATGGCATTAGAGGGTGACAACTCGAAACAGCCCCTGAACCTCCCCATGGGTGGCACCAACACCTCACACGGTACCAATGTAATTCGTAGGAACTGACCGTGCAGCCATGAGACTCCCGGTTTGAGAATACAATGATAATTTGCATATTTCTAGACTTAGGCTTAAAAACATGGCGTTAGAGGGTGAAAACTGGTAACGTCCCCCGAACGTCCCCGTGGGTGGCACCAACACCTCCCACGGGACCAATGTAACTCGTAAGAATTGACCCCGTAGCCACGGGACTCCCAGTATGAGAATACGATGATAATTTCCATATTTCTGGACTTAGGCTTAAAAACATGGCATTAGAGGGTGAAAACTCGAAAGAGCCTCCGAACGACCCCGTGGGTGGCACCAACACCTCCCATGGGACCAATGTAACTTGTAGGAACTGACCCCACAACCGTGGGACTCCCGGTATGAGAATACGACTACAATTTGCATATTTCTAGACTTAAGATTAAAAGCATGGCGTTAGAGGGTGAAAACACAAAATAGCCCCCAAACGTACCCATGGGTGGCACCAACACCTCCCACGGGACCAATTTAACTCGTAGGAACTGACCACGCAGCCGTGGGTCTCCCGGTTTGAGAATACGATGATAATTTTCACATTTCTAGACTTAAGCTTGAAAACATGGCGCTAGAGGGTGAAAGATCGAAACAGCCCCCGAACGTCCCCGTGGGTGGCACCAACACCTCCTAGGGGACCAATGTAACTCGTAGGAACTGACCACGCTACCGGGGGACTCCCAGTTTGAGAATACGATGATAATTTGCATATTTCTAGACTTAGGCTTAAAAACATGGCGTTAGAGGGTGAAACTCTAAATAGCCCCCGAACGTCCCCATGGGTGGCACCAATACCTCCCACGGGACCAATGTAACTCGTAGGTACGAACCCTGCAGCCGCGGGTCTCTCGGTTTGAGAATATGATGGTAATTTTCACATTTCTTGACTTAGGCTTAAAAACATGGCGTTAGAGGGTCAAAACTCGAAACATCCCCCGAACGGCCTCGTGGGTGGCACCAACACCTCCCACGGGACCAATGTATCTCGTAAGAACTGACCCCGCAGCCGCGGGACTCTCGGATTGAGAATACGATAATAATTTCCATATTTCTAGACTTAGGCTTAAGAACATGGCGTTAGAGGGTGAAAACTAGAAATAGCCCCCGAACGTCCCCGTGGGTGGCACCTAGACCTCCCATGGGACCAATGTAACTCGTAGGAAGTGACCACGATACCATGGGTCTCTCGATTTTAGAATACGATGATAATTTGCATATTTAAAGACTTGGGCTTAAAAACATGGAGTTAGAGGGTGACAACTCGAAACAGCCCCTGAACCTCCCCATGGGTGGCACCAACACCTCACACGGTACCAATGTAATTCGTAGGAACTGACCGTGCAGCCATGAGACTCCCAGTTTGAGAATACGATGATAATTTTCATATTTCTAGACTTAGGCTTAAAAACATGGCGTTAGAGGGTGAAAACTGGTAACGTCCCCCGAACGTCCCCGTGGGTGGCACCAACACCTCCCACGGGACCAATGTAACTCGTAAGAATTGACCCCGTAGCCACGGGACTCCCAGTATGAGAATACGATGATAATTTCCATATTTCTGGACTTAGGCTTAAAAACATGGCATTAGAGGGTGAAAACTCGAAAGAGCCTCCGAACGACCCCGTGGGTGGCACCAACACCTCCCATGGGACCAATGTAACTTGTAGGAACTGACCCCACAACTGTGGGACTCCCGGTATGAGAATACGACTATAATTTGCATATTTATAGACTTAAGATTAAAAGCATGGCGTTAGAGGGTGAAAACACAAAATAGCCCCCAAACGTACCCATGGGTGGCACCAACACCTCCCACGGGACCAATTTAACTCGTAGGAACTGACCACGCAGCCGTGGGTCTCCCGGTTTGAGAATACGATGATAATTTTCACATTTCTAGACTTAAGCTTGAAAACATGGCGCTAGAGGGTGAAAGATCGAAACAGCCCCCGAACGTCCCCGTGGGTGGCACCAACACCTCCTAGGGGACCAATGTAACTCGTAGGAACTGACCACGCTACCGGGGGACTCCCAGTTTGAGAATACGATGATAATTTGCATATTTCTAGACTTAGGCTTAAAAACATGGCGTTAGAGGGTGAAACTCTAAATAGCCCCCGAACGTCCCCATGGGTGGCACCAATACCTCCCACGGGACCAATGTAACTCGTAGGTACGAACCCTGCAGCCGCGGGTCTCTCGGTTTGAGAATATGATGGTAATTTTCACATTTCTTGACTTAGGCTTAAAAACATGGCGTTAGAGGGTCAAAACTCGAAACATCCCCCGAACGGCCTCGTGGGTGGCACCAACAGCTCCCACGGGACCAATGTATCTCGTAAGAACTGACCGCGCAGCCGCGGGACTCTCGGATTGAGAATACGATAATAATTTCCATATTTCTAGACTTAGGCTTAAGAACATGGCGTTAGAGGGTGAAAACTAGAAATAGCCCCCGAACGTCCCCGTGGGTGGCACCTAGACCTCCCATGGGACCAATGTAACTCGTAGGAAGTGACCACGCAACCATGGGTCTCTCGATTTTAGAATACGATGATAATTTGCATATTTAAAGACTTGGGGTTAAAAACATGGAGTTAGAGGGTGACAACTCGAAACAGCCCCTAAACGTCCCCATGGGTGGCACCAACACCTCACACGGGGCCAATGTAACTCGTAGGAACTGACCGTGCAGCCACGAGACTCCCAGTTTGAGAATACGATGATAATTTTCATATTTCTAGACTTAGGCTTGAAAACATGGCGTTAGAGGGTGAAAACTGGTAACGTCCCCCGAATGTCCCCGTGGGTGGCACCAACACCTCCCACGGGACCAATGTAACTCGTAGGAAGTGACCCCGCAGCCACGGGACTTGCGGTTTGAGAATACGGTGGTAATTTGCGTATTTCGAGACTTAGGATTAAAAACATGGCGTTAAAGGGGGAAAACTCGAAACAGCCATCGAACGTCCCCATGGGTGGCACCAACACCTACCACCGGACCAATGTTACTCTTAAGAACTGACCGCGTAGCCACGAGGCTCTCGGTTTGAGAATACGATCGTAATTTGCATATTTCTATTCTTAAGTAAAACATGGTGTTAGAGGGTGAAAACTTGAAATAGCCCCCGAACGGCCACATGGGTGTCACGAACACCTCCCACGGGACCAATGTTACTCGGAGGAACTGACCCAGCAGCCGCAGGTATCTTGCTTTGAGAGTATGATGGTAATTTGCGTATTTCTAGACTTAGGCTTAAAAACATGGCGTTAGAGGGTGAAAATTCGAAACATCCCCCGAATATCCCCGTGGGTGGCACCAACACCTCCCACGAGACCTATATAACTCGTAGGAAATGACACCACAGCCACGGGTCTCACAGTTTGATAATACGATAGTAATTTGCATATTTCTAGACTTAGGCTTAAGAAAATGACGTTATAGGGTGAAAACTCAAAATAGCCCCCGAACGTCCCTGTGGGTGGCACCTAGACCTCCCACGGGACCAATGTTACTCGTAGGAAGTGACCTCGCAGCCATGGGTCTCTCGGTTTGAGAATACGATGATAATTTGCATATTTTAAGACTTAGGCTTAAAAACATGGCATTAGAGGGTGACAACTCGAAATAGCCCCCGAACGTCCTCGTGGGTTGCACCAACACCTCCCACGGGACCAATGTAACTTATAGGAACTGAACCCCCAGCTGCGGGTCTCCCGATTTTAGAATACAATGGTAATTTGCATATTTTGTAGACTTAGGCTTAAAAACATGGCGTTGGAGGGAGTAAACTCGAAAAAGCCCCCGACCGTCCCCGTGGGTGCCGCCAACACCTCCCACATAACCAATGTAACTCATAGGAACTGACCCCGCAGCTGCGAGACTCCTTGTTTGAGAATATAATGGTAATTTGATAATTCTAGACTTAAGCAAAATATGGCGTTAGAGGGTGAAAACTCGAAACATCCCCCGAATTTTGTCGTGGGTAGCACCAAAAACTTCCACCGGTCCAATGATACTCGTAGGAACTGACACCGCAGCCGCGGGTCCCTCGGTATGAGAATATGACAATAATTTGCATATTTCAAGACTTAGGCTTAAAAATGTGACGTTAGAGGGTGAAAATTCAAAACATCCCTCCAATGTCCCCGTGGGTGGCACCAACACCTCCCACGGGACCAATATAACTCGTAGGAACCGACCGCACAACCGCGGGTCTCCCAATCTTAGAATACTATAGTAATTTGCATATTTCTAGACTTAGGCTTAAGAACATTGCGTTAGGGGGTGAAAACTGGAAATAGCCCCCGAACGTCCCCGTGGGTGGCACCTAGACCTCCCACGGGACCAATGTAACTCGTAGAAAGTGACCACGTAGCCATGGGTCTCCCGATTTTAGAATACGATGATAATTTGCATATTTCAAGACTTAGGCTTAAAAACATGGCGTTAGAGGGTGAAAACCTGAAACAGGCCCTGAACGGCCCCGTGGGTGGCACGAACACCTGCCACGGGACCAATGTAACTCGGAGGAACTGACCCAGCAGCCACGGGTATCTTTCTTTGAGAATACGATGTTAATTGGCATATTTCCAAACTTAGGCTTAAAAACATGGCGTTAGAGGAAGAAAACTCGAAACATCCCTCGAATGTCCCCATGGGTGACACCATCACCTCCCACGAGACCTATATAACTCGTAGGAACTGACACCGCAGCCACGGGTCTCATTATTTGAGAATACGATAATAATTTGCATATTTCTAGACTTAGGCTTAAGAACATGGCGTTAGAGGGTGAAAACTCGAAATAGCCCCCGAACGTCCCTGTGGGTGGCACCTAGACCTCCCACGGGGCCAATGTAACTCGTAGGAAGTGACCACGCATCCATGGGTCTCCCGATTTTAGAATACGATGATAATTTGCATTTTTAAAGACTTGGGCTTAAAAAAATGGCGTTAGAGGGTGACAATTCGAAACAGCCCCGGAACGTCCCCATGGGTGGCACCAACACCTCACACCGGACCAATGTAACTCGTAGGAACTGACCGTGCAGCCACGAGACTCCCAGTTTGAGAATACGATCATAATTTGCATATTTCTAGACTTAGGCTTAAAAACATGGCGTTAGAGGGTGAAAACTGGTAACGTCCTCCGAACGTCCCCGTGGGTGGCACCAACACCTCCCACGGGACCAATGTAACTCGTAGGAACTGACCCCGGAGCCACGGGACTTGCGGTTTGAGAATACGGTGGTAATTTGCGTATTTCGAGACTTAGGATTAAAAACATTGCGTTAAAGGGTGAAAACTCAAAACATCCATCGAACGTCCCCATCGGTGGCACCAAACCTACCACCGGACCAATGTAACTCTTAAGAACTGACCGCGTAGCCATGAGTCTCTCGGTTTGAGAATAGGATCGTTATTTGCATATTTCTATTCTTAAGTAAAACATGGTGTTAGAGGGTGAAAACCTGAAATAGCCCCCGAACGGCCACATGGGTGTCACGAACACCTCCCACGGGACCAATATTACTCGGAGGAACTGACCCAGCAGCCGCGGGTATCTTGCTTTGAGAATACGATAGTAATTTGCGTATTTCTAGACTTAGGCTTAAAAACATGGTGTTAGAGGGTGAAAACTCAAAACATCCCCCGAATGTCCCCGTGGCTGGCACCAACACCTCCCACGAGACCTATATAACTCGTAGGAACTGACACCACAGCCACGGGTCTCACAGTTTGATAATACGATAGTAATTTGCATATTTCTAGACTTAAGCGTAAGAAAATGACGTTAGAGGGTGAAAACTCAAAATAGGCCCCCGAACGTCCCTGTGGGTGGCACCTTGACCTCCCACGGGACCAATGTAACTCGTAGGAAGTGACCTCGCAGCCATGGGTCTCTCGATTTGAGAATACGATGATAATTTGCATATTTCAAGACTTAGGCTTAAAAACATGGCATTAGAGGGTGACAACTCGAAAAAGCCCCCGACCGTCCCCGTGGGTGCCACCAACACCTCCCACGGGACCAATGTAACTCGTAGGAACTGACCCCGCAGCTGCGGGTCTCCCGGTTTTAGAATACGATGGTAATTTGCATATTTTGTAGACTTAGGCTTAAAAACATGGTGTTGGAGGGAGTAAACTCAAAAAAGCCACCGACCGTCCCCGTGGGTGCCACCAACACCTCCCACAGAACCAATGTAACTCTTAGGAACTGACCCCGCAGCTGCGAGACTCCCGGTTTGAGAATATGATGGTAATTTGATAATTCTAGACTTATGTAAAATATGGCGTTAGAGGGTGAAAACTCGAAACAGCCCCCGAATTTCGCCGTGGGTTGCACCAACACCTTCCACGGGTCCAATGTTACTCGTAGGAACAGACACCGCAGCCGCGGGTCCCTCGGTATGAGAATACGACAATAATTTGCATATTTCCAGACTTAGGCATAAAAACGTGATGTTAGAGGATGAAAACTCGAAACATCCCTCGAATGTCCCCGTGGGTGGCACCAACACCTCCCACGGGACCAATATAACTCGTAGGAACCGACCGCACAACCGCGGGTCTCCCGATTTGAGAATACGATAGTAATTTGCATATTTGTAGACTTAGGCTTATGAACATTGCGTTAGGGGGTGAAAACTCGAAATAGCCCCCGAATGTCCCCGTGGGTGGCACCTAGACCTCCCACGGGACCAATGTAACTTGTAGAAAGTGACCACGTAGCCATGGGTCTCCCGATTTTAGAATACGATGATAATTTGCATATTTCAAGACTTAGGCTTAAAAACATGGCATTAGAGGGTGAAAACCTGAAACAGCACCTGAACGGCCCCGTGGGTGGCACGAACACCTCCCACGGGACCAATGTAACTCGGGGGAACTGTCCCAGCAGCCGCGGGTATCTTTCCTCGAGAATACGATGGTAATTTGCATATTTCCAGACTTAGGCTTAAAAACATGGCGTTAGAGGGCGAAAACTCGAAACATCCCTCGAATGTCCCCGTGGGTGGCACCATCACCTCCCACGAGACCTATATAACTCGTAGGAACTGACACCGCAGCCACGGGTCTCATAATTTGAGAATACGATAATAATTTGCATATTTCTAGACTTAGGCTTAAGAACATGGCGTTAGAGGGTGAAAACTCGAAATAGCCCCCGAACGTCCATGTGGGTGGCACCTAGACCTCCCACGGGACCAATGTAACTCGTAGGAAGTGACCACGCAGCCATGGGTCTCCCGATTTTAGAATACGATGATAATTTGCATATTTAAAGACTTGGGCTTAAAAAAATGGCGTTAGAGGGTGACAACTCGAAACAGCCCCTGAACCTCCCCATGGGTGGCACCAACACCTCACACGGGACCAATGTAACTCGTAGGAACTGACCGTACAGCCATGAGACTCCCGGTTTGAGAATACGATGATAATTTGCATATTTCTAGATTTAGGCTTAAAAACATGGCGTTAGAGGGTGAAAACTGGTAACGTCCCCCCAACGTCCCCGTGGGTGGCACCAACACCTCCCACGGGACCAATGTAACTCGTAAGAATTGACCCCGTAGCCACGGGACTCCCAGTATGAGAATACGATGATAATTTCCATATTTCTGGACTTAGGCTTAAAAACATGGCATTAGAGGGTGAAAACTCGAAAGAGCCTCCGAACGACCCCGTGGGTGGCACCATCACCTCCCATGGGACCAATGTAACTTGTAGGAACTGACCCCACAACCGTGGGACTCCCGGTATGAGAATACGACTATAATTTGCATATTTCTAGACTTAAGATTAAAAGCATGGCGTTAGAGGGTGAAAACACAAAACAGCCCCCAAACGTACCCATGGGTGGCACCAACACCTCCCACGGGACCAATTTAACTCGTAGGAACTGACCACGTAGCCGTGGGTCTCCCGGTTTGAGAATACGATGATAATTTTCACATTTCTAGACTTAAGCTTGAAAACATGGCGCTAGAGGGTGAAAGATCGAAACAGCCCCCGAACGTCCCCGTGGGTGGCACTAACACCTCCTAGGGGACCAATGTAACTCGTAGGAACTGACCACGCTGCCGGGGGACTCCCAGTTTGAGAATACGATGATAATTTGCATATTTCTATACTTAGGCTTAAAAACATGGCGTTAGAGGGTGAAACTCTAAATAGCCCCCGAACGTCCCCATGGGTGGCACCAATACCTCCCACGGGACCAATGTAACTCGTAGGTACGAACCCTGCAGCCGCGGGTCTCTCGGTTTGAGAATATGATGGTAATTTTCACATTTCTTGACTTAGGCTTAAAAACATGGCGTTAGAGGGTCAAAACTCGAAACATCCCCCGAACGGCCTCGTGGGTGGCACCAACACCTCCCACGGGACCAATGTATCTCGTAAGAACTGACCCCGCAGCCGCGGGACTCTCGGATTGAGAATACGATAATAATTTCCATATTTCTAGACTTAGGCTTAAGAACATGGCGTTAGAGGGTGAAAACTAGAAATAGCCCCCGAACGTCCCTGTGGGTGGCACCTAGACCTCCCATGGGACCAATGTAACTCGTAGGAAGTGACCACGCAACCATGGGTCTCTCGATTTTAGAATACGATGATAATTTGCATATTTAAAGACTTGGGCTTAAAAACATGGAGTTAGAGGGTGACAACTCGAAACAGCCCCTAAATGTCCCCATGGGTGGCACCAACACCTCACACGGGGCCAATGTAACTCGTAGGAACTGACCGTGCAGCCACGAGACTCCCAGTTTGAGAATACGATGATAATTTTCATATTTCTAGACTTAGGCTTGAAAACATGGCGTTAGAGGGTGAAAACTGGTAACGTCCCCCGAACGTCCCCGTGGGTGGCACCAACACCTCCCACGGGACCAATGTAACTCGTAGGAAGTGACCCCGCAGCCACGGGACTTGCGGTCTGAGAATACGGTGGTAATTTGCGTATTTCGAGACTTAGGATTAAAAATATGGCGTTAAAGGGGGAAAACTCGAAACAGCCATCGAACGTCCCCATGGGTGGCACCAACACCTACCACCGGACCAATGTTACTCTTAAGAACTGACCGCGTAGCCACGAGGCTCTCGGTTTGAGAATACGATCGTAATTTGCATATTTCTATTCTTAAGTAAAACATGGTGTTAGAGGGTGAAAACTTGAAATACCCCCGAACGACCACATGGGTGTCACGAACACCTCCCATGGGACCAATGTTACTCGGAGGAACTGACCCAGCAGCCGCAGGTATCTTGCTTTGAGAGTATGATGGTAATTTGCGTATTTCTAGACTTAGGCTTAAAAACATGGCGTTAGAGGGTGAAAATTCGAAACATCCCCCGAATATCCCCGTGGGTGGCACCAACACCTCCCACGAGACCTATATAACTCGCAGGAACTGACACCACAGCCACGGGTCTCACAGTTTGATAATACGATAGTAATTTGCATATTTCTAGACTTAGGCTTAAGAAAATGACGTTATAGGGTGAAAACTCAAAATAGCCCCTGAACGTCCCTGTGGGTGGCACCTAGACCTCCCACGGGACCAATGTTACTCGTAGGAAGTGACCTCGCAGCCATGGGTCTCTCGGTTTGAGAATACGATGATAATTTGCATATTTTACGACTTAGGCTTAAAAACATGGCATTAGAGGGTGACAACTCGAAATAGCCCCCGAACGTCCTCGTGGGTTGCACCAACACCTCCCACGGGACCAATGTAACTTATAGGAACTGAACCCCCAGCTGCGGGTCTCCCGATTTTAGAATACGATGGTAATTTGCATATTTTGTAGACTTAGGCTTAAAAACATGGCGTTGGAGGGAGTAAACTCGAAAAAGCCCCCGACCGTCCCCGTGGGTGCCACCAACACCTCCCACAGAACCAATGTAACTCATAGGAACTGACCCCGCAGCTGCGAGACTCCTTGTTTGAGAATATAATGGTAATTTGATAATTCTAGACTTAAGCAAAATATGGCGTTAGAGGGTGAAAACTCGAAACATCCCCCGAATTTTGTCGTGGGTAGCACCAAAAACTTCCACCGGTCCAATGATACTCGTAGGAACTGACCCCGCAGCCGCGGGTCCCTCGGTATGAGAATATGACAATAATTTGCATATTTCTAGACTTAGGCTTAAAAACGTGACGTTAGAGGGTGAAAATTCAAAACATCCCTCGAATGTCCCCGTGGGTGGCACCAACACCTCCCACGGGACCAATATAACTCGTAGGAACCGACCGCACAACCGCGGGTCTCCCAATTTTAGAATACTATAGTAATTTGCATATTTCTAGACTTAGGCTTAAGAACATTGCGTTAGGGGGTGAAAACTGGAAATAGCCCCCGAACGTCCCCGTGGGTGGCACCTAGACCTCCCACGGGACCAATGTAACTCGTAGAAAGTGACCACGTAGCCATGGGTCTCCCGATTTTAGAATACGATGATAATTTGCATATTTCAAGACTTAGGCTTAAAAACATGGCGTTAGAGGGTGAAAACCTGAAACAGGCCCTGAACGGCCCCGTGGGTGGCACGAACACCTGCCACGGGACCAATGTAACTCGGAGGAACTGACCCAGCAGCAACGGGTATCTTTCTTAGAGAATACGATGTTAATTGGCATATTTCCAAACTTAGGCTTAAAAACATGGCGTTAGAGGAAGAAAACTCGAAACATCCCTCGAATGTCCCCATGGGTGGCACCATCACCTCCCACGAGACCTATATAACTCGTAGGAACTGACACCGCAGCCATGGGTCTCATTATTTGAGAATACGATAATAATTTGCATATTTCTAGACTTAGGCTTAAGAACATGGCGTTAGAGGGTGAAAACTCGAAATAGCCCCCGAACGTCCCTGTGGGTGGCACCTAGACCTCCCACGGGGCCAATGTAACTCGTAGGAAGTGACCACGCATCCATGGGTCTCCCGATTTTAGAATACGATGATAATTTGCATATTTAAAGACTTGGGCTTAAAAAAATGGCATTAGAGGGTGACAATTCGAAACAGCCCCGGAACGTCCCCATGGGTGGCACCAACACCTCACACCGGACCAATGTAACTCGTAGGAACTGACCGTGCAGCCACGAGACTCCCAGTTTGAGAATACGATGATAATTTTCATATTTCTAGACTTAGGCTTGAAAACATGGCGTTAGAGGGTGAAAACTGGTAACGTCCCCCGAACGTCCCCGTGGGTGGCACCAACACCTCCCACGGGACCAATGTAACTCGTAGGAAGTGACCCCGCAGCCACGGGACTTGCGGTCTGAGAATACGGTGGTAATTTGCGTATTTCGAGACTTAGGATTAAAAATATGGCGTTAAAGGGGGAAAACTCGAAACAGCCATCGAACGTCCCCTTGGGTGGCACCAACACCTACCACCGGACCAATGTTACTCTTAAGAACTGACCGCGTAGCCACGAGGCTCTCGGTTTGAGAATACGATCGTAATTTGCATATTTCTATTCTTAAGTAAAACATGGTGTTAGAGGGTGAAAACTTGAAATAGCCCCCGAACGACCACATGGGTGTCACGAACACCTCCCACGGGACCAATGTTACTCGGAGGAACTGACCCAGCAGCCGCAGGTATCTTGCTTTGAGAGTATGATGGTAATTTGCGTATTTCTAGACTTAGGCTTAAAAACATGGCGTTAGAGGGTGAAAATTCGAAACATCCCCCGAATATCCCCGTGGGTGGCACCAACACCTCCCACGAGACCTATATAACTCGCAGGAACTGACACCACAGCCACGGGTCTCACAGTTTGATAATACGATAGTAATTTGCATATTTCTAGACTTAGGCTTAAGAAAATGACGTTATAGGGTGAAAACTCAAAATATCCCCTGAACGTCCCTGTGGGTGGCACCTAGACCTCCCACGGGACCAATGTTACTCGTAGGAAGTGACCTCGCAGCCATGGGTCTCTCGGTTTGAGAATACGATGATAATTTGCATATTTTAAGACTTAGGCTTAAAAACATGGCATTAGTGGGTGACAACTCGAAATAGCCCCCGAACGTCCTCGTGGGTTGCACCAACACCTCCCACGGGACCAATGTAACTTATAGGAACTGAACCCCCAGCTGCGGGTCTCCCGATTTTAGAATACGATGGTAATTTGCATATTTTGTAGACTTAGGCTTAAAAACATGGCGTTGGAGGGAGTAAACTCGAAAAAGCCCCCGACCGTCTCCGTGGGTGCCACCAACACCTCCCACAGAACCAATGTAACTCATAGGAACTGACCCCGCAGCTGCGAGACTCCTTGTTTGAGAATATAATGGTAATTTGATAATTCTAGACTTAAGCAAAATATGGCGTTAGAGGGTGAAAACTCGAAACATCCCCCGAATTTTGTCGTGGGTAGCACCAAAAACTTCCACCGGTCCAATGATACTCGTAGGAACTGACCCCGCAGCCGCGGGTCCCTCGGTATGAGAATATGACAATAATTTGCATATTTCTAGACTTAGGCTTAAAAACGTGACGTTAGAGGGTGAAAATTCAAAACATCCCTCGAATGTCCCCGTGGGTGGCACCAACACCTCCCACGGGACCAATATAACTCGTAGGAACCGACCGCACAACCGCGGGTCTCCCAATTTTAGAATACTATAGTAATTTGCATATTTCTAGACTTAGGCTTAAGAACATTGCGTTAGGGGGTGAAAACTGGAAATAGCCCCCGAACGTCCCCGTGGGTGGCACCTAGACCTCCCACGGGACCAATGTAACTCGTAGAAAGTGACCACGTAGCCATGGGTCTCCCGATTTTAGAATACGATGATAATTTGCATATTTCAAGACTTAGGCTTAAAAACATGGCGTTAGAGGGTGAAAACCTGAAACAGGCCCTGAACGGCCCCGTGGGTGGCACGAACACCTGCCACGGGACCAATGTAACTCGGAGGAACTGACCCAGCAGCCACGGGTATCTTTCTTAGAGAATACGATGTTAATTGGCATATTTCCAAACTTAGGCTTAAAAACATGGCGTTAGAGGAAGAAAACTCGAAACATCCCTCGAATGTCCCCATGGGTGGCACCATCACCTCCCACGAGACCTATATAACTCGTAGGAACTGACACCGCAGCCATGGGTCTCATTATTTGAGAATACGATAATAATTTGCATTTTTCTAGACTTAGGCTTAAGAACATGGCGTTAGAGGGTGAAAACTCGAAATAGCCCCCGAACGTCCCTGTGGGTGGCACCTAGACCTCCCACGGGGCCAATGTAACTCGTAGGAAGTGACCACGCATCCATGGGTCTCCCGATTTTAGAATACGATGATAATTTGCATATTTAAAGACTTGGGCTTAAAAAAATGGCATTAGAGGGTGACAATTCGAAACAGCCCCGGAACGTCCCCATGGGTGGCACCAACACCTCACACCGGACCAATGTAACTCGTAGGAACTGACCGTGCAGCCACGAGACTCCCAGTTTGAGAATACGATCATAATTTGCATATTTCTATACTTAGGCTTAAAAACATGGCGTTAGAGGGTGCAAACTGGTAACGTCCTCCGAACGTCCCCGTGGGTGGCACCAACACCTCCCACGGGACCAATGTAACTCGTAGGAACTGACCCCGCAGCCACGGGACTTGCGGTTTGAGAATACGGTGGTAATTTGCGTATTTCGAGACTTAGGATTAAAAACATTGCGTTAAAGGGTGAAAACTCAAAACATCCATCGAACGTCCCCATCGGTGGCACCAAACCTACCACCGGACCAATGTAACTCTTAAGAACTGACCGCGTAGCCATGAGGCTCTCGGTTTGAGAATAGGATCGTTATTTGCATATTTCTATTCTTAAGTAATACATGGTGTTAGAGGGTGAAAACCTGAAATTGCCCCCGAACGGCCACATGGGTGTCACGAACACCTCCCACGGGACCAATGTTACTCGACGGAACTGAACCAGCAGCCGCAGGTATCTTGCTTTGAGAATACGATTGTAATTTGTGTATTTCTAGACTTAGGCATAAAAACATGGTGTTAGAGGGTGAAAACTCGAAACATTGCCCGAATGTCCCCGTGGGTGGCACTAACACCTCCCACGAGACCTATATAACTCGTAGGAACTGACACCATAGCCACGGGTCTCACAGTTTGAGAATACGATAGTAATTTGCATATTTCTAGACTTAGGCTTAAGAAAATGATGTTAGAGGGTGAAAACTCAAAATAGCCCCCGAACGTCCCTGTGGGTGGCACCTAGACCTCCCAAGGGACCAATGTAACTCGTAGGAAGTGACCTCGTAGCCATGGGTCTCTCGGTTTGAGAATACGATGATAATTTGCATATTTCAAGACTTAGGCTTAAAAACATGGCATTAAAGGGTGACAACTGAAAATAGCCCCCGAACGTCCTCGTGGGTAGCACCAACACCTCCCACGGGACCATTGTAACTTGTAGGAACTGACCCCGCAGCTGCGGGTCTCCCAGTTTTAGAATACGATGGTAATTTTCATATTTTGTAGATATGGCTTAAAAACATGGCGTTGGAGGGAGTAAACTCGAAAAAGTCCCCGACCGTCCCCGTGGGTGCCACCAGCACCTCCCACAGAACCAATGTAACTCATAGGAACTGACCCCGCAGCTACGAGACTCCCGATTTGAGAATGTAATGGTAATTTGATAATTCTAGACTTAAGCAAAATATGGCATTAGAGGGTGAAAACTCGAAATAGCCCCCGAATTTTGCCGTGGGTAGCACCAACACCTTCCACGGGTCCAATGTTACTCATAGGAACTGACCCCGCAAGCGCGGGTCCCTCGGTATGAGAATACGACAATAATTTGCATATTTCCAGACTTAGGCTTAAAAACGTGACATTAGAGGGTGAAAACTAGAAACATCCCTCGAATGTCACCGTGGGTGGCACCAACAACTCCCACGGGACCAATATTACTCGTAGGAACCGACCGCACAACCACGGGTCTCCCAGTTTGAGAATACGATAATAATTTGCATATTTCTAGACTTAGGCTTAAGAACATTGCGTTAGGGGGTGAAAACTCGAAATAGCCCCCGAACGTCCCCGTGGGTGGCACCTAGACCTCCCACGGGACCAATGTAACTTGTAGAAAGTGACCACGTAGCCATGGGTCTCCCGATTTTAGAATACGATGATAATTTGCATATTTCAAGACTTAGGCTTAAAAACATGGCGTTAGAGGGTGAAAACCTAAAACAGCCCCTGAACGGCCCCGTGGGTGGCACGAACACCTCCCATGGGACCAATGTAACTCGGAGGAACTGTCCCAGCAGCCGCTGGTTTCTTTCTTTGAGAATACGATGGTAATTTGCATATTTCCAGACTTAGGGTTAAAAACATGGCGTTAGAGGGCAAAAACTCGAAACATCCCTCGAATGTCCCCGTGGGTGGAACCATCACCTCCCACGAGACCTATATAACTCGTAGGAACTGACACCGCAGCCACGGGTCTCATAGTTTGAGAATACGATAATAATTTGCATATTTCTAGACTTAGGCTTAAGAACATGGCGTTAGAGGGTGAAAACTCAAAATAGCCACCGAACGTCCCTGTGGGTGGCACCTAGACCTCCCACGGGACCAATGTAACACGTATTAAGTGACCACGCAGCCATGGGTCTCCCGATTTTAGAATACGATGATAATTTGCATATTTAAAGACTTGGGCTTAGAAAAATGGCGTTAGAGGGTGACAACTCGAAATAGCCCCTGAACGTCCCCATGGGTGGCACCAACACCTCACACGGGACCAATGTAACTGGTAGGAACTGACCATGCAGCCATGAGACTCCCGGTTTGAGAATACGATGATAATTTGCATATTTCTAGACTTAGGCTTAAAAACATGGCGTTAGAGGGTGAAAACTGGTAACGTTCCCCGAACGTCCCCGTGGGTGGCACCAACACCTCCCACGGGACCAATGTAACTCGTTAGAACTGACCCCGTAGCCACGGGACTCCCAGTATGACAATACAATAATAATTTCCATATTTCTGGACTTAGGCTTAAAAACATGGCGTTAGAGGGTGAAAACTCGAAAGAGCCCCCGAACGACCCCGTGGGGGGCACCAACACCTCCCATGGGACCAATGTAACTTTTAGGAACTGACCCCACAACCGCGGGACTCCCGGTATGAGAATACGACTGTAATTTGCATATTTCTAGACTTAAGATTAACAGCATGGCGTTAGAGGGTGAAAACTAAAAACAGCCCCCAAACGTACCCATGGGTGGCACCAACACCTCCCACGGGACCAATTTAACTTGTGGAACTGACCACGCAGCCGTGGGTCTCCCGGTTTGAGAAAACGATGATAATTTTCATATTTCTAGACTTAAGCTTGAAAACATGGCGTTAGAGGGTGAAAACTCAAAACAGCCCCCGAACCACCCCGTGGGTGGCACCAACACCTCCCATGGGACAAATGTAACTCGTAAGAACTAACTCGGTAGCCGCGGGACTCCCGGTTTGAGAATACAATGATAATTTGCATATTTCTAGGCTTAGGCTTAAAAACATGGTGTTAGAGGGTGAAACTCTAAACAGCCCCCGAACGTCCCCGTGGGTGGCACCAATACCTCCCACGGGGCCAATGTAACTCGTAGGTACGAACCCTGCAGTCGCGGGTCTCTCGGTTTGAGATTATGATGGTAATTTTCATATTTCTAGACTTAGGATTAAAAACATGGCGTTAGAGGGTGAAAACTCGAAACATCCCCCGAACGGCCTCGTGGGTGGCACCAACACCTCCCACGGGACCAATGTATCTTGTAACAACTGACCCCGCAGCCGCGGGACTCTCGGTTTGAGAATACGATAATAATTTCCATATTTCTAGAATTAGGCTTAAGAACATGGCGTTAGAGGGTGAAAACTAGAAATAGCCCCCGAACGTCCCCGTGGGTGGCGCCTAGACCTCCCACGGGACCAATCTAACTCGTACGAAGGGACCACGCAACCATGGGTCTCTCGATTTTAGAATACGATGATAATTTTCATATTTAAAGACTAGGGCTTAAAAACATGGCGTTAGAGGGAGACAACTCGAAACAGCCCCTAAACGTCCCCATGGGTGGCACCAACACCTCACACGGGGCCAATGTAACTCGTAGGAACTGACTGTGCAGCCACGAGACTCCCAGTTTGAGAATACGATGATAATTTGCATATTTCTAGACTTAGGTTTAAAAACATGGCGTTTGAGGGTGAAAACTGGTAACGTCCCCCGAACGTCCCCGTGGGTGGCACCAACACCTCCCACGGGACCAATGTAACTCGTAGGAACTGACCCCGCAGCCACGGGACTTGCGGTTTGAGAATACGGTGGTAATTTGCGTATTTCGAGACTTAGGATTAAAAACATGGCGTTAAAGGGTGAAAACTCGAAACAGCCATCGAACGTCCCCATGGGTGGCACCAACACCTACCACCGGACCAATGTAACTCTTAAGAACTGACCGCGTAGCCACGAGGCTCTCGGTTTGAGAATACGATCGGAATTTGCATATTTCTATTCTTAAGTAAAACATGGTGTTAGAGGGTGAAAACCTGAAATAGCCCCCGAACGGCCACATGTGTGTCACGAACACCTCCCACGGGACAAATGTTACTCGGAGGAACTGACCCAACAGCCGCAGGTATCTTGCTTTGAGAATACGATGGTAATTTGCGAATTTCTAGACTTAGGCTTAAAAACATGGCGTTAGAGGGTGAAAACTCGAAACATCCCCCGAATGTCCCCGTGGGTGGCACCAACACCTCCCACGAGACCTATATAACTCGTAGGAACTGACACCACAGCCACGGGTCTCACAGTTTGAGAATACGATAGTAATTTGCATATTTATAGACTTAGGCTTAAGAAAATGACGTTAGAGGGTGAAAACTCAAAATAGCCCCCGAACGTCCCTGTGGGTGGCACCTAGACCTCCCACGGGACCAATGTAACTCATAGGAAGTGACCTCGCAGCCATGGGTCTCTCGGTTTGAGAATACGATGATAATTTGCATATTTCAAGACTTAGGCTTTAAAACATGGCATTAGAGGGTGACAACTCGAAATAGCCCCCGAACGTCCTCGTGGGTGGCACCAACACCTCCCACAGGACCAATGTAACTCGTAGGAACTGACCCCGCAGCTGCGGGTCTCCCGGTTGTAGAATACGATGGTAATTTGCATATTTTGTAGCCTTAGGCTTAAAAACATGGCGTTGGAGGGAGTAAACTCAAAAAAGCCACCGACCATCCCCGTGGGTGCCACCAACACCTCCCACAAATCTAATGTAACTCATAGGAACTGACCCCGTAGCACCGAGACTCCCGGTTTGAGAATATGATGGTAATTTGATAATTCTAGACTTAAGCAAAATATGGCGTTAGAGGGTGAAAACTCGAAACAGCCCCCGAATTTCTCCGTGGGTTGCACCAACACCTTCCACGGGTCCAATGTTACTCGTAGGAACTGACCCCATAGCCGCGGGTCCCTCGGTATGAGAATACGATAATAATTTGCATATTTCTAGACTTAGGCTTAAAAACGTGACGTTAGACGGTGAAAACTCGAAACATCCCTCAAATGTCCCCGTGAGTGGCACCAACACCTCCCACGGGACCAATATAACTCGTAGGAACCGACCGCACAACCGCGGGTCTCCCGGTTTGAGAATACGATAGTAATTTGCATATTTCTAGACTTAGGCTTAAGAACATTGCGTTAGGGGGTGAAAACTGGAAATAGACCCCGAACGTCCCCGTGGGTGGCACCTAGACCTCCCACGGGACCAATGTAACTCGTAGAAAGTGACCACGTAGCCATGGGTCTCCTGATTTTAGAATACGATCATAATTTGCATATTTCAAGACTTTGGCTTAAAAACATGGCGTTAGAGGGTGAAAACCTGAAACAGGCCCTGAACGGCCCCGTGGGTGGCACGAACACCTCCCACGGGACCAATGTAACTCGAAGGAACTGTCCCAGCAGCCGTGGGTATCTTTCTTTGAGAATACGATGGTAATTTGCGTATTTACAGACTTAGGCTTAAAAACATGGCGTTAGAGGGCAAAAACTCGAAATATCCCTCGAATGTCCCCGTGGGTGGCACCATCACCTCCCACGAGACCTATATAACTCGTAGGAACTGACACTGCAGCCACGAATCTCATAGTTTGAGAATACGATAATAATTTGCATATTTCTAGCCCCCGAACGTCCCTGTGGGTGGCACCTAGACCTCCCACGGGACCAATGTAACTCGTAGGAAGTGACCACGCGGCCATGGGTCTCCCGATTTTAGAATACGATGATAATTTGCATATTTAAAGACTTGGGATTAAAAAAATGGCATTAGAGGGTGACAACTCGAAACAACCCCTGAACGTCCCGATGGGTGGCACCAACACCTCACACGGGACCAATGTAACTCGTAGGAACTGACCGTGCAGCCATGAGACTCCCGGTTTGAGAATACGTTGATAATTTGCATATTTCTAGACTTAGGCTTAAAAACATGGCGTTAGAGAGTGAAAACTGGTAACGTCCCCCGAACGTCCCCGTGGGTGGCACCAACACCTCCCACGGGACCAATGTAACTCGTAAGAACTGACCCCGTAGCCACGGGACTTCCAGTATGAGAATACGATGATAATTTCCATATTTATGGACTTAGGCTTAAAAACATGGCGTTAGAGGGTGAAAACTCGAAAGAGCCCCCGAACGACCCCGTGGGTGGCACCAACACCTCCCATGGGACCAATGTAACTTGTAGGAACTGACCTCATAACCGCGGGACTTCCGGTATGAGAATACGACTGTAATTTGCATATTTCTAGACTTAAAATTAAAAGCATGGCGTTAGAGGGTGAAAACTCAAAACAACCCCCAAACGTACCCATGGGTGGCACCAACACCTCCCACGGGACCAATTTAACTCATAGGAACTGACCACGCAGCCGTGGGTCTCCCGGTTTGAGAATACGATGATAATTTTCATATTTCTAGACTTAAGCTTGAAAACATGGCATTAGAGAGTGTAAAATCGAAACAGCCCCCGAACGTCCCCGTGGGTTGCACCAACACCTCCCAGGGGACCAATGTACCTCGTAGGAACTGACCACGCTGCTGCGGGTCTCCTGGGTTGACAATACGATGATAATTTGCAGATTTCTAGACTTAGGCTTAAAAATATGGCGTTCGATGGTAAAAACTCAAAACAGCCCCCGAACCACCCCGTGGGTGGCACCAACACCTCCCATGGGACAAATGTAACTCTTAAGAACTGACCCCGTAGCCGCGGGACTCCCGGTTTGAGAATACGATGGTAATTTGCGTATTTCGAGACTTAGGCTTAAAAACATGGCGTTAAAGGGTGAAAACTCGAAACAGCCACCAAACGTCCTCGTGGGTGTCACCAACACCTACCACCGGACCAATGTAACTCTTAAGAACTGACCGCGCACCCACGAGGCTCTCGATTTGAGAATACGATGGTAATTTGCATATTTCTATTCTTAAGTAAAACATGGTGTTAGAGGGTGAAAACCTAAAACAGCCCCCGAACGGCCCCGTGGGTGGCACGAACACCTCCCACGGGACCAATGTAACTAGGAGGAACTGACCCAGCAGACGCGGGTCTCTCGCTTTGAGAATATGATGGTAATTTGCGTATTTCCAGACTTAGGATTTAAAACATGGCGTTAGAGGGTGAAAACTCGAAACATCCCCCGAATGTCCCCGTGGGTGGCACCAACACCTCCCGCGAGACCTATATAACTCGTAGGAACTAACACCACAGCCACGGGTCTCATAGTTTGAGAATACGATAGTAATTTGCATATTTCTAGACTTAGTCTTAAAAACATGGCGTTAGAGGGGGGAAACTCTAAATAGCCCCCGAATGTCCCCGTGGGTGGCACCAACACCGCCCACGAGACCAATGTAACTCGTAGGAACTGATCGCACAGCCACAAGACTCCTGGTTTGAGAATACGACGGTAATTTGCATATTTCTAGACCTATGTAAAACATGGCGTTAGAGGGTGAAAACTGAATACAAGCCCCGAACGTCCCCGTGGGTGGTACCAACACCTCCCACGGGACCAATGTAACTCGTAGGAACTGACCCCGTAGCCGTGGGTCTCCCGGTTTAAAAATGCGATGATAATTTGCATATTTTTAGGCTTGGGCTTAAAAACATGGCGTTAGAGGGGGAAAACTCGAAACTTCCCCCAAACGTCCCTGTGGGTGGCACAAAAACCTCCCACGGGACCAATGTAACTCGTTGGAACTGACCATGCAGCTTCGGGACTCCCGATTTGAGAATATGACGGTAATTTGTATATTTCTAGACTTAGTCTTAAAAACATGGCGTTAGAGGTTGAAAATTCGAAACTGCCCCCGAACGTCCCCGTAGGTGGCGTGAATACCTTCTACGGGACCAATGTAACACGTAGGAACTTACCCCGCAGCCGCGGGTCTCTCAGTTTGAGAATATGACGGTAAATAGCATATTTCTAGACTTAGGATTAAAAACATTGCGTTAGAGGCTGAAAACTCGATACAACCCCGGAGTGTCCCTGTGGGTGGCACCAACACCTCCCACGGGAGCACTATAGGAACCAACCCCGCAGCCGCGGGTCTCCCATTTTGTGAATACGATGGGAATTTGCATATTTCTAGACCAAGGCTTAAAAACAGGTCGTTAGAGGGAGAAAACTCGAAACAGCCCCCGACCATCCTCGTGGGTGGTACCAACACCTCCCACGGGACCAATGTAACTCATAGGAACTGACCCCGCAGCCACGAGACTCCCGGTTTGAGAATATGATGATAATTTGCATATTTCTAGACTTAAGCAAAACATGGCGTTAGAGGGTGAAAACTCGAAACAGCCCCCGACCGTCCCTGTGGGTTGTACCAACACCTCCCCCGGGACCTATGTAACTCGTAGGAACTAACCACGTAACTCTGAGACTCCCGGTATGAGAATACGATGATAATTTACATATTTCTAAACTTAGGCTTAAAAACATGGCGATAGAGGGTGAAAACTCGAAACAGCTCTCGAACGTCCCCGTGGGTGGCACCAACACCTCCCACGAGACCAATGTAACTCGTAGGAACTGACCACGTAACGGCGAGACTCCCGGTTTCAAAATACGACTGTAATTTGCATATTCCTAGACTTAGGCTTAAAAACATGGCGTTAGAGGGTGAAAACTCAAAACAGCCCCCGAATGTCCCCGAGGGTGGCACCAACACCTCCCACGGGACCAATGAAACTCGTAGGAACTAACATCGCAGCTGCGGGACTCCCGATTTGAGAATACGACGGTAATTTGTATATTTCTAGACTTAGGCTTAAAAACATCACGTTAGAGGGTGAAAACTCGAAACAGTCCCCGATCGTCCCCGTGGGTGGTACCAACACCTCCCACGGGACCAATGTAACTCATAGGAACTGCCCCCGCAGCCGTGAGACTCTCAGTTTCAGAATACGACGGTAATTTTCAAATTTCTAGACCTAATCTAAACATGGCATTAGAGGGTGAAAACTCGAAACAGTCCCCAAAAGTCCCCGTGGGTGGAACCAACACCTCCCACGGGACCAGTGTAACTCGTAGGATCTCACCACGCAGCCGCGGGACTCCCGATTTTAGAATACGATGGTAATTTGTGTATTTCTAGACTTAGGCTTAAAAACATGGCGTTAGAGGGTGAAAACTCAAAACAGCCCCCAAACGTCCCCGAGGGTGGCACCAACACCTCCCACGGGACCAATGAAACTCGTAGGAACTAACACCGCAGCTGCGGGACTCCCGATTTGAGAATACATGGTGTTAAAGGGTGAAAAATTGAAACGGTCCCCGAACGTCCCCGTGGGTGGCACAAACACCTCTCACGGGACCAATGTAACTCGTAGGAACTGACCCCGCAGCCGCGGGACTCCCGGTTTGAAAATACGATGGTAATTTTTGTATTTTTAGTCTGTCTTAAAAACATTGCGTTAGATAGTTAAAACTCGAAACATCCCCAAACGTCTCCGTGGGTGGCACCAACACCTCCCACGGGACCAATGTGGCTCGTAGGAACTGACCGCGCAACCACGAGACTCCCGATTAGAGAATAAAACGATAATTTGGATATTTCTAAACTTAAATAAAATATGGCGTTAGAGGGTGAAAACTCAAAACAACCCCTGAACGTCCCCGTGGGTGGCACTAACACCTCCCACGGGACCAATGTAACTCATAAGAATAGTCCCCGCAGCCGCGGGACTCCCGGTTTGAGAATACGATGGTAATTTGCATATTTCTAAACTTAGGTTTAAAAACAAGGCGTTAGAGGGTGAAAACTCAAAACAGCACCTAAACGTCCCTGTGGGTGGCACCAAAACCTCGAACGGGACCAATGTAACTCGTAGGAACTGACCACGAAGCCGCGGGACTCCTGGTTTGAGAATACGACTGTAATTTGTATATTTTTAGACTTAGATTTAAAAACATGGCGTTGGAGGGTGAAAACTCGAAACAGCCCCTCACCGACCCCGTGGGTGGCACCAACACCTCCCACGGGACCAATGTAACTCGTAGGAACTGACCCCGCAGCCGTGGGACTCCCGGTATGGGAATACGACGGTAAGTTGCATATTTATTGACTTAGGCTTAAAAACATGGCATTAGAGGGTGAAAACTCGAAACAGCCCCTGAACGGCCACGTGGGTGGCACCAACACCTCCCACGGGACCATTGTAACTCGTAGGAACTGACCCCGCTGCCGCGGGACTCCCGGTTTGAGAATACGACGGTAATTTGTATATTTCTAGAGTTAGGCTTAAAAACATGGCGTTAGAGGGTGAAAACTCCAGACATCCCCCAAACGTCCCTGTGGGTGGCACAAAAACCTCCCACGGGACCAATGTAACTCGTTGGAGTTGACCATGCAGCCGAGGGACTCCCGGTTTGAGAATACGACGGAAATTTGTATATTTCTAGACTTAAGCAAAACATGGCGTTAGAGGGTGAAAACTCGAAATAGCCCCCGAACGTCCCTGTAGGTTGAACCAACACCTCCCACTAGACCTATGTAACTCATAGGAACTAACCATGTAACTACAGGACTCCCAGTATGAGAATACGATGATAATTTGCATATTTCTAAACTTAAGCTTAAAAACATGGCGTTAGAGGGTGAAAACTAGAAACAGCCCCCGAACGTCCCAGTGGGTGGCACCGACACCTCCCACGGGACCAATGTAACTCGTAGGGACTGAACCCACAGTCGCGAGACTCCCGGTTTGAGAATATGATGGTAATGTGCATATTTCTTAACTTAAGCAAGATATGGCGTTAGATTGTGAAAACTCGAAACAACCCCCGAACGTCCCCGTGGGTGGCACTAACACCTTCCACGGGACCAATGTAACTCGTAGGAACTCACCATGCAGCCGCGGGTCTCCCGGTATGAGAATACGATAATAATTTGCATATTTCTAGACTTAGGCTTAAAAACATGGCATTATTGGGTGAAAACTTGCCACGGCCCCCGAACGTCCCCGTGGGTGGCACCAACACCTCCCACGGGACCAATGTAACGCGTAGGAACTAACCCCGTAGCCACGGGACTCCCGGTTTAAAAATACGACGGTAATTTTTGTATTTTTAGACTATCTTAAAAACATGGTGTTAGATAGTGAAAACTCGGAACAGCCCCGAACGTCCCCGTGGGTGGCACCAACACCTCCCACGGGACCAATGTAACTCGTAGGAACTGACCCACAGCTGTGGGACTCCCGGTTTGACAATGCGAGGGAAATTTACATATTTCTAGACATAGGCTTAAAAACATGGCGTTAGACTGTCCTCGTGGGTGCCACCAACACGTACCACGGGACCAATGTAACTCGAAGGAACTGACCACGCAGCGGCGAGACTCTCGGTTTCAGAATATGATGGTAATTTGCATATTTCTAGACTTAGGCTTAAAAACATGGCGTGCGAGGGTGAAAACTCGAAATAGCCCCTGAAGGTCCCCGAGGGTGGCACCAACGCCTCCCACGGGACCGGTGTAACTCGTAGGAACTGACCCCACAGCTGCGGGACTCTCGGTTTGAGAATACGACAGTAATTTGTATATTTTTAGACTTAGGCTTAAAAACATGGCGTTAGAGGGTGAAAACTCGAAACAGTCCCCGGTCGTCCACGTGGGTGGTACCAACACCTCCCACGGGACCAATGTAACTCATAGGAACTGACCCCGCAGCGGCGAGACTCCCGGTTTCAAAATACGACGGTAATTTTAAAATTTCTAGACCTAAGCTAAACATGGCATTAGAGGGTGAAAACTCAAAACAGTCCCCAAAAGTCCCCGTGGGTGGAACCAACACCTCCCAAGGGACCAATGTAACTCATAGGATAAGACCCCACAGTCGCGGGACTCTGGTTTTGATAATACGACGGTAATTTGCATATTTCTAGACTTAGGCTTAAAAACATGGCGTTAGAGAGTGAAAACTCGAAACAGCCCCTGACCGTCCTTGCAGATGGCACCAACACCTCCCATGGGACCAATATAAATCGTAGGAACTGACCGCGCAGCCGCGAGACTCCCGGTTTGAGAATACGATTGTAATTTGCGTATTTCTAGATTTAGGCTTAAAAACATGGCGTTAGAGGGTGAAAACCCCAGACATCCCCCAAACGTCCCTGTGGGTGGCACAAAAACCTCCCACGGGACCAATGTAACTCGTTGGAGTTGACCATGCAGCCGAGGGACTCCCTATTTGAGAATACGACGAAATTTGTATATTTCTAGACTTAAGCAAAACATGGCATTGGAGGGTGAAAACTTGAAATAGCCTCCGAACATCCCTGTAGGTTGAACCAACACCTCCCACGAGACCTATGTAACTCATAGGAACTAACCACGTAACTACGGGACTCCCAGTATGATAATACGATGATAATTTGCATATTTCTAAACTTAAGCTTAAAAACATGGCGTTAGAGGGTGAAAACTAGAAACAGCCCCCGAACGTCCCCGTGGGTGGCACCGACACTTCCCACGGGACCAATGTAACTCGTAGGGACTTACCCCACAGTCGCGAGACTCCCGATTTGAGAATATGATGGTAATTTTCATATTTCTTAACTTAAGCAAGATATGGCGTTAGATGGTGAAAACTCGAAATAACCCCCGAACGTCCCCGTGGCTGGCACTAACACCTTCCACGGGACCAATGTAACTCGTAGGAACTCACCATGCAGCCGCGGGTCTCCCGGTATGAGAATACGATAATAATTTGTATATTTCTAGACTTAGGCTTAAAAACATGGCGTTATAGGGTGAAAACTTTCAACGGCCCCGAACGTCCCCGTGGGTGGCACCAACACCTCCCACGGGACCAATGTAACGCGTAGGAACTAACCCCGTAGCCGCGTGACTCCCGGTTTGAAAATACGACGGTAATTTTTGTATTTTTAGACTATCTTAAAAACATGGTGTTTGATAGTGAAAACTCCAAAACAACCCCGAACGTCCCCGTGGGTGAAACCAACACCTCCCACGGGACCAATGTAACTCGTAGGAACTGACCCCGCAGCTGTGGGACTCCCGGTTTGACAATACGAGGGAATTTTACATATTTCTAGACATAGGCTTAAAAACATGGCGTTAGACTGTCCCTGTGGGTGCCACCAACACGTACCACGGGACCAATGTAACTCGTAGGAACTGACCACGCAGCGGCGAGACTCTCGGTTTCAGAATATGATGGTAATTTGCATATTTCTAGACTTAGGCTTAAAAACATGGAGTGCGAGGGTGAAAACTCGAAACAGCCCCCGAAGGTCCCCGAGGGTGGCCCCAACACCTCCCACGGGACCAGTGTAACTAGTAGGAACTGACCCCACAGCTGCGGGACTCCCGGTTTGAGAATACGAGGGTGAAAACTCGAAACAGTCCCCAGTCGGTTGGTACCTCCCACGGGACCAATGTAACTCATAGGAACTGACCCCGCAGCGGCGAGACTCCCGGTTTCAAAATACGACGGTAATTTTAAAATTTCTAGACCTAAGCTAAACATGGCATTAGAGGGTGAAAACTCAAAACAGTCCCCAAAAGTCCCCGTGGGTGGAACCAACACCTCCCAAGGGACCAATGTAACTCATAGGATAAGACCCCACAGTCGCGGGACTCTGGTTTTGAGAATACGACGGTAATTTGCATATTTCAAGACTTAGGCTTAAAAACATGGCGTTAGAGAGTGAAAACTCGAAACAGCCCCTGACCGTCCTTGCAGATGGCACCAACACCTCCCACGGGACCAATATAAATCGTAGGAACTGATCGCGCAGCCGCGAGACTCCCGGTTTGAGAATATGATGGTAATTTTCATATTTCTAGACTTAGGCTTAAAAACATGGCGTCAGAGGGTGAAAACTCGAAACAGCCCCCGAACGCCCCGTGGGTGGCACCAACACCTCCCACGGGACCAATGTAACTCGTAGGAACTGACCCCGCAGCCGTGGGACTCCCGGTATGAGAATACGACGGTAATTTGCATATTTCTAGACTTAGGCTTAAAAACATGGCATTAGAGGGTGAAAACTCGAAACAGCCCCCTAACGGCCCCGTGGGTGGCACAAACATCTCCCACAGGACCATTGTAACTCGTAGGAACTGACCCCGCAGCCGTGGGACTCCCGGTTTGAGAATACGATGGTAATTTTCATATTTCTAGACTTAGGCTTAAAAACATGGCGTTAGAGGGTGAAAACTCAAGACATCCCCCAAACGTTCCTGTGGGTGGCACAAAAACCTCCCACGGTACCAATGTAACTCATTGGAATAGACCATTCAGCCGCGAGACTCTCGGTTTGAGAATACGACGGTAATTTGTATATTTCTAGACTTAGTCTTAAAAACATGGCGTTAGAGGTTGAAAATTCGAAACAGCCCCCGAACATCCCCGTAGGTGGCACGAATACCTTCTATGGGACCAATGTAACACGTAGGAACTTACCCCGCAGCCGCGGGTTTCTCAGTTTGAGAATACGATGGTAAATAGCATATTTCTAGACTTAGGATTAAAAACATGGCGTTAGAGGGTGAAAACTCGATACAGCCCCCGAGTGTCCCTGTGGGTGGCACCAACACCTCCCACGGGACCAATATAGGAACCAACCCCGCAGCCGCGGGTCTCCCGGTTTGAGAATACGATGGTAATTTGCATATTTCTAGACTAAGGCTTAAAAACATGTCGTTAGAGGGTGAAAACTCGAAACAGCCCCTGACCGTCCCCGTGGGTGGCACCAACACCTCCCACGGGACCATTGTAACTCATAGGAACATACCTCGCAACCGTGAAACTCCCGGTTTGAGAATACAACGGTAATTTGCATATTTCTAGACTTAAGCAAAACATGGCGTTACAGGGTGAAAACTCGAAATAGCCCCCGAACGTCCCTGTAGGTTGAACCAACACCTCCCACGAGACCTATGTAACTCGTAGGAACTAACAACGTAACTACGGGACTCCCAGTACGAGAATACGATGATAATTTGCATATTTTTAAACTTAAGCTTAAAAACATGGCGTTAGAGGGTGAAAACTCAGAACCGCCCCCGAACGTCCCCGTGGGTGGTAAGGACACCTCCCACGGGACCAATGTAACTCGTAGGAACTGACCACGCAGCGGCGAGACTCTCGGTTTCAGAATATGATGGTAATTTGCATATTTCTAGACCTAGGCATAAAAACTTGGCGTGCGAGGGTAAAAACTCGAAACAGCCCCCGAATGTCCCTGAGGGTGGCACCAACACCTCCCACGGGACCAATGTAACTCGTAGGAACTGACCCCGTAGTCGCGGGACTCCCGGTTTGAGAATACGACAATAATTTGTATATTTCTAGACTTAGGCTTAAAAACATGGCATTAGTGGGTTAAAACTCGAAACAGTCCCCGGTCGTCCCCGTGGGTGGAACCAACACCTCCCACGGGACCAATGTAACTCATAGAAACTGACCCCACAGCCGTGAGACTCCCGGTTTCAAAATACGATCGTAATTTTAAAATTTCTAGACCTAAGCTAAACATGGCGTTAGAGGGGGGAAACTCGAAACAGTCCCCAAAAGTCCTTGTGGGTGGAACCAACACCTCCCACGGGACTAGTATAACTCATAGGAACTCACCATGCAGCCGCGGGTCTCCCGGTACATGAATACGACGATAATTTGCCTATTTCTAGAATTAAGCTTAAAAATATGGCGTTAGAGGGTGAAAACTCGAAATGGCCCCCGAACGTCCCCGTGGGTGGCACCCGGACCTCTCACGGGACCAATGTAAATTGTAGGAACTGATACCCACAGCCCCGGTACTCCCGATTTTAGAATACGATGGTAATTTGTGTATTTCTAGACTTAGGCTTAAAAACATGGCCTTAGAGGGTGAAAACTTGAAACAACCCCCGAACGTCTCCGTGGGTGGCACCAACACCTCCCACGGGACCAATGTAACTCGTAGGAACTGACCACGCAGCGGCGAGACTCCCAGTTTCAGAATACAACGGTAATTTGCATATTTCTAAACTTAAGTAAAATATGACGTTAGAGGGTGAAAACTCGAAACAACCCCCGAACGGCCCCGCGGGTGGCACTAATACCTCCCACGGGACCAATGTAACTCATATGAATAGACCCCACAGTTGCGGGACTCTGGTTTTGAGAATACGACGATAATTTGCATATTTCTAGACTTAGGCTTAAAAACAAGGCATTAGAGGGTGAAAACTCGAAACATCCCCTGAATGTCCCCGTGGGTGGAACTAACACCTCCCACGGGACCAATATAACTCGTAGGAATAGAGCCCGCAGCCGCGGGTCCGCTGGTTTGAGAATATGATAGTAATTTGCATATTACTAGACTTAGGCTTAAAAACATGGTGTTAGAGGGTGAAAACTCTCAACAGCCCCCGAACCTCCCCGTGGGTGGCACCAACACCTCCCACGGGACCAATGTAACTCGTAGGAACTGACCCCGTAGCAGCAGGTCTCCCGGTTTTAGAATACGACGATTATTCGCATATTTTTATACTTAGGCTTCAAAACATGGCGTTATAGGGTGAAAACTCGAAACATCCCCCGACCATCCCCGTGGGTTGCACCAACACCTCCCACGGGACCAATGTAACTCATAGGGACTGACCCCACAGCCGCGAGACTCCCGGTTTGAGAATATGACGGTAATTTGCATATTTCTTAACTTAAACAAGATATGGCGTTAGATGGTGAAAACTCGAAACAGCCCCCCAACGTCCCCATGGGTGGCACCAACACCTCCCACGGGACCAATGTAACGCGTAGGAACTAAACCCGTAGCCGCGAGACTCCCGATTTGAAAATACGACGGTAATTTTTGTACTTTTAGACTATCTTAAAAACATGGTGTTATATAGTGAAAACTCGAAACAGCCCCGAACGTCCCCGTGAGTGGCACCAACACCTCCCACGGGACCAATATAACTCGTTGGAACTGACCCCGCAGCTGTGGGATTTCCGGTTTGACAATACGAGGGAAATTTACATATTTCTAGACATAGGCTTAAAAACATGGCGTTAGAGTTGAAAAAGTCGAAATAGCCTCCGAACGTCCCCGTGGGTGGCACCAACACCTCCCACGGGACCAATGTAACTCATAGGAACTGACCGTGCAGCCACGAGACTCCTGGTTTGAGAATACGATAGTAATTTGCATATTTCTAGACCTAAGTAAAATATGGCGTTAGAGGGTGAAAACTCGAAACAGCCCCCGAATGCCCCGTGGGTGGCACCAACACCTCCCACGGAACCAATGTAACCCGTTGGAACTGACCCCGCAGCCGTGGGACTCCCGGTATGAGAATATGATGGTAATTTGCATATTTCTAGACTTAGGCTTAAAAACATGGCATTAGAGGGTGAAAACTCAAAACTGCCACCGAACGTCCCCATGGGTGGCACCAACACCTCCCACGGGACTATTGTAACTCGTAGGAACTGACCCCGTAGCCGCGGGACTCCTGGTTCGAGAATACGATGGTAATTTGCATATTTCTAGACTTAGGCTTAAAAACATGGCGTTAGAGGGTGAAAACTAGAAACATCACCCAAACGTCCCTGTGGGTGGGACCAAAACCTCCCACGGGACCAATGTAACTCGTAGGAACTGGCCACACAGCTGCGGGACTCCTGGTTTGAGAATATGACGATAATTTGTATATTTTTAGACTTAGTTTTATAAACATGGCGTTGGAGGGTGAAAATTCGAAACAGCCCCCGAACGTCCCCATAGGTGTTGCGAATACCTTCTACGGGACCAATGTAACTCGTAGGAACTTACCCCGCAGCACGGGTCTCTCGGTTTGAGAATACGACGGTAATTAGCAAATTTCTAGACTTGTTCTTAAAAACATGGCGTTAGAGGGTAAAAAATTGAACAGCCCCCGAATGTCCCCTTGGGTGGCACCAACACCTCCCGCGGGACCAATATAGGAACCAACCCCGCAGCCGCGGGTCTCCCAATTTGAGAATACGATGGTAATTTGCACATTTCTAGACTAAGTCTTAAAAACATGGCGTTAGAGGATGAGAACTCGAAATATCCTCCGAACGTCCCCGTGGGTGGCACCAACACCTCCCACGGGACCAATGTAACTCGTAGGAACTGACCCCACTGCCGTGGGACTCCCGGTATGAGAATACGACGATAATTTGCATATTTCTAGACTTAGGCTTAAAAATATGTCATTAGAGGGTGCAAACTGGAAACAGCCCCCGAAAGGCCCCGTGGGTGGCCCCAACACCTCCCACGGGACTAATGTAACTCGTAGGAACTGACCCCGCAGCTATGGGACTCCTGGTTTGACAATACGAGGGAAATTTACATATTTGTAGACATGGGCTTAAAAACATGGCGTTAGAGTTGAAAAAGTCGAAATAGCCTCCGAACGTCCCCGTGGGTGGCACCAACACCTCCCACGGGACCAATGTAACTCATAGGAACTGACCGTGCAGCCACGAGACTCCTGGTTTGAGAATACGATAGTAATTTGCATATTTCTAGACCTAAGTAAAATATGGCGTTAGAGGGTGAAAACTCGAAACAGCCCCCGAATGCCCCGTGGGTGGCACCAACACCTCCCACGGAACCAATGTAACCCGTTGGAACTGACCCCGCAGCCGTGGGACTCCCGGTATGAGAATATGACGGTAATTTGCATATTTCTAGACTTAGGCTTAAAAACATGGCATTAGAGGGTGAAAACTCAAAACTGCCACCGAACGTCCCCATGGGTGGCACCAACACCTCCCACGGGACTATTGTAACTCGTAGGAACTGACCCCGTAGCCGCGGGACTCCTGGTTCGAGAATACGATGGTAATTTGCATATTTCTAGACTTAGGCTTAAAAACATGGCGTTAGAGGGTGAAAACTAGAAACATCACCCAAACGTCCCTGTGGGTGGGACCAAAACCTCCCACGGGACCAATGTAACTCGTAGGAACTGGCCACACAGCTGCGGGACTCCTGGTTTGAGAATATGACGATAATTTGTATATTTTTAGACTTAGTTTTATAAACATGGCGTTGGAGGGTGAAAATTCGAAACAGCCCCCGAACGTCCCCATAGGTGTTGCGAATACCTTCTACGGGACCAATGTAACTCGTAGGAACTTACCCCGCAGCACGGGTCTCTCGGTTTGAGAATACGACGGTAATTAGCAAATTTCTAGACTTGTTCTTAAAAACATGGCGTTAGAGGGTAAAAAATTGAACAGCCCCCGAATGTCCCCTTGGGTGGCACCAACACCTCCCGCGGGACCAATATAGGAACCAACCCCGCAGCCGCGGGTCTCCCAATTTGAGAATACGATGGTAATTTGCACATTTCTAGACTAAGTCTTAAAAACATGGCGTTAGAGGATGAGAACTCGAAATATCCTCCGAACGTCCCCGTGGGTGGCACCAACACCTCCCACGGGACCAATGTAACTCGTAGGAACTGACCCCACTGCCGTGGGACTCCCGGTATGAGAATACGACGATAATTTGCATATTTCTAGACTTAGGCTTAAAAATATGTCATTAGAGGGTGCAAACTGGAAACAGCCCCCGAAAGGCCCCGTGGGTGGCCCCAACACCTCCCACGGGACTAATGTAACTCGTAGGAACTGACCCCGCAGCTATGGGACTCCTGGTTTGACAATACGAGGGAAATTTACATATTTGTAGACATGGGCTTAAAAACATGGCGTTAGAGTGGAAAAACTCAAAATAGCCCCCGAACGTCCCCGTGGGTGGCACCAACACCTCCCACGGGACCAATGTAACTCATAGGAGCTGACCGTGCTGCCACGAGACTCCTGGGTTGAAAATACGATAGTATTTTACATATTTTTAGACCTAAGTAAAATATGGCGTTAGAGGGTGAAAACTCGAAATAGCCCCCGGGACCAATGTAACTCGTAGGAACTGACCCCGCAGCCGTGGGACTCCCGGTATGAGAATATGACGGTAATTTGCATATTTCTAGACTTAGGCTTAAAAACATGGCATTAGAGGGTGAAAACTCAAAACATCCACCGAACGTCCCCATGAGTGGCACCAAAACCTCCCACGGGACCATTGTAACTCGTAGGAACTGACCCCGTAGCCGCGGGACTCCCAGTTTGAGAATACGATGGTAATTTGCATATTTCTAGACTTAGGCTTAAAAACATGGCGTTAGAGGGTGAAAACTAAAAACATCACCCAAACGTCCCTGTGGGTGGGAGAAAAACCTCCCACGGGACCAATGTAACTCGTAGGAACTGGCCACACAGCTGCTGGACTCCTGGTTTGAGAATACGACGGAAATTTGTATATTTTTAGACGTAGTTTTAAAAACATGCAGTTGGAGGGTGAAAATTCGAAACAGCCCCCGAAAGTCCCCATAGGTGTTGCAAATACCTTCAACGGGACCAATGTAACTCGTAGGAATTTACCCCGCTGCACGGGTCTCTCGGTTTGAGAATACGACGGTAATTAGCAAATTTCTAGACTTGGTCTTAAAAACATGGCGTTAGAGGGTAAAAAATCGAACAACCCCCGAATGTCCCCGTGGGTGGCACCAACACCTCCCGCGGGACCAATATAGGAACCAACCCCGCAGCCGCGGGTCTCCCAGTTTGAGAATACAATGGTAATTTGCATATTTCTAGACTAAGGCTTAAAAACATGGCGTTAGAGGGTGAAAACTCGAAACAGCCCCTGACCGACCCCGTGGGTGGCACCAACACCTCCCACGGGACCAATGTAACTCGTAGGAACTGACCCCGCAGCCGTGGGACTCCCGGTATGAGAATACGACGGTAATTTACATATTTCTAGACTTATGCTTAAAAACATGTCATTAGAGGGTGAAAACTCGAAACATCCCCCGAACGGCCCCGTGGGTGGCACCAACACCTCCAACGGGACCATTGTAACTTGTAAGAACTGACCCCGCAGCCGCGGGACTCCCGGTTTTAGAATACGACGGTAATTTGTATATTTCTAGACTTAGGCCTAAAAATATGGCGTTATAGGGTGAAAACTAAAGACATCCCCCAAACATCTTTGTGGGTGGCATAAAAACCTTCCACGGGACCAATGTTACTCGTTGGAACTGACCATGGAGCCGCGGGACTCCTGGTTTGAGAATACGATGATAATTTGTATATTTCTAGACTTAGTGTTAAAAACATGGCGTTAGAGGTTGAAAATTCGAAACAGCCCCCGAACATCCCCGTAGGTGGCGCGAATACCTTCTATGGGACCAATGTAACACGTAGTAACTTACCCCGCAGCCGCGGGTCTCTCAGTTTGAGAATACGACTGTAAATAGCATATTTCCAGACTTAGGATTAAAAACATGCCGTTAGACGGTGAAAACTCGATACAGCCCCTGAGTGTCCCTATGGGTGGCACCAACATCTCCCATGGGACCAATATAGGAACCAACCCCGCAGCCGCGGGTCTCCCTGTTTGAGAATACGATGGTAATTTGCATATTTCTAGACTAAGGCCTAAAAACATGTCGTTAGAGGGTGAAAACTCGAAACAGCCCCTGACCGTCCCCGTGGGTGGCACCAACACCTCCCACGGGACCATTGTAACTCATAGGAACTGACCCCGCAGCCGTGAGACTCCACGTTTGAGAATACGACGGTAATTTGCATATTTCTAGACTTAAGCAAAACATGGCGTTAGAGGGTGAAAAACTCAAAACAGCCCCCGAACGTCCCTGTAGGTTGAACCAACACCTCCCACGAGACATATTTAACTCGTAGGAACTAACCACGTAACTACGGGACTCCCGTTATGAGATTACGATGATAGTTTGCATATTTCTAAACTTAAGCTTAAAAACATGGCGTTAGAGGGTGAAAACTCGGAACAGCCCCCGAACGTCCCCGTAGGTGGCACCGACACCTCCCATGGGACCAATGTAACTCGTAGGAACTGACCACGCAGCGACGAGACTCTCGGTTTCACAATATGATGGTAATTTGCATATTTCTAGACTTAGGCTTAAAAGCATGGCGTGCGAGGGTGAAAACTCGAAACAGCCCCCGAACGTCCCCGAGGGTGGCACCAACACCTCCCACGGGACCAATGTAACTCGTAGGAACTGCCCCGCAGCCGTGGGACTCCCGGTTTGAGAATACGACGGTAATTTGTATATTTCTAGACTTAGACTTAAAAACATGGCGTTAGAGGGTGAAAACTCGAAACAGCCCCCAGTCGTCCCCGTGGGGTGTACCAACACCTCCCACGGGACCAATGTAACTCATAGGAACTGACCCCGCAGCCGCAAGACTCCTGGTTTCAAAATACGACAGTAATTTTAAAATTTCTAGACCTAAGCTAAACATGGCATTAGAGGGTGAAAACTCGAAACAGTCCCCAAAAGTCCCCGTGGGTGGATCCAACACCTCCCACGGGACCAATGTAACTTGTAGGAACTCACTACGTAGCCGCGGGTCTCCCGGTACATGAATACAACGATAATTTTCCTATTTCTAGAATTAATCTTAAAAACATGGCGTTAGAGGGTGAAAACTCGAAACGGCCCCCGAATGTCCCCGTGGGTGGCACCAACACCTCTCACGGTACCAATGTAAATTATAGGAACTGATACCCGCAGCCGCGGGACTCCCGATTTTAGAATACGATGGTAATTTATGTATTTCTAGACTTAGGCTTAGAAACATGGTGTTAGAGGGTGAAAACTTGAAACAGCCCCCGAACGTCCCCGTGGGTGGCACCAACACCTCCCACGGGACCAATGTAGCTCGTAGGAACTGATTGCGCAGCCACGAGTCTCCTGGTTTGAGAATACAACAGTAATTTGTATATTTCTAAACTTATGTAAAATATGGCGTTAGAGGGTGAAAACTCAAAACAACCCCCGAACGGCCCCGTGGGTGGCACTAACACCTCCCACGGGACAAATGTAACTCATAGGATAAGACCCCACAGTCGCGGGACTCCGGTTTTGAGAATATAATGGTAATTTGCATACTTTTAGACTTAGGCTTAAAAACATGGCGTTGGAGGGTGAAAACTTGAAACTGCCCTCGAACGGCCCCCTGGGTGGCACTAACACCTCCCACGGGACCAATATAACTCGTAGGAACTGACCGCACAGCCGCGAGACTCCCAGTTTGAGAATACTTTGGTAATTTGTGTATTTCTACGCTTAGGCTTAAAAACATGGCGTTAGAAGGTGAAAACTCGAAACAGCCCCCGAACGCCCCGTGGGTGGCACTAACACCTCCCACGGGACCAATGTAACTCGTAGGAACACGACCCCGCAGCCGTGGGACTCCCGGTATGAGAATACTATGGTAATTTGCATATTTCTTGACTTAGGCTTAAAAACATGGCATTAAAGGGTGAAAACTCGAAACATCCCACAAACGTCCCTATGGGTGGCACAAAAACCTCCCACGGGACCAATGTAACTCGTTGGAACTGACCATGCAGTCGCGGGACTCCCGATTTGAGAATATGACGGTAATTTGTATATTTCTGGACTTAGTCTTAAAAACATGGCGTTAGAGGTTGAAAATTCGAAACAGCCCCCGAACGTCCCCGTAGGTGGCGTGAATACCTTCTACGGGACCAATGTAACACGTAAGAACTTACCCCGTAGCAGCGTGTCTCTCGGTTTGAGAATACGATGGTAAATAGCATATTTCTAGACTTAGGATTCAAAACATGGCATTAAAGGGTGAAAACTCAAGATCAGCGCCCAAGTGTCCCTGTGGGTGGCACTTACACCTCCCACATGACCAATATAGGAACCAACCTCGCATCCACAGGTCTCTCGGTTTGAGAATACGATGGTAAATAGCAAATTTCTAGACTTTGTCTTAAAAACATGGCGTTAGAGGGTAAAAAATCGAATAGCCCCCGAATTTCCCCGTGGGTGGCACCAACACCTCCCGCGGGACCAATATAGGAACCAACCCCGTAGCCGCGGGTCTCCCGGTTTGAGAATACGATGGTAATTTGCATATTTCTAGACTTAGGCTTAAAAACATGGCGTTAAAGGGTGAAAACTAGAAACATCACCCAAACGTCCCTGTGGGTGGGACCAAAACCTCCCACGGGACCAATGTAACTCGTAGGAACTGGCCACACAGCTGCTGGACTCCTGGTTTGAGAATACGATGGAAATTTGTATATTTTTAGACGTAGTTTTAAAAACATGGAGTTGGAGGGTGAAAATTCGAAACAGGCCCCGGAAGTCCCCATAGGTGTTGCAAATACCTTCTACGGGACCAATGTAACTCGTAGGAACTTACCCCGCTGCACGGGTCTCTCGGTTTGAGAATACGACGGTAATTAGCAAATTTCTAGACTTGGTCTTAAAAACATGGCGTTAGAGGGTAAAAAATTGAACATCCCCCGAATGTCCCCGTGGGTGGCACCAACACCTCCCGCGGGACCAATATAGGAACCAACCCCGCAGCCGCGGGTCTCCCAGTTTGAGAATACGATGGTAATTTGCATATTTCTAGGCTAAGGCCTAAAAACATGGCGTTAGAGGGTGAAAACTCGAAACAGCCCCTGACCGACCCCGTGGGTGGCACCAAAACCTCCCACGGGACCAATGTAACTCGTAGGAACTGACCCCGCAGTCGTGGGACTCCCGGTATGAGAATACGACGGTAATTTGCATATTTCTAGACTTATACTTAAAAACATGTCATTAGAGGGTGACAACTCGAAACATCCCCCGAACGGCCCCGTGGGTGGCACTAACACCGCCCACGGGACCATTGTAACTCGTAAGAACTGACCCCGCAGCCGCGGGACTCCCGGTTTGAGAATACGACGGTAATTTGTATATTTCTAGACTTAGGCTTAAAAACATGGCGTTATAGGGTGAAAACTAAAGACATCCCCCAAACATCCCTCTGGGTGGCATAAAAACCTCCCACGGGACCAATGTAACTCGTTAGAACTGACCATGCAGCCGCGGGACTCCCGGTATGAGAATACGATGATAATTTATATATTTCTAGACTTAGTTTTAAAAACATGGCGTTAGAGGTTTAAAATTCAAAATAGCCCCCGAACGTCCCCGTAGGTGGCGCGAATACCTTCTATGGGACCAATGTAACACGTAGTAACTTAACCCCGCAGCCGTGGGTCTCTTAGTTTGAGAATACGACTGTAAATAGCATATTTCAAGACTTAGGATTAAAAACATGGCGTTAGAGGGTGAAAACTCGATACAGCTCCCGAGTGTCCCTGTGGGTGGCACCAACATCTCCCACGGGACCAATATAGGAACCAACCCCGCAGCCGCGGGTCTCCCGGTTTGAGAATACGATGGTAATTTGCATATTTCTAGACTAAGGCTTAAAAACATGTCATTAGAGGGTGAAAACTCGAAACAGCCCCTGACCATCCCCGTGGGTGGCACCAACACCTCCCACGGGACCATTGTAACTCATAGGAACTGACCCCACAGCCGTGAGACTCCCGGTTTGAGAATACGACGGTAATTTGCATATTTCTAGACTTAAGCAAAACATGGCGTTAGAGGGTGAAAACTCGAAACAGCCCCCGAACGTCCCAGTAGGTTGAACCAACACCTCCCACGAGACCTATTTAACTCGTAGGAACTAACCACGTAACTACGGGACTCCCAGTATGAGATTACGATGATAATTTGCATATTTCTAAACTTAAGCTTAAAAACATGGCGTTAGAGGGTGAAAACTCGAAATCGCCCCCGAACGTCCCCGTGGGTGGCACCAACACCTCCCACGGGACCAATATAACTCGTAGAAACTGACCCCACAGCCGCGAGACTCCCAGTTTGAGAATACTTTGGTAATTTGTGTATTTCTAGGCTTAGGCTTAAAAACATGGCGTTAGAAGTTGAAAACTCGAAACAGCCCCCGAACGCCCCGTGGGTGCACTAACACCTCCCACGGGACCAATGTAACTCGTAGGAACACGACCCCGCAGCCGTGGGACTCCCGGTATGAGAATACTATGGTAATTTGCATATTTCATGACTTAGGCTTAAAAACATGGCATTAAAGGGTGAAAACTCGAAACATCCCACAAACGTCCCTATGGGTGGCACAAAAACCTCCCACGGGACCAATGTAACTCGTTGGAACTGACCATGCAGTCGCGGGACTCCCGATTTGAGAATATGACTGTAAGTTGTATATTTCTAGACTTAGTCTTAAAAACATGGCGTTAGAGGTTGAAAATTCGAAACAGCCCCCGAACGTCCCCGTAGGTGGCGTGAATACCTTCTACGGGACCAATGTAACACGTAAGAACTTACCCCGTAGCCGCATGTCTCTCGGTTTGAGAATACGATGGTAAATAGCATATTTCTAGACTTAGGATTAAAAACATGGCATTAAAGGGTGAAAACTCGAGATCAGCGCCCAAGTGTCCCTGTGGGTGGCACTTACACCTCCCACAGGACCAATATAGGAACCAACCTCGCATCCACAGGTCTCTCGGTTTGAGAATACGATGGTAAATAGCAAATTTCTAGACTTTGTCTTAAAAACATGGCGTTAGAGGGTAAAAAATCGAATAGCCCCCGAATGTCCCCGTGGGTGGCACCAACACCTCCCGCGGGACCAATATAGGAACCAACCCCGTAGCCGCGGGTCTCCCGGTTTGAGAATACGATGGTAATTTGCATATTTCTAGACTTAGGCTTAAAAACATGGCATTAAAGGGTGAAAACTAGAAACATCACCCAAACGTCCCTGTGGGTGGGACCAAAACCTCCCACGGGACCAATGTAACTCGTAGGAACTGGCCACACAGCTGCTGGACTCCTGGTTTGAGAATACGACGGAAATTTGTATATTTTTAGACGTAGTTTTAAAAACATGGAGTTGGAGGGTGAAAATTCGAAACAGCCCCCGGAAGTCCCCATAGGTGTTGCAAATACCTTCTACGGGACCAATGTAACTCGTAGGAACTTACCCCGCTGCACGGGTCTCTCGGTTTGAGAATACGATGGTAATTAGCAAATTTCTAGACTTGGTCTTAAAAACATGGCGTTAGAGGGTAAAAAATTGAACATCCCCCGAATGTCCCCGTGGGTGGCACCAACACCTCCCGCGGGACCAATATAGGAACCAACCCCGCAGCCGCGGGTCTCCCAGTTTGAGAATACGATGGTAATTTGCATATTTCTAGGCTAAGGCTTAAAAACATGGCGTTAGAGGGTGAAAACTCGAAACAGCCCCTGACCGACCCCGTAGGTGGCACCAAAACCTCCCACGGGACCAATGTAACTCATAGGAACTGACCCCGCAGTCGTGGGACTCTCGGTATGAGAATACGACGGTAATTTGCATATTTCTAGACTTATGCTTAAAAACATGTCATTAGAGGGTGAAAACTCGAAACATCTCCCGAACGGCCCCGTGGGTGGCACTAACACCTCCCACGGGACCATTGTAACTCGTAAGAACTGACCCCGCAGCCGCGGGACTCCCGGTTTGAGAATACGACGGTAATTTGTATATTTCTAGACTTAGGCTTAAAAACATGGCGTTATAGGGTGAAAACTAAAGACATCCCCCAAACATCCCTGTGGGTGGCATAAAAACCTCCCACGGGACCAATGTAACTCGTTAGAACTGACCATGCAGCCGCGGGACTCCCGGTATGAGAATACGATGATAATTTATATATTTCTAGACTTAGTTTTAAAAACATGGCGTTAGAGGTTTAAAATTCGAAATAGCCCCCGAACGTCCCCGTAGGTGGCGCGAATACCTTCTATGGGACCAATGTAACACGTAGTAACTTAACCCCGCAGCCGTGGGTCTCTCAGTTTGAGAATACGACTGTAAATAGCATATTTCAAGACTTAGGATTAAAAACATGGCGTTAGAGGGTGAAAACTCGATACAGCCCCCGAGTGTCCCTGTGGGTGGCACCAACATCTCCCACGGGACCAATATAGGAACCAACCCCGCAGCCGCGGGTTTCCCGGTTTGAGAATACGATGGTAATTTGCATATTTCTAGACTAAGGCTTAAAAACATGTCATTAGAGGGTGAAAACTCGAAACAGCCCCTGACCATCCCCGTGGGTGGCACCAACACCTCCCACGGGACCATTGTAACTCATAGGAACTGACCCCACAGCCGTGAGACTCCCGGTTTGAGAATACGACGGTAATTTGCATATTTCTAGACTTAAGCAAAACATGGCGTTAGAGGGTGAAAACTCGAAACAGCCCCCGAACGTCCCAGTAGGTTGAACCAACACCTCCCACGAGACCTATTTAACTCGTAGGAACTAACCACGTAACTACGGGACTCCCAGTATGAGATTACGATGATAATTTGCATATTTCTAAACTTAAGCTTAAAAACATGGCGTTAGAGGGTGAAAACTCGAAACCGCCCCCGAACGTCCCCGTGGGTAGCACCGACACCTCCCACGGGACCAATGTAACTCGTAGGAACTGACCACGGAGCGACGAGACTCTCGGTTTCACAATATGATGGTAATTTGCATATTTCTAGACTTAGGCTTAAAAGCATGGCGTGCGAGGGTGAAAAATCGAAACAGCCCCCGAACGTCCCCGAGGGTGGCACCAACACCTCCCACGGGACCAATGTAACTCGTAGGAACTGACCCCGCAGCCGTGGGACTCCCAGTTTGAGAATACGTGGTAATTTGTATATTTCTAGACTTAGACTTAAAAACATGGCGTTAGAGGGTGAAAACTCGAAACAGCCCCCGGTCGTCCCCGTGGGTGGTACCAACACCTCCCACGGGACCAATGTAACTCATAGGAACTGACCCCGTAGCCGCGGGACTCCTGGTTTCAAAATACGACAGTAATTTTAAAATTTCTAGACCTAAGCTAAACATGGCATTAGAGGGTGAAAACTCGAAACAGTCCCTAAAAGTCCCCGTGGGTGGATCCATCACCTCCCACGGGACCAGTGTAACTCGTAGGAACTCACTACGCAGCCGCTGGTCTCCCGGTACATGAATACAATGATAATTTTCCTATTTCTAGAATTAATCTTAAAAACATGGTGTCAGGGGGTGAAAACTCGAAACGGCCCCCGAACATCCCCGTGGGTGGCACCAACACCTCTCACGGTACCAATGTAAATTATAGGAACTGATACCCGCAGCCGCGGGACTCCCGATTTTGGAATACGATGGTAATTTATGTATTTCTAGACTTAGTCTTAGAAACATGGCGTTAGAGGGTGAAAACTTGAAACAGCCCCCGAACGTCCCCGTGGGTGGCACCAACACCTCCCACGAGCCAATGTAGCTTGTAGGAACTGATCGTGCAGCCACGAGACTCCCGGTTTGAGAATACAACGGTAATTTTCATATTTCTAAACTTATGTAAAATATGGCGTTAGAGGGTGAAAACTCGAAACAACCCCGAACGGCCCCGTGGGTGGCACTAACACCTCCCACGGGACCAATGTAACTCATAGGATAAGACCCCACAGTCGCGGGACTCCGGTTTTGAGAATATGATTGTAATTTGCATATTTCTAGACTTAGGCTTAAAAACATGGCTTTAGAGAGTGAAAACTCGAAATAGCCCCTGACCGTCCCCGCGGATGGCACCAACACCTCCCACGGGACCAATATAACTCGTAGGAACTGACCGCACAGCCGCGAGACTCCCGGTTTGAGAATACTTTGGTAATTTGTGTATTTCTAGGCTTAGGCTTAAAAACATGGCGTTAGAAGGTGAAAACTCGAAACAGGCCCCGAACTCCCCGTGGGTGGCACTAACACCTCCCACGGGACCAATGTAACTCGTAGGAACCGACCCCGCAGCCGTGGGACTCCCGGTATGAGAATACTATGGTAATTTGCATATTTCTTAACTTAGGCTTAAAAACATGGCATTAGAGGGTGAAAACTCGAAACATCCCACAAACGTCCCTATGGGTGGCACAAAAACCTCACACGGGACCAATGTAACTCGTTGGAACTGACCATGCAGTCACGGGACTCCCGGTTTGAGAATATGATGGTAATTTGTATATTTCTAGACTTAGTCTTAAAAACATGGCGTTAGAGGTTGAAAATTCGAAACAGCCCCCGAACGTCCCCGTAGGTGGCGTGAATACCTTCTACGGGACCAATGTAACACGTAAGAACTTACCCCGCAGCCGCGGGTCTCTCGGTTTGAGAATACGATGGTAAATAGCATATTTCTAGACTTAGGATTAAAAACATGGCATTAGAGGGTGAAAATCGAGATCAGCCCCCGAGTGTCCCTGTGGGTGGCACCAACACCTCCCACAGGACCAATATAGGAACCAACCCCGCAGCCGCAGGTCTCTCGGTTTGAGAATATGACGGTAAATAGCAAATTTCTAGACTTGATCTTAAAAACATGGCGTTAGAGGGTAAAAAATCGAATAGCCCCCGAATGTCCCCGTGGGTGGCACCAACACCTCCCACGGGACAAATATAGGAACCAACCCCGCAGCCGCGGGTCTCCCGGTTTGAGAATACGATGGTAATTTGCATATTTCTAGACTTAGGCTTAAAAACATGGCGTTAGAGGGTGAAAACTCGAAACAGCCCTCGAACGTCCCTGTAGGTTGAACCAACACCTCCCACGAGACCTATTTAACTCGTAGGAACTAACCACGTAACTACGGGACTCCTAGTTTGAGATTACGATGATAATTTGCATATTTCTAAACTTAAGCTTAAAAACATGGCGTTAGAGGGTGAAAACTCGAAACAGCCCCCGAACGTCCCCGTAGGTGGCACCGACACCTCCCATGGGACCAATGTAACTCGTAGGAGCTGACCACGCAGTGACGAGACTCTCGGTTTCATAATATGATTGTAATTTGCATATTTCTAGACTTAGGCTTAAAAGCATGGCGTGCGAGGGTGAAAACTCAAAACAGCCCCCGAACATCCCCGAGGGTGGCACCAACACCTCCCACGGGGACCAATGTAACTCGTAGGAACTGACCCCGTAGCCGTGGGACTCCCGGTTTGAGAATACGATAGTAATTTGTATATTTCTAGGCTTAGACTTAAAAACATGGCGTTAGAGGTTGAAAACTCGAAACAGCCCCCGGTCGTCCCCGTGGGTGGTACCAACACCTCCCACGGGACCAATGTAACTCATAGGAACTGACCCCGTAGGCGCGAGACTCCTGGTTTCAAAATACGACAGTAATTTTAAAATTTCTAGACCTAAGCTAAACATGGCATTAGAGGGTGAAAACTCGAAACAGTCCCCAAAAGTCCCCGTGGGTGGATCCATCACCTCCCACGGGACCAGTGTAACTCGTAGGAACTCACTACGCAGCCGCGGGTCTCCCGGTGCATGAATACAACGATAATTTTCCTATTTCTAGAATTAATCTTAAAAACATGGCGTTAGAGGGTGAAAACTCGAAATGGCCCCCGAACGTCCCCGTGGGTGGCACCAACACCTCTCACGGTACCAATGTAAATTATAGGAACTGATACCCGCAGCCACGGGACTCCCGATTTTAGAATACGATGGTAATTTATGTATTTCTAGACTTAGTCTTAGAAACATGGCGTTAGAGGGTGAAAACTTGAAACAGCCCCAGAAAAGCCCCCGTGGGTGGCACCAACGCCTCCCACGGGACCAATGTAGCTCGTAGGAACTGATCGCGCAGCCACGAGACTCCCGGTTTGAGAATACAACGGTAATTTTCATATTTCTAAACTAATGTAAAATATGGCGTTAGAGGGTGAAAACTCGAAACAACCCCCGAACGGCCCCGTGGGTGGCACTAACACCTCCCACGGGACCAATGTAACTCATAGGATAAGACCCCACAGTCGCGGGACTCCGGTTTTGAGAATATGATGGTAATTTGCATATTTCTAGACTTAGTCTTAAAAACATGGCGTTAGAGAGTGAAAACTCGAAATAGCCCCTGACCGTCCCCACGGATGGCACCAACACCTCCCACGGGACCAATATAACTCGTAGGAACTGACCGCACAGCCGCGAGACTCCCAGTTTGAGAATACTTTGGTAATTTGTGTATTTCTAGGCTTAGGCTTAAAAACATGGCGTTAGAAGGTGAAAACTCGAAACAGCCCCCGAACGCCCCGTGGGTGGCACTAACACCTCCCACGGGACCAATGTAATTCGTAGGAACACGACCCCGCAGCCGTGGGACTCCCGTATGAGAATACTATGGTAATTTGCATATTTCTTGACTTAGGCTTAAAAACATGGCATTAGAGGGTGAAAACTCGAAACATCCCACAAACGTCCCTATGGGTGGCACAAAAACCTCCCATAGGACCAATGTAACTCGTTGGAACTGACCATGCAGTCGCGGGACTCCCGATTTGAGAATATGACGGTAATTTGTATATTTCTAGACTTAGTCTTAAAAACATGGCGTTAGAGGTTGAAAATTCGAAACAGCCACCGAACGTCCCCGTAGGTGGCATGAATACCTTCTACGGGACCAATGTGACACGTAAGAACTTACCCCGCAGCCGCGTGTCTCTTGGTTTGAGAATACGATGGTAAATAGCATATTTCTAGACTTAGGATTAAAAACATGGCATTAGAGGGTGAAAACTCGAGATCAGCCTCCGAGTGTCCCTGTGGGTGGCACCAACACCTCCCACAGGACCAATATAGGAACTAACCCCGCAGCCGCAGGTCTCTCGGTTTGAGAATACGACGGTAAATAGCAAATTTCTAGACTTGGTCTTAAAAACATGGTGTTTGAGGGTATAAAATCGAATAGCCCCCGAATGTCCCCGTGGGTGGCACCAACACCTCCCGCGGGACCAATATAGGAACCAACCCCGCAGCCGTGGGTCTCCCGGTTTGAGAATACGATGG